>CM035300.1:41201440-41360295 GCA_020226075.1 Hydropotes inermis
CTGGGATCCAAAATCACTGCAGATGGTGATTGCAGCCATGAAATTAAAAGACGCTTACTCCTTGGAAAGAAAGTTATGACCAATCTAGACAGCATATTAAAAAGCAGAGACAGTACTTTGCCAACAAAGGCCCGTCTAGTCAAGGCTATGGTTTTTCCAGTGGTCATGTATGGATGTGAGAGTTGGATTGTGAAGAAAGTTAAGCGCCAAAAAATTGATGCTTTTGAACTGTGGTGTTGGAGAAGACTCTTGAGGGTCCCTTGGATTGCAAGAAGATCCAACCAGTCCCTCCTAAAGGAGATCAGTCCTGGGTGTTCATTGAAAGGACTGATGCTGAAGCTCAAACTCCAATACTTTGGCCACCTCATGTGAAGAGTTGACTCACTGGAAAAGACCCTGATGCTGGGAGGGATTGGGGGCAGGAGGAGAAGGGGATGACAGAGGATGAGATGGCTGGATGGCATCACTGACTCGAAGGACATGTGTTTGAGTAAACTCCAGGAGTTGGTGATGGACAGGGAGGCCTGGCGTGCTGCTATTCATGGGGTCACAAAGAGTCAGACACCACTGAGCAACTGAACTGAACTGCACTGAAAGAAGAAATGATAAACTTTTATAGGAAATCAACCAAAAGATACAGTACCAGAATTTTTCAAAGCTGCCTCTCCCTCTGCTCCTACCTCAAGTCCTCACTGTCCTCAACTGCCTGATTCCCTCTCTCTCCATCACCTTGCCTCCTGCTTCTACCCCCCCAGTAAAAGAGGACATACAGTCAGAAGCAATTACATCCCCTTTAAGGTGGAACCTACCACAGGAAGAGGTGAGCTGCTGTCTGTGCTTACAGACATACCCTGGACTCGAGCAAAACATAGGGCTTTGGCGAGGGCGCTTCCCAGTCCTAGTCAGGACCTACTGGGATTTGCAAAGGAATTTCAGGTAAACATCCAAACCTGTGAGCCCGGGTTTGCAGATCTGTACCTGTTAACACAGCTATTCCTGAAAGCAAAACAAGGGAAAGGAGCGACAAAGCAGACTGGAAGCACCTCTTAACCAATTTCGATTCCCATGGTTCACAGGTTCACAGCGAATGCAATTACCTCATAAATTACTTATCTCCAAGTCTTTCCCCCAAGCTGTAGTCTGGACAAAGATTCAGCAGTGCAAACAAAGACAAGATGAATCCTGGATTATGAGGTTTGAGAGCTTTCAAACACTATTCTGAATGTTCTCTAACAGTCAAAATGATCCTTTGCTTAACTCCACTGTTTTAGGTGTTAATGATGAGCTGGCTGTGCTAAATAAAAAATACAACTTAGGTTGGTCAGCATTACATAAAATGCCCTTATCATGCTGGCTGACCAACTTTTCAAAACTACTGAGAGAGAGAAATATATCTATAAAAATCGTGAACCTTCGATTGTACCAGTTAAATAACCAAAGTCAGGCTGCAGTTAATAAACCCCTGTTCAGTCCTCGACTGACAAAGGAACCTCGCACTTGCTTTTACTGTGGGTTTAAGAAGAAAAAGTCATTGGAGAAGGAACTGTAGGAAGATGAAGAAAGATTTTAAAACAGACTATATCTCAGAGCAGAATCCAAAGTTAGACAAGAATGAGGCTGCTCCAAGGGAACACTGGGAGTCTTTCCTCTTTAACACATGGGGAGAAGTAGAAAAGAAAACACAGGGGAAAACAGTTAAAGCCCTAACAGGAGGGGGGGCAGCTTTTCAGGTTTAAACCTGACCAAAATCTGAGGCTTCTGCCCGTGGAGAGGTGCTTAATGCAAATGGTGGGGTTTTAATGTACCTGTTAAGGCTCTTTAGAATTTTCCTTCAGTTCAGTCACTCAGTCGTGTCCAACTCTTTGAGACCCCAAGAATTGCAGCACACCAGGCCTCCCTGTCCATCACCATCTCCCAGAGTTTACTCAAACTCATGTCCGCATTGAGTCAGTGATGCCATCCAGCTATCTCATCCTCTGCTGCCCCTTTCTCCTCCTGCCCCCAATCCCTCCCAGCATCAGGGTCTTTTCCTATGAGTCAGTTTTCCTTAGGAGAACTTAAAGGAAGGAGCTCACCTTTTCTAGTACAAAGCACCCCATTTACCCAATAGAAAGAGATTAGAAACTTAATGAAGGCCAGGCTCCCTTTCCTCCTAAGGGGAAATGTTCTTAGACCTGAAAGACGAGACTCTATGTGACCCAAGATCAGGTGATGCAGGGGAAGTTCGCCGGGCTGAGCACCTTGAGAGTTACAGGCACGTGATCCTCCTGACAAGGAAAATGCATTCCCACTGCAAAGACTGGAGTCAAGAACAAGGCCCTCTGCCCGATCCTCATTAGTGCCCATGGAGGGAGGAAGCCACAGAGGAGCAAAACCTTTTGCTCCAATTGCACCACCCCTGTAAGTCTCTCCGCCAGTTAACCCCCTGGATGGGTGCATGGTCGGGGTCTAGCAACGCTGTCGTCACCCCTCACTGCCCTTGTCACTAGGACGGTGGCCCCTCTGCTGCGGTCTCTGCGGCGCCTTTCCGCGTCTCCACTTGGGACGGATGGCGGCACAGCGCTGCAGAGCCGTGCCGAAAGCCCCCTTCCTCAGATGCCAAGCGGACCCAGGTAACCCAGCGTCTCCTCCCAGGTCAGCTCGGATACAACGTGCAGATGATTTGCTGTCGTGTTCAGTTTCTAGCAGGACAGCCTGTGCTTTAGAAACCAGCTTCAAAGGCACAGAGTGTCCCAGGGAAAACGATGGTCTGTAAGGCTGATGTGACGGGTCATTGGAAGGTCTGTTAGTTGGCAGTGGAGACACTGGCTCTCCCTGCGCCCAAGACACGCGCAGGCCAGGGGCTTTCCAGCTGCTGCAGGGATGTGACTCCCTTAGACAAGGCCCAGCTGAGCCTCTCTGGGAGAAAAAAACGTTCATTCTGAAGCCACGGAGACTCTAAAAAACCGCCCGGTAAAGGCCCTGGCCTTGGGGCATCCCAATATTATTTACCCTTTTATTCTCTTTGCACGTGAAAACGGAGACGCCACACTAGGAGTTTTAACCCAGGGACACTGCAGTTCCTACCAAAGAACTGGACATCACCACCAGGTGCTGGCTTCAGCAGCCAAGGACCGCTGCGTCCGGCCACAGAAGGGATGGTCTCAGGTCACACTCTCACCATCGTGGTCTCCCACTCCGTGAAGGCTTTTCTAAACTCTCATCACACACGTTATCCAAGCCCACCGCCTTCTCCTGAGGTGGTCTTGCGCACACCAAATCTCTCCACAGGTGTAACGAACAGCCCTGCACCAGCTCCCAGAAGCAGCAGACATCAGCAATGAAAACCCTTTGTCTCCTGGGACTGACCTTCAAGAAAGCCTGACGGACAATCCTGACTTTAGGTTACTCACTCACTGTGGTTCGTGTCTGCGAGAGCCTTGTGGGAGGTGCCAGGCGGGCTGCACCGTGTTTCTCCCGTGCTGTCCTGGAACACAGAGTTTTGTCTGAAGTCGCCTCGTTCAACAGGCTGAGGTGATGGCACTGAGGAGAACCTGCCATTGCGCCCAGGAGTCTGCTGCACTGACAGCCGCCGCCGCCTGCGGGGGGACCCGGCTTAGGGATGCTTCGGGAACAGGACCTGCAGCGTGACAACAGCAAACATGAGCAGCATTGCTGGAGGCGATTCTGCCACCAGGGCACCTGCTACCCCGGTGGCATCAAAGGCCGACTCTGCAGCAGTGACCACATGGCCAAGACCACAGTGGCCTCCCAGCAGCCGCCCTGAGAGGCTGCTCTGGGACAGCACGAAGAAGGGTGCCTGGACATGGGGAAGGCTGAACTCGAGCGCTGGGGATATGCCCTGAGAGGCGGCCTCTCCTGGTGAACCTCAGTATCCTCCTGAGCGACCTCACTGGCACCAAGGTAAGACGGTATCGTGGGTACAACCACCTCAAAGGCTTTTACAGCAACCTACTAACACCAGAAAGTCAAGCTGGGTATCTCATATGAAACATCAGTGTGTTACCACTTCCCTTAAAGAGGCGTGACCGGAAGTCTCCTGGGTTATGTCTAATGGAAACTGATGGCAGTGGGCGCTGGTCTGCGGCCCTGACCTCTGCCAGGATGGGTAGGAAGGTGAACGTCAGGATTCCCTAGGGCTCAAGGCCACCTGTACGTTAATTTAGAGATGACTCCGCAGATTTACCAAGTGAGCTGTATTCCCCTGGTATGACCATTTAGCATCAGCAGAACTGGAAGATGTACATGCTCACATCAAAACCTTAACAGAACTCACCCAAAAGGCCTTAAATGATTAATCAGGCTATTAGCCTACCGAACTGAGGCCTCTATGATGAGAAAAGTGGTTATCACAAAATCACATGACCCTTGATATCCTTACAGCATCTCAGGGAGGCACCAGTGCTGTAATTCAAACCGAACGCTGTGTTTTCTTACCAGAAAGATCCTCTTGGGATACGTTTAATGACCCACATGAAAAATGAGGTTCCTGTCCAAAGTCGTCCACTTCCTAGTCTTCCTGATCCTTTCAGGGAGCTGGTTTGGTTCCAGAATCTTATGGCGTAAATCCCTACTTATGACTTTATTCATGTTACTTTATTCATGTCTCTTGTGTTACCCAGTATGTAACCAGAGCTTTTACAAAATTAACACTACCTAAGTCTTGAGGCAGTCAATCAGATATATATATATATTCAGATATATATATATAAAACTCTATACTGAATACTGTACTGGTGCAACTCTAGATACAGGAAGAAACTAGGGCGAATACCTCCTGGGTCATAACTGACAAGTTAAGACAGGCAACGCAGAAGATTTCAGGTTATCTATTGGCAGGCCTAAACCAAAACAACACATTGGCCTCTCCTCATCTGGCCCACACATGAGAACTCCTGGCACCGGGGGCAGTGGACGGAGAACGCTGCGGCCATCAGCAACGCGGCTGGCCCAGCAAGAGTCGGCGGGCTCGGCAGGGAGATGATAGGAAGGAGCCGTGCTCTGGGCCCAGCCTCCGCCCATGCAGGGGCGGCCTCCCTGCACCCACATGCCCGTGTCCTGTCATCGCGGACCTCGGTGCCGTTCTGTGACTAGCAGGGATCTCCTCCCTTACCTTTCAGAGCAGCCTCCTAGGCTGTTCTCAGTGAGGCCCCCAAGTTTAAGGCTCAGCTCACACCTCCGGTTGTGGGTTCTTCAGGTGCCAGCAGCAGAGGCCCTAATGAATGAGTAGCTTTACATTTCTTATGGCAGAGTGTTACAACCACATTCCTAACACAGCGCTGGGAACACGGCTACACAAAAGGACACTTACCTGTGATGGGTGGGACCCAGTCTCTCCAACTAGGAGAGGAACACTAACACTTTCTTAATTTTAAACAGCACTCACCATAAGCCTATCTACAGGTTTCATGCACATAACATTCCTGACTTGTTTCAATGTTTCTGGGGTATGTGGTTTGTCTGAGTTTTTTCAAATTCTTGCAAATCTCAAAGAAAAAAAAAATCCAGTATATTTATTGAATAAAATCTACCTCTAAGTGGACCCAAGGGTCACTTGTATAACGTGTCGAGGAGAGGAGAGCGTCTCTGCAGACTCGCGGATGATGACATGGGCTCTGTCCTTGCTGCCCGGCAGGTGAGGAAGGAGCGCCCCCAGCCCATTGTCAGCAAGCCAGACCTGGGTGATGGCAGTGAAGGGCAGAGCAGCATCCGTCGGCACCTGCCGCCGGCCACCCCAGGGGCACGTGCAGTGGTGCTCACAGCTGAATGCTCACCTGTCTTCCAGGGAGGCGTCTTAAAGACAGTGAGCAGGAGGGCGCGGTGGGGTGTGTTGCTCTTGGTGTTCAGAACAGAAAGCTCTCAAGCAAACCTCACGTATGAATTCGAGTCAGTTCCCTTCAGTTTCACGCTGCCTGAGCGAGTCAAGGGCACTTAGGAGGTAAGGCAGGAGCTTGAAGTTAACACATGCAGACTCCTGTATAAAATAAACAAGGGCCTGCTGCATAGCACGGGGAACTACACCAAATAGCCTGTGAGAGTCCATGAGGAAAAGCTGAAAAAGGACAGACGTGGGTGCATGTGTAACGGAATCACTGTGCCTTACAGCTGACACAACATAGACTGTGCCTCAGTGAAAAGTGCCACTGGTCCTCAATAAACAAAAACAAAAAAAAGGACCTTGCAAGGGTCCTTCTTCCATCTAGATTGGAGACAGTCCTATAAATGCCTTGTCCAGTATGCACAGTCTTATTCAAAGACAGACTGCTGTGATAAGCTGCAAAAACAAACGTACTTGAGTATCCTTTTCATAATTAAACTTTACAATTATGCAATATAATTGGGATAGTTAGGAAATTTGCGATGGTCATGTATACACTGTAGTATTTAAAATGGATAGCCAACAAGGACCTACTGTATAGTACGGGGAACTCTGCTCAACATTCTGTAACAACCTAACTTGGAAAAAAATTTGAAAATGAATAGATACATGTATAGCTGAATCACTTTGTTGTACACCTGAAAGTAACACAACATTGTTAATCAACTGTACTTCAATATAAAATAATTAAAAAAAAAAAGACTGCTATCAGGACCACCAGATTTTTCAGAATTCCATACAATTACTAGAATATAATAACAACATTTACCCATACATTATGACCTAAGAAAGTTTTGACAGTGCTTCCCATGTAATTAAACATACCAAACAATCCTAGTTTAATCTCTTAGACATTTTGGGCTTCTGGGCTCCTTTGTTACAAACCTGTCACAACTTTCCTTTTCCCGTATTAGTTTGTCCCTTACTTTCTTTCCTGTTTAGAAATAACCAACTTCAGGACCAAGTTACTTTTCCCCTTAACAAAATGCGTTTTCATATCTTTCCTTGTATACTGAAATGTTTCACTTATTTTAGTGGCTTAAAATATATACATATATGTATATTACAGCTTTTCACCCTTAAAAGGGCCTCCCTGGTGGCTCAGTGGTAAAGAACTTACCTGCCAATGCAGAAGATGTGTGTTGGATCCCTGGGTGGGGAAGATCCCCTGCAGAAGAAAATGGCAACCACTCCAGCATTCTTGCCTGGAGAAATCTATGGACAGAGGAGCCGGGCGGGTACAGTCCATGGGGTCACAGAAGAGTCGGATGTGACTGAGCTACTAAACAACAGCCGTTAAGAACCTTAATCTCCAGCAAAAATAGAAGCAAGGATTGTTGATCATACCAGTGCTTCCTGATTGGAAAAGTTATATACTCTACAGCCTCCAGAAACACACATATCATCTCATAGAATAATTTCCGTCCTCAGTGTGGTGTAAGATGTTTCTAATAAACCCAAACATATTTAGTTTTTCTCTCATAAAAAAAAGTGCGTGAACTTAGACTTCTTTTTTTAGCAATTAGCGATTCAAACAGTAACTTCCCATTATTTAACTTAACAAAACTTTCAAGTTGCCAAAATCTGAAGAGACTATTTTTAAGTAGATTTCCTAAAACAGTTATTCCCAAAGATCTCAACTCCCAAAACTCTTATCTCAATTATATTTAACTTAAAGTCATTGTATCAAGTTACTTTCCTTGCTCATGAATTTTGTAACAGAATAAGGTCTTATTAACTTTCTTAAGTATAATAAAATTATAGTTGATGACTCTTGAAATATGTCTGCATTAACTAAGTTTAACAAGCTTAAACTTTCAAACCAGATATTTAATACTGAGTATTTCCCAGATTGCATGAACCTGAAATTCATTTGGGTAGGTTTCTTTTGTATTTTTAGTAAGCACCTAATTTCATTTAAGCAAGTCACAGGCTCATTTAAACATTACTGAATAATTTTGATACTATCTGTAGGTAAAGACATACCTCTATAACAGACACCTACACAGAGTCTCAGTTTTCCTGCTTTCCCTCTTTTCTCTTCAGTCTCAGGAACTGTCAGAACGTTTACATCTCAAAGGCACAGGGAGAGAAAAGCAGGTTCCTCTTAGAAAGCCACTTCTTCCCGCTGCATAGGCAAAAACCAGTTTCTAGAACATAAGAGAGCCCTATGTGGCCATTTGCAAGGTGAGAGCTCCTTCAGTACCCGAATAGCCTGTTCAGCCTAACTAACACAGTTGTTCAGTCGCTAAGTCGTGTCCGACTCTTTGCAACCCCATGAACCACAGTACGCCAGGCTTCCCTGTCCTTCACCAACTCTCAGAGTCCACCCAAACCCATGTCCATTGAGTCGGTGATGCCATCCAACCATCTCATCCTCTGTTGTCCCCTTCTCCTCCTGCCCTCAATCTTTCCCAGCATCAGGGTCTTTTCTGATTAGCTGACTCTTCACATCAGGTGGCCAAAGTACTGGAGCTCAGCCTCAGCATCAGTCCTTCCAGTGAGTATTCAGGGTTGATTTCCCTTAGGACTGACTGGTTTGGTAGAGCGTGGCACACAGCGCTCACCCCCTGCACTTCTAGACGAGCTTGCAGGTGTCTCTGGAACAGACTTCAAACTAAGTGATCAGTTTCGAGGAGCGTCTCCACCACATGCAGTTACCAGGATCCTCTCAGGAGGTCTCTGAGAACACTCAATCCTTCCACTTCCTTTCTTTCCTAATCAGCAGGGTCTCCCCTCAAACCACGATCCAGACCCCTAACGAGAGTCAAAACCAGGAAGAGAGAGCAGGGTGTGGATTCACATACTGAGACAGACACACACACACACCCCCGAGACGATAAACAAACCCAGTCCAGAAGGCTCACTTGGATTCAGTGGCTTAAAAGGCTAAGGAATTTCATGCTGTTCCCCTTCCCACCCACAGAACAGTTTCAGCTGAACTGTGGTGTTGTCATTTAGAGAGCCACTTGGGGCCATTATTCCCTGGATCCCAAGGAATATTGGAGAAAGCAATGTTACAGTAAAATAACATTTTCTTCCTGCACATGGGAGCATCACTGAAAACGACCCAGTTCTGTAAAACACCCCCCAGGAAACTCCGCCATGGAGCAGAGCTCTGATGCATTCTGCACACAGCAGTGTCGGGGCCTCTGGGGGTGGCCCTGAGGTCAGAGTGCCAGCGTGTGGGGGGGGCGTGGGGACAGAGATCACAGTGTCCAGGCCTGCAAAGGCCAGCACCTGATGCTGCAACTGCACGGCAGTAAGAACAACGCACACACCAGGCTGATGTTAAACGTGGCTCGCAGGGCTGCGTCTAGACTCCGCGTGGGGGCTTCGGCCAGGGTCCCCTCCAAGCTCTCTGGGTTCCCAGTCGTCAGAGAAAAACGACAAGTTTCTGAGTTTCTCACATCACTAAATAAGATCTGGCAAAACCATGTATACATTGCATAGTTTAGTTACCGAAAATGGGGAAGCTTTTATTTAGAAAGAGAAATGTTGAGTTGGCAAGCTCTCCCACTAGAGCAGTTTAGTAAAGGGAGGTGACCTGAAAGCAACCACGGGGGTGTGCGCACCACTTGCAGTGGCTTCTTCTGGGTGAGCTGCAAATGAGACTCGCCCAGCGAGAAACCCATCGGACCTCCAGGGCGTGCTGGCTCACTCAGACCCGCTCCCCTCCTCCTGGGGCCGCTGGCCCCTCTCACGGGGGATCCATCCTGAAAGCACAGATCAGGTGAGAGCCTGGAGCCCTGAGGAGAGGACCTTGGGGGACCCCTGCAGGAGCCAGCCTCCCCGCTCTGGGCCCCCACTCCTGCCCGCCAGCTCCGCACCGTCCTGGGGCAGCGTCTGGCCAACGTGAGGCACAGGGACCAGCCTCCAAGGTGCACGCGCAGGAGGAAGAGGAGACGGTCTCCCCGTTGTGCTGCTTTAAACACACGCACTGAAAGAAAACGTCAGCCCATCAGCCCGTCACCAGACCGGCCCCGATGCCGGCTGACCCTGCAGGGCGTCCGGTCACATCTGCCTCCAGAGGCTCCCATGTCGCCTGCCTGCAGCCGCTGGCTTCGCCACAGGGCTGAGCTGAGAGCCGCCCTCACCCCTGAACTTCTAACACTGCCTTCCCAGTGGACCCTGCGCCTGTCCTGGGCAGGCAGACACGGCCACTCAGGGCTCTGCAAACTGGGGATGCACCTGGGCCTGCTGGCCAGGGTCAGCGGGGCGCTGCTGTGCTCCACAGTCCACGGGCCTCAGCTGCGAGGCCGCTGCCCAGCCGGCTACCACCCAAGCCTCAGGCCCTGCTGTAAAGATGGACGGTGCTAACTCCCCGGCGGAGTGCGTGCCAGAGAGCAAGGTACCCTCGGCAGCCAGCGCTGTGACAGGGAAAGCCCTGGGGCCCTGAGCAGCGACGCCGGCAGAGCCGAGCGAAGGGACGCTCGGGGTGGAGGGCAAATGCTGTCAGGCAGCGGAGGCACCGGGATGCTGGGTCATCATCTTGGGAGGCTCCTTCTGCCCAAATGCCCAGCTGTGTCTTCCCTGGAAGTCGGTCGGGGTGGGGCCAACACCAGCTTGGCCAAGACAGGCTGCAGAGACTGAACCTGGAAGGTCCAAGTCCCAGTGAGGGTCACATGGGAATCAAGCTGACTGTTTCAGATCTTAACCTGAGTTCTGAGCACGTGAACACTTACCATCACAGCTGCATCTCCAAGATGGAAGACCTTTGTAGCAAGGTGAACAGCACTGAGAGATAGGCACTGAGAGATATCCAGGGACGTGCCTTCAGGTTCTGTAAACCGCGGTCACTTTATTCAAGTGCTGGGCAGTGGAAACAGCCTGCTTGGCCCCCAGGGTCTGTGCGAGGGGGAGGAGCCCCAAGAGGAACGCGGGTTGCTGGGTGTGTCTCACCTTGAAACCGCCTCTCCAGGTGACACAAGTAGGTGTTACACCTCCTGACCTGTGTTTGCCCCCCGCCCCCGTGCTCCCCAGGGCATATGAGACTCTCACGGCCAATACACGTGTTTTCCAAAAACACTCAAGAGTACTTTCAACAGATACAAGCTTTTCATTTTAATTGCACATTCGTAGCAAGAATAAGATGTCAGCACTGTCAATTAAACCGTGGGGCCAACACGTGAGGGTGGCAGCAGGGCTGGTCACCAGGAGGAAGGAAGGGGGCCCGCAGCTCAGCACCACTGGGGCCAGGTCCCCCTGATGGCTCCCTGACTCAAAACCTACAGCGATTAGGAGTAAGGGGCGGGCTGCACACTTGGTTAAAAGCAGCTCTCACATCTCGACAAGTGATGACTCACATCTCCCTCCAGTGTCAGCAGAGACACGCAAAAGGGAAGCAAAATTCTCGCTTGGATAAGCTTCGCCAGGGAGAAGCCCTCTTGGTGGTCCCGGGACCACCGTGATGGGGTGACGACCTGGGGGCCTTCTCTCCTGCCGCCCCGAGCAGGGCCGTGAGGAGGTTGCAGGGACGCTTCAGGGGCTGCCCCACGGCCCTCCGTGGGAGGCTGTGCACAGGCCGGGAGGGACACTGTCTCTGGACACCTCCGCTCTGGGCCACCCAGCGCCACGCAGCAGGCACGCACGCCTGGGGCACGCATGCCTGGGGTTGGCGTCGGAGGCGGGGGTGGGGGGGTGGCTGCAGGCCGCGGGCTGGGGGCCGAGGCTGCTACCTGGCCTTCTTGGGCGGCGCCGGCCCGTTGGGGCGGCTGGGCGCGAAGTTCCAGTCCACAGGGTTGAGCAGCTGTTGCGTCTTCTTGCGGGTCCAGTAGGGGTTGATGAGCAGCGTGAGGAGGGCCAGGCCGACCACGAAGAGCGCCAGGTGCGGTGGGAAGAGGCTGCGGGCCAGGCCGGCCCAGTGGCCCAGGCACACCCACCACATGTGGTAGGTGAGCACCATGCGGCAGTGGAAAAGGTGCACCATCGCCCACTGGTTCAGCCTCCAGAGCCGTGAGTCCGCCCAGCCGGCCTGTCGGGGGCAGAGCGCAGTCAGGGGTGCGGCCGCGGGCCCCGCTCCCGGGGGCTCCCCGCCCTGGGTTGTGCACACAGCGCACGCAGCCAGGGACTTGGCGATGCTGGGAGACGTGCCCATCACCCGTGACCAACCTCCCCAGGCCCCGGGAGACGAGCCCAAGCGGACTTGCCCTAAAATTATTCTAAACTCACAGTACAACTAGCTGTGGCCGAAACCCAACAGGGAACCTGAAGACTCTGCACAGCCGACCGTGTGCACAGAGACGGGCCTTCGTGGCTTGTGGCGGGGACCTCGCTGCAACAGGATGGCCCGCATGCCCTGGACCCACAAGCTTGGGCACCCCAGGCTCTCCTCGCCGCCTGGAGCAACGCTGGGGCTGGGGCTCGTCCTGAGCCCCCTCCAGCGGGCCAGGCAGCTGCCCGGTGACCCTGGGAACAGGGTGGCTTTGCAGCAGCTGCACCTGAAGGGACACGGACACTGATCTCTGGAGGGATCACGCTGTAACAGGGGAAGACCCTAACCTCTCGGAGCTGCAGAAGGTGCACGCACAGCTCTGACATGGAAAGACGAGAAGCAACGGGAGCTGTGACCCAGGGCCAACTTAAAACAGGTGGAAAAACAGGAGTTTCTTCCTTGTCTGAAGTACTGTGAACCTCCAAAAATAACTTCACAGAAAATCTGAGTTGCCTGCCGTTTCTAGGCCAGGCATGACCATGTCCTCTTCTACTACCAGGGATGTTTAAATCAGCTGCAGATAATACCCAGAGAAACACTCTATTTATCCCAGCAGTTTTAAATATTAAAAACTCCATTTACATTAGCTTCTACCAAGCCTAGACTAAGAAACGAGTGTGAAGAAAAGCAGGATGAGGCAGAGTGAGACGGCAGGGAGCAGGGTGCCCAGGACCCCTAACAGGTCTTCGGAAAAGTCTTGGATGAATTGAGGCACATTATGTTCTTGGATGGATAACACTCAAAAGACATCACATTCTTTCCTCCTAGAATCAATCCACAGATTTAGTCCAAATAAGAGAATATCTCTCTCTCTCTATTTTATCACTTTAAAATAACTCTAAATAATTCCACCTATGCAGTAAATGCACCAGGAGGGCTGAAGGTGCCTCAGTAAAGGATGAAATATGGTGATGTTTCAGAAATAAGGTGATGCCACTGCAAGAAATAAGCAACACAAAATGCAGAAATAAGTAAAATATATGGAGAGCTGATACTGGGCGGCATTTTGACTCCCCAGGGAAAGGATGGATGATGTAATTACATTAGAATGCTTGCTCGATTCCTGGGAAATCCAGTGGTATCTCACTTCCTATCTTACTTAAAAATACTTTTTTTCAAACGTCAATACTTCAACGAAAAAGAAAACCAGAGTACTAGGGAAACGACACAGTTCTATAGAAACAGTTTTATAACCACTGAGTGGGGCAGGCATTCTCCACTTTATGTCAGTCAGAATCATGACTCACACAAGTAAAATTCCTTAAATTGTATGATCAGACAGAAAAGAGTGCATCTCAAACACGAAAACATGTAAGGTTTGAGACTTTCAATGATAGATGCTTCACGTGAGAAAGATGTAGCCTTTGCCTTGGCCCGGAGGACGTTAAATGTACAGACTGTAGAGTGGAGATGTGAGCCAAGCGTGCCTTGGGTGCACACACAACGTGCAGTGAGTTGTGAATGCCTGGGGGGTGGGGGGCCACTGCTCAGCCTTTCCACCCAAGAGGCCAGCAAGCCATCTTCCATCCACTGAGCTGTCTCCTCCAAAGTTCACTCAGTTCAGTTCAGTTGCTCAGTCAACTCTTTGTGACCCCATGGCAGCACGCCAGGCCACTCTTTTCCACTGTTTCCCCATGTGCTGAAAGCAGTCATCTTAAATCACTAACATCCACACCAGAAGCATGAACTTTACTCCTACAATAATTGCATTAAGTTCAGAAAAGTCCAAGCTTGAGAACTGAGCATTTTTGCTCTAATTCGGGCACTAAAATTTTTGCCTTCATCATCACCAAATGCTCTGAGAAAAGCTGGGTCAGTAACAATCTGAGACTTAACCATGCAAGATTTGTTTGTCTAGCTTGGGTCCCAGCAGGTAGTGTGCCTGGTATACATTTGTACATAAATTCATTTTTTTTTTTAATATCAACTCATTTGCACCTGGATTAGTGTCTCTGTGGATGAAGTTGTCTCTACCAGCTTAGATGTATGAGTGTGTAATTCATTTATTATTATTTCTAAACAGCATTTCAGAACCAAACTGAAGGAGGAAACAGAAGCGTGAGCCCATCTGGGGTGTAAACTACATCCCATTGGTGGTGACGTCTAGTCCTAACACCCGCCTGCATCTCATCAAACCAGAGTCCATGGCGAGAGTGCCTGGACCCTGAAGCCTGACGAAGCAAGAACTTGGCAGCTTTACGAAAGGCTTAGAGGAGTTTCAGCATCAGAGTGGCATTTACTCCCAAGGCTCAGCAGGACCTGAACTAGAAGAACTAGTCTGCCTGGACACGCTGACTCTGAGCTGTCCTAGCTGAAGGGACAGCTTTGCTGTGGGGCTGCTGGCCATGTGATGAACACAGCAAGGCTGCAAAAAGGGGGTCACATCCCGGGACTCCCCTTTTTCACTTCCATCCTGAGTGAATGGCATCCAAACACTTCAGAGGAAAAAGACCCTAAACAAAGTGCCTCCCTCTGAGGTCCCCCCCACAGCTGGGGTCTGTCTGCTTCCTGAGGAGGGGGCCACCCCACCTGGGGAGGAGCAGCTGAAGACCCCCTCCCCAGTGGCTGATGTGTGAAAGGCGCGGAGGGAGGCCCGTGTGAGGTACAGGCCACAGGCAAACTCCGTCGTGAGGAACCAGGGACCCTCGGAAAGGGCCCTGCCGCCAGGACAGGCCCCCTGGAGTGACAGGACGGTCCATGTCCCACAGCACCCTGGGGTCAGGAGGAGACCCCAGCTCCCTGCTTCACGCCGAAGAGGGAGGGGCTAGGGCGTCCAGCACCCCAACTTGTTGGCAGGGCTCCCAACAGGTGAGCAGACAAAAGCCACAGCCTCCGCCCTTCCCCAGGAGGATGCGGACAAGAAGCCCCAGGGCCCCGGCTGAGCCGATCAGTGGGATTCCTCCAGGCGAGGACGGCGGCCAGCTGGGCAGGGGTCAGCTCCATCTGATGCATGGACTCCAACAGAGGCCCAGAGATGAGGGACAACCTTTGCTCCACATGGAGGGGCAGGACCCATCCCCAGCCCTGCTGAGGGGCGGCCCATGGACTGGCATAGGATGCTCCCCGGGGCAGGAGGACTCACGGACCGAGTGGGACACGGCTTCCCTGGCGGACCAGGGGCTGGGAATCCGCACCAGTGCAGGGACAGGGCTGGATCCCCGGGTCTGGGACCCCACAGGCCGCGGGGCAGCGAAGCCCACAAGACCGAGTGCCCTGGAGCCCGTGGTCTGGAGAAGCCATGGCGATGAGAAGCCCGACACCGCAACCAGAGAGCCTGTGTGCGGCGAAGACCGTGTGCAGTGAAGACCGCGTGCAGCGAAGACCCCATGCGGCCAAGAGAAATACACGCATTTTAAAATGGAACATTAGTGAAGAGATGGAATAAAAAAAACTCCCAACGGAAACCAAGGGGCTGCAAGACACAACAGCTGACCTGGGAAACCTACCAGGGAGGCAGCCAGTGTCTGCAGGTTCAGGGTGAAGTGTCAGTCCCTCGGTCTGTCCCACTCTTTGCAATGCCCTGGACTGTAGCCCACCAGGGTCCTCTGTCCATGGGATTCTCCAGGCAAGAATACTGGAGTGGGTTGCCTTTTCCTCCTTCAGGGGATCTTCCCGACCCAGGGATCGAACTCAGATCTCCCATACGGCAGGCAGATTCTTTACCATCTGAGCCATATGGGAGGTGTACAGTGTAACCTCTGCCAAAACTCCAATGGCATTTTTAACAACAATAAAAATCTAAAATTCATACGAAACCACAGAAGGCCCCAAATACCCAAATCAGTCTTGAGAGAAAAGAACAAAGCTGGAGACACCACATCTTCTGATTTCAAAGTCTATTACAAACCTAGAGAAATAAAAACTGCATGAACCGAGCAACAGACAGGGAGACCAGAGGAACAGCACCAGCAGCCCAGACTAAATGCACAGGCGCACAGCTAACTGGTCATCAACAGGGGCCAAAGCCACACAGCAGGAAGGCGCAGTCTCTCTAGTCAGCGCTGCTGGGAAACTGCACAGTCATGCATAAAAGAATGAAACGGAACCCCTATCTCACACCCTACACAGAAATCAACTTGAGATGGACTGAAGGCCAACACTCCTAAAAAAATACAAAGGGAAAAGCCTCATGGCACTGGTTTTGGCAATGATTTCATGAACATTATACCAAAAACAAAGACAACTGAAACATAAATAACTGGGACGACAAACTAAAAAGTTTCCTCAAAGCAGAGGAAACAGCAGAGTGAAAAGGCAACCTACAAAGTGGGAGAAAATACTTGCCAACCATACATCTAAGAAGAGATTAATCTTGAGCATAGGAACCCCAGGGCTTCCCTGGTGGCTCAGGGGTAAAGAATTCCACCTGCCACTGCGGGAGACACAGCTTGACCCCTGATCCAGGAAGACCCCACATGCCGCACAGCCATTACACCCTTGAGCAACATCTAGGAGTCTAAACTCTGGAGCACAGGCGTCGCAGCTACGGAGCCCATGAGCCCCAGGGCCCACGAGACTAAATGAGAGAAGCCTGCGCATCAACTGGAGGGAAGACCCTGTTCTCTGCAACAAGAGGAAAGTCTGAGCAGCAACAAAGACCCAGCACGGCCAAAAATAAATAGATAAATACATAAAATCGTTTTTTAAAACAGGACTACAACTCAGCAGTAAAAAATAACAAAGACTCTGATTGAAACGTGGACCAAGGACTTGAACGGTTTTCCAAAGATGACCACACAAATGGCCAAAAGACAGATGAAATGAAAACATGCTGTCACCAGTCATCAGGGAAAAGCAAGACCAAAGCCAATGAGCTAACATCCAAGAAACAAAGAAAACATACACTGGTGAGGACGTGGAGAGGCTCGAACTCTGCGCTGCTGGTGGGAACAGAGAACGTGCAGCCACTGTGGGAAACAGTGCGGGGCTTCGTTTCTAAAATCGGAACCGCCTCAGGAGCCAGTAAAGGAACCGAAACCGGGACTTGGAAGAGCCTCAGCAGCCCGTGCTCACTGCAGCGACAGACCGGAGCGCCCGAGCGCTCCCCGATAGATGCTGGGTGAGGACGCGCCTCACCCTCCTAGTGGGAAACTGCTCAGCCCGAGAAAGGAGGGGGCTCTTCAGAGTGCCGCAGCACGGCTGCACCCGGAGGACCTTCACCCAGCGACACAGACTAGGACAGGAAAGACGGCACGAGCGCACGTGGACGAGGCGTCCGGTAGTCCTCAATCAAACCGCGGAGGGCGGCTGCTGGGGGCAGGAGGGAGGCAGCAGGTTTCCATCAAACGAGACGGGTAAGCTTCAGAAACCTGCTGCACACGTGTCCTACGGCTGCACACGTGTGCTGGCCACGAAGATGTGTGTGAAATAACGCAACGCGAAATAAAACCTTCAGGAGATGTACAGACACACAGAAAAGGCACATTTTCAAGGGCTTACAAACGCTGTCTACTGAGACCTCCCTGGCAGTCCAGTGGTTAAGAATCCACTTTCCAATGCAGGGGACATGGGCTTGATCCCACTCTCCAGGGGGCAATTACAACTAAGCCTGCAAGCCACAACTATTGAGCCACAGCGCCACCATGAAGCCCCAACAGGCAAACAAGTGAGAATCTACCAAAAACCCTGTCCACTGAGACAGACACGACGTCCACCACATCTTCTTCTGCCATGGGCTGGAAGCCTGAGAGAGCTGCTTAAAATTATTAAAATGGAATTCGATCAGAATGAGCTTCCTACTGCCTTCACGCTCTAACCCAGGCTGCGGACAGCACAGGCCACAAGGGGCCGGCAGCAGGGGTGTCAGGGGTGAAGGGACCACGGCCGGGCACAGAAGCTGTGGTGGAACCGACTAAGCAGGTGTGGGGCACCTACCTTCAGCAGCATCCAGGAGATGCAGGTGAAGGGCGTGCTCATCTCCAGGAGCAGCGTGACCATGGGCAGGTAGTGGCCGGCTTGGAGGTTGACCGCTGAGCCAAGAAACCCCAGGAAGGCAAAGAGGTGGTGCACGGCCAGGAAGCCGTCGAAGGTGCGGAAGAGCACGTTGGACACGTGAAGGGCGAGGTTCTCGAAGAAGAAGAAGCCGGTCGCCGTGGTGATGTGGAACCAGCACCAGTCCTGCTGGCCGAGCGCCTTGTCGGCCTGGAGCACGGGGTCCAGCAGCAGCGCCCACAGCCCCGCCGCGGTGCCCTGGATGCCGAAGACCGCGCGTGCGGCTGCAAGGTTCCAGAAGACCTGCTCGCGGGCCGCCAGCGAGCGGTAGGTGGCATTCAGGGAGGACAGCCAGTGGCAGACCACGAAGACGCCCAGGTAGAAGGCACAGCCGGCGGCCGCTAGCACCCCGCGGACCCGCCCAGAGGTGTAGTCCAGGTCAAGGGCGCCAGCGTCCAGGAGGCTCATGCTGCCCACGTCGTCTCAGCCAGGCTGGGGTCCACACGCTGCGCCAGGGCCGCGGCCCCCGGACCCTCATGCGCCCGTCCTCACCCTGGGGAAGAACAGAACCTGACCTTCTGCTGGGCAGACGGAGCGGCACGCAGGCCGTGCCCACTCCAGGGAGACGGTCACAGCACGGGCAAAATGCCTCCACCCTGTGCTTCTGAGTCTGGGTGACACAAACACAGCAAGAAAGCTTCCGCTGGAGGGACAGACGCATGAGAGACAGTGACGTGACAGACGAGGGGGTGTGGACAGGGCAGGGAAAGACACGGGCCCGACTCATCTGTGTGTGCACATCTATGCGTATATCTGTGTGTGTACATCTGTGTGCGTGTATCTCTGTGCATGTATCTCTGTGTGCGTGTACATCTGCGTGTGCGTGTATCTCTCTGTGTGTAACCTGTATGTGTTTATCTATGTATATACATCTGTGTGTGCATGTATCTCTGTGCATATGTGTATCTGTGTGTGTACATCTATGTGTGTACACATCTGTGTACATCTGTGTATGCATGTATCTCTGTGTGCATGTACATCTGTGTGTATAATCTGTATGTGTTTATCTATGTGTGTGCATGTATCTCTGATCTCTATTCATACATGTATCTCTGTGTGTACATCCATGTGTGTACACATCTGCGTGTACATCTGTGTGTGCGTGTATGTGTGTGTACATCTGTATGTATATCTGTGTGTACATCTGTGTGTGCGTGTATCTCTGTGTGTGTACATCTGTGTGTATGTGTGTTTCTGTGTGTACATCTGTGCATATGTGTATTTCTGTGTATACATCTGTATGTGTAGCTTTGTGTGTATATCTGTGTATGTGTATCTCTGTGATCTCTGTGGGTACATGTATCTGTGTGTGTGTATGTCTCTGTGTACATCTGTGTATACATTTATGTGTGTACACATCTGTGTGTGTGTGTATCTATGTTTCTGTCTATTGTGATGTTCTGACATCTGGACTCCCCAGACGCCACCCCACCAGCCAAGGGCCCACCAGGAGCCGACCATGACCTGTGCCAACCCCCCAGCCAGGCCCAGCCTCCGCGACCTGCCCTGCCCCAGGAGAGGACACTCCTCTGCCTGGATCACCCTGGCCGGGTGCCCAGCAGCTGAGAACACCCCTGTCGCCCAAAGCCCAGAGATATCACTAGAACAGGCCAGTCTCGTGTTCACCCCACCCTGCCTGCCTTTCCCTGCAAACCCCAGGACAGGCCATGGCCTCCATCCCCCTCTGTTCTGTCCTCTGCCCCCTGGCCCCCGGGTCCTGCCTCTAGGCCCTGTGAGCACCATGGGCTTTGTCGTCCTCTGTGACCACAGCTGCCTGAACCTCTCAGAACAGAGCCCGGAGCCATCTGGTCCCGCAGTAGTCAGCTTTCAGCACCACAGGATGGGGGGCAGCTCCGACAGGAGTGGGCCGGGGGGGGGGGGGGGGGGGGGGGGGGTGAGAAGGAAGCCTCACCGTCCAGAGCCAAGCCCCAGGCAGGGGCCGCACAACCCTGAGCTCTGCTGAAAGGCAGCCCCTCCCGAGCCTTCCCCCTGCCCGGCCCCCTCCCTTCACATGTCCCCCGGCACTGTGCTCTGAGCCAGCACCTCACTTCATGAAGCTGTCTTGAAATGGGGGTTCCCCTTCCTCTGTGACCCTGAAAAGCTCTGACTAAACAACTTGAGCTCGCCAGGGGAGTGGCCCATACAGGGGCCCCTTCTCCAAGGCTAGGGGACCCCAGGACCCCAAGAGTGAAGAACCAGGAACAGGGCAGTGGGTTCTGACCCCAGCTCCACCGTTTAGGAGCGGGAACTCAGGAGCGGCCGAGCGGAGGGCAGGAGCGGATGTAGGGCTGCTGACTGGGGGTCTGCCTGGCTCATGGGACCGCAGATTCCCAGGAGCCGAGCAAGCCCAAGCTGCTCCACGGGCCTCTGACCGCCATGGGCCCAGGCCTTCGGAGCCTGGCGGAGGGCTCAGACTGCCCGCGGGCAAGTCTGTTCCTTTCAGTCACGCAGGGCACTCCAGGAGCCTGCCCAGGGCCTGGCCTCACTGCCCTGAAGGACCAGCTGCAGGCGTGTCTGACATGCCCAGGTGCCCTAAGCAGGTGCAGAACCACTGAACATGTCTGTGCCCCAGTTCTAGGGCCCTGCGACCCCGAGAAGCAGTGGTTTAGTGGCTTCCTTTTCCTAACCAAGCGAATGTAACTGAAAGCGTGTGAACGTCTCCTGTGTGCTGCAGGTGGTTTTAACTGTGAAGCAAGTTAAAAACCAAACCAAATCCAGTCATCCTGGAGAGAAAGCCCGGAACGACCAGCACCCCTCACACCTCGTGCCCACCTCTGACCTCCCTGCTGCCCAGAAGGCAGCTCACAGAGACATGCGGTCCTGAGGGGCCGGGCAGAGGGCCCTGGAGGGTGGGAAGTGGAGACGTGAGGCCGCAGCAGAGTCAACCACCCGCCTCTGAGGATAAAGGAGAAGCCAGGGTGGTGGGGAGGGGGGCTCCCAGCACCCAGGAACCCCAGGGAAACCACCAGCCTCCAGAGTCACTGACGGGCAACCTCAGCCTGGTTCCGGGTCCTCACGCCTTCCAGGATCTGTGCTGCAGTCAAGGCAGACGCTGAAGCTCCCAGGCCAGACAGCCGAGGTGGGACCCATCAGAAACAAGGACACAACTCCCTATGCAGACCGGGGACCTGACCCCAGGGCCCGACCCCAGGACCCAACCCCAGTACCCGAACCCCAGTACTCCACCTCAATACTCAACCGCAGTACTCCACCCCCAGTACCCGACCCCAGAACTCCACCCCAGTACCCGAACCCCAGTACCTGATCCCAGGACTCCACCCCAGTAGACCCCCAGTACTCTACCCCAGTACTCAACCCCAGTACTCCACCCCCAGTACCCAACCCCAGTACCCGACCCCAGGACTCCACCCCAGTACTCCACCTCAGTACCGACGCCAGTACCTGACCTCCAGTACGCCAACCCAGTACTTGACCCCCATACTCCACCCGCAGGACTCGACCCCAGTACTGCACCCCAGGACTAGACCCCCGTATTCCACCCCCAGGAACTGACCACAGGACTCCACCCCTAGGACTCGATCCCAGTATACCTGCCCAACCCTGGTCATTGCTCAAGCCCTCCCCGAACACACCCTCCTGCACAGCTGCCGGCTCAGAGCTTCTGGGCAGGTTGGGCAGGTCCAACCTGTCACCCTGGGCCTCAGGGACACACAGATGAGGTGACCCATCTGAGCCATAAGGGGACAAGGCCAGGTCTTGGGTTGGAGGTGGTCTGCGGGAACCTAGTCGGTGACCAGACAGCCCCCAGAACCCCGAGATGGCACTGCTGCCCCCTGGCAAGCGGCACCCCAGCATGCACCCGGCGCTGCTCAGGAAGGCAGCACAGACCAGAGGGTGGTGGGCAGAGCTCCAGCGGCTCAGCGCCCGCCCCCCACCCCACCACACCCCTCAGCCTCCAGGCAAGGGGGCCCAGGCCCAGCTGGTATTGTGGCGGCAGGCTGGCCTTACCTCAGGCCCCAGCTCAAGGTCACTGTCGCTGCCCCTGCAGAGCCACACCCAGGAGCATGGACCCCCTGCTCTTTCGATCCTGGGGGGCTCTGGAGTCACCCACTGAAGCCCCTGCTTCTGGGTAGCCAAGGCCCCGTAGCCGAGGGGAAGGGGCTCCGGGGCTGGAAAGCCCGCCTCTGCCCCACAGGCCTCCATTTTCTTTGAGAGTCAAGCTCTGTACAAACCTCGTCTCACTTTTTCACAAGATTCGGTGGTTTTGGCCGCTTCCCTGCACCGGGCCAGGCGTTTTAGGACACTGAAGAGGAGGGTTTCCGCAGTCCTGTCCTGGGACTGGGGTGTCTCCACCAGAGCAGGTGTGAGCTCCCGCCGTTCACTGGAGGCTACACTGATCCAAAACTTGGAAATGCATCAGAAAGAGGGAAAGGCAGGCTTTCTTACAGCACCCTGGGTCGCTTGCAGGCCCCTGAAGGTCACCCGACTTTCCAGGGTACTCAGCAGGTGTGTTTGGCTGGGACTGCGCCATGAGATCAGCCAGCGGCACTGATGAGGTGCGGCGTTCCTGGACCATCCCCTGCCCCAACCGCCGTCCCGGAGTTGGTTCTGTCCTCTCTGAGGGTCTTTCCTCAGTGAGTTAGTCCAACCTGATCTGTGCTCCCTGTTTTCACAGGAATTACATTTCCGTATTTTGAGAATTATACTTCAGCAGTTTTAAACATTTTTTTTCCCAAAATTAAAAGACACACTCAACATGGTAAAGCAATCATACTCCAAAAAAAAAAAAAAAAAAAAAAGAATATCACTGATTTGAGGATGCAGAGCAGACATGCAGGAAGATCCCGCTGGGTTAAAGATGGGATGTGGCAGCAACCAATGGCTTGGAGAGGACCAGCCAAGTCTTTAAAAAACTGGTCAATTTCCATCTCACATTGTGGAGATCTCTTTTACTTTTCAGTACTTTTCATCTCCTAAAAAAGCTCCTATTCCCTATTCCACCAAACAAAATTGCATCCCTTTAATCAATCTGCAGTGTGAAAGAAGTGTTCTCCAAGTTTTACGTCAATATTTAACACAGAATAAACTTCACTTTTGACATACAAAAAGTAAGTAAAAAAAACACTCTAAATGAACATAATTCAAAAAGTATAATCAAGTCCTACAGCGAGCACAACCTGGTCTCGGGCGGCCTGCCAGTGTCCTCTCGGACCGCCCGTGGACTGCACCCCTCCCACCGCGGCATCCTAGCCGGCCCACTGCCCGGCTCACCTGCGGACAGGACAACCTGTCCTTCTGCATGCTCACCTGCGGACGGAGCGACCTGATCCTTGCCGGCTCACCTGCGCAAGGGTCGATCAAACTCCCGTGCGACTCACCGGAGGACGGGGCGACCAGACCACTGCCCGGCCCACCTCCGGACAGGACAACCTGACTCCCTGCGCACTCACCTGAGGACGAGCAAGCCGGACCCCGCCCCCACTGTCCAGGCCTGGACGTCAACCACCGCAGGCCGCACCTGGTGGGCGCAGGGCTCCTCGGCTCGGGGCTGAGGCTCTCAGATCTCCAGAAGACGCGGACCAGCAGGAGAACCCGCCCCCACCCAGCGCCCATTAGAGCACACGCGCGCACGGCGCCGCGCATGCGCGTCAGGGGGCGTGGCCTCCAGGCTGTGGGAGATACCAAGGGTGCAGGCCGGGCGGGGGCGTGGGCCGTACCACCGCACGGAGGAGCGCGGACCATACCACTGCACGGAGGGGCGCGGGCCGTACCACCGCACGGAGGGGCGCGGGCCGTACCACGAGCGTGGGGAGCAGCTCTCCGGCCTCTAGGGAACCAGTCGGGGACTCGCCCCTCACGGCCCACGTCCGTTCCCCGGACCGAGATGGACCAGGAAAGGGCCGCCGGTCCAGCACTTGCGGGGAACGCCGCCCGGCCACGCCTCGGTTCCCCTGCCGAGCCTCGCGGAGACACCCAGCGGAGCTCCGGGGACCCGCCGCGGCGGCCCCCCGCCGCCCCCCCCCCCCCCCCCCCCGGCCGAGGCCGGGAGCGCAGTTTCGCTTCCCTTTGGGCGGGCAGGTGACCGGCTCCCTCCAGGCTGGCCCCGCGCGCGCCGGGGCAGCCGGGTCCGGGCGCTGGCCGGGCGCGCGTGCCCGGGGCAGGGGCCGCACTAATGCCCGGCGGTTCGCGGGGTCGTGGGGGTGGGGGGCGGGCGAACCCCGCGCCCTCTCCGCCGCCCGGCCCCCGCCCAGCGTGGGGGCCTCGCCCCGGGCGCACGGGGCCGGGCTCTGGAGCGCCGGGACCACCTCCCGGCCTGAAGCTAGGCAGCCCTGCGCCCCGGATGGAGCATGGGGAGAGGCCGTGAGACCCGGCTGACCCGGGCCCCGCGCACACCTGGCCGCCCGCGTGCTCCCGCGTCCCCAGCAGCGCCCTCCCCGCGGTCTCACCCCCGAGCCTGCCTCCAGGACACTTGTCACCGCTGGGCATCCCGTGCTCTCGTCGCTTGTCCCAGTTCCCTGTTGATTTTCTGACTGCGTGTTAGTAGCCGCTGGACCCGTGCCCGGCACCAGGACCAGTGTGGGTGCGGCAGAAGGAGCCCGTGGGGTCCCGCGGCCTCTGCCCCCCGCCCCACCCTGCCCCGCCGCCTGAGGCGCCCGCGGTCACTTGACTGGGCTGCAGGAAGGCCGCTCAGCCCGCAGGCTCTGCAGTCTTCCTGCCCCAGTAACCCGTGAGGAGAACCACGGCCTCAGCCACCTCTCAGCACTTCTCTGAGGATGAAATAAGACATGGAAATTATCAGCGCCCTTGAAAGTATAAACGATTACTGTGTCCCTCCTGCACGCGAGGTTTCCGCTCACACTCGGGCCTGGCTCATTGTCTAGTTTAGGCTGAACCCCGAGTCCTACCTGTCCTGTGGAAATAGATGTGAACCGCTGGGGGAGCCACCGCCTCCGCCTCCGCCTCCGCCTCCCGGCCTCGTCGCGGAGCACTGCGCTGGGTCCCTCTGCTCGGAGGTGACCAGGCCGCCTTGCGGAGGAGGAGCTGGGGTCGGGTCGGAGGCGCCTGGTGATGACTTGCTAGTCACACAGGCAGTCCATTCCTCGGTGTCTACAGGGGTCTTGTCATATGTTCTGCTATCTTTAAAGCATCCTGATAAAAGCAGTCATGTTTTCTAAAAATTACAGGTGTAACTAGTGATGAATAATCGGGGGAATTGAGAAGACTGAATGAAATGCCCCTGATTCCTGCCCTGGATTCGTCCTCCCTGGTGAGGCACCTGTGTTCCCAGCCTGGCCACTGGCCTGTGGTCCACCTCCTCCCACTTGGACCCCTCTCCCTGCTGGGGTGGGGTGGGGTGTATGTGTGTGTGTGTGTCTGTGTGTGCATGTGTCAACAAGCTAAGCCCTGTCTGTAAATGGTCGATTCCTACCTCCGCTGCATGCACACTCCCCATGTGTTGTAGGTAAGGAAGCCAAGCGGGGCTGAGAGTGACTGACTGACTGGTCCCATTTCCCACAGGGATCCGGGAGGCCGAGTTTGGGGGTCCAGGCTGCGAGGGTGTAGAGAACAGGACCAAAAACACCCCTTGTAGAGGAGGTGGCGAGGGCGGCATCTTTCTCTCTGATCATATAAGCAGTACATGCTCATTGTTTAATCAAGAAAAAGACAGGGTTTTAGAAGACAGCAGACGGGGTGGGATTTCTCCTCTCTTCCTAAGAACCAAGGGAGGGAGGGAGGGATCTCCCAGTTTTAAACCCGGGAGTTATTCTGGAGAGTGACACCCCCACACCCTGCTTCCAATCAACAGTTGAAAGCACTGGACCCGTGCTGGCCATCTGCAGACAACGGGTCAGAAATAAGCACAGACTCTGGATTCTGGCTATGCTGGCCATCAGGGTCTCCCCGCCAGCTCAAGCCAGGCTGCCCTCCGTCCTCAATGCCTGACCTTGGGCCTGTCCTTGCATCTTTAGTTCAGCTTTAGCAAAAATCCCCCACCCTGGATATCTGATCAGATTCCTCAGCCCCACCTCCCCATGTTATCGCCTAGGTCTCCCTGTTGAATGTCCAGTGAGAATGCCCTGGCCTTGATTCTTCCTCCCAGGAACGTCTGGTCCCCCAGCCCCCCAGACACACCCTGCTCCTTGGCTGTGACCCCACTTGTCCCTGTTGTATTCGGAGGCGAGCCCAGTCTCCTCCCCGATGCCCCGACTAGGCAGGCCTCCAGGTCCCCACATGGTCCCGTGGTGCCTTGAACTGGAGCCGCTCGCTTTGCTTCAGCAGCTAGTCTTGACAGGGTCAGAGTGAAAGGTCAAAGTGGGCGATTAAATAGTTCATCCCACTCAGGGGCTGTGAGTAGAACAATACGGGAGACCCCTGTAGATTCATGATCTCTCAAGGGAGCAGGCTTGCTGAGCAACAGAACCGTATGAGAGAGGCACGACACATGCCCCAACAACAAAACGGCGGTGACCTGAGACCCACATCCTACCCGTGAGCTCAGTACATTAGGGATCCCCAGAACATGCTCTCTGCACACACAGAAAGCAGTAATTTGTGGACCTTGCTTGACCATGTAGAGTCAAGAAAGCTCCCCTGCTCAACCCGGAGGAGGAGCTGATGACGGAAGCATGACCTCTGCTCAAGAAAGACAAAGAAGGTCTCCTCCCCGCTCCCCACTTTTCCTCTGATTGTGAAACTGTAGCCAGTGCCTTCTCAGGGCATCTCCTAGTCTAATAAAGAAAGCACCTCTTAGCTACCCCCTTGCCTCTCACCCCATTCTTTCTGCTCCAAGACATAAAGGACTGTGTACGGGAGCTCTTTGAAGCCCCCAAAACAGCACCCACTTGGTTTCAGTCTCATGAACACTAGTTCCTTAACAACTGTGGCAAAACAAAAACTTCCTGGAAAGAAAAGACATCACAGAAAAATGTATCTTCCTAGAGTCGTTCCTGCTCCTATGAGTATTCATTATGTCCATTTCTTTCTCTGCAAAGCATGTTTTTGAACCACCAAACACGGTGCCTATGGCTTGGATCCAAGAGTCTGAAAACATGCTAAAGGCTCAGACTGGGGTCTGACTCTTTCTTGCCAGCTTTACTCCTCCTGCTCCATGACCTCGGAAGGCTTGATTAGCCTGAGCCACAGACAGTAGAAGATGAGATTGGTCCAAAGTCTCTTCCAGGGACTTCCCTGGGGGTCCCATAGCTAAGACGCGGTGCTCCCAACACAGGGGCCCGGGTTCCATCCATCCCTGGTCCAGGAACTAGACCTCACATGCTGCAACTAAAACCAGAAACAGCCAAATAAGTAAAATAAAAATTAAAATTAAAAAAAAGTCTCTTTGGGCATCCAGGCTTCTGCTCCTTGAGTGTCAGCTAAGCTAGTTTGCTTCTGGTGCAAATGACGAGCTGGAAGCTAATGGCTATCATTATCTTGGCTTATAAAGCATCCTTAAGTCTCCCCTGGCCAAACACATCACTGTAACAACAAAACTGCCTCGAGAAAACTGCTGGTTCAAGTGCTGCAGAGCCAGGCTGCTTCCGGGGCCAACAGAAGTACACCCTCAGCTGGAACACACCCTCAGGGCCAAGTCTGGACATTCTTGGTTTTCACGGCTTGGGGGAGGGTGCCCTGGTTGCTGTGCACACACAGGAAACATCAGCCCTGCGGGGGCTGGGGGTGGAGGTGCCCTAGTAACAAACAGAAACCCTGCTGAGAGACGCCCCTCAACCAGTCGGTCCAGTCCCACCTCTCGGGTTGGTACCAGATGGTAATCAGGTGACCTGGAGGGTCAAGCGCAACTGTGAGAAATGCTTGATTCATACCACAGAGAGAATAATGACCTTGGTCCCTCACCTCGGTTATTATTTTACAGACAAATTTACAGACTCAAAGTTTGCCCTCCATCCCCCACCAAACAGAGCACAAGGTGATACACACATCAAATACACAGGCATGTAAAGAAAACAAGATTTAGCGTTCCTACAACATCAGGTAGAATGTTGTAAGCAGGCAAATCCCAAAAGTAACAGGCTGAGATAGGACATGTGCAAAATCGCCAAACAGCAAAAACCTACCCGAGGGGTTTCAGTTTTTTTCCTAGGAACTGCAGCATCGGACGCAGAGACAAGGATGTGAGACTGGGGTCAGCTGAGCAGAAACCACAAACCGCAATAGGAGACAGACTCCTTACTCGCAGGCCTTTCTTTTACAGTCACCAAGCCAGAGGAGCCATCAGTGAGCCGTCTCGCTCACCAGGGCCTGCGGGCCCCAGATGGCCAGGTCCTCTGCTCGTGAGACCAGGGCAGAGTGACTCTAGTCTTCATAATTACTTGGTAGGCGTGGGGCATGTCACAAGCAAGGTCTGAGTCACTGTGGACAAAAGTCACCCGGCATGAGGGCCACGGATGCCCATGTACCACGCGGGAGCCAAGGTCATCCCCGGCTGGGTTGGGGTGGCCTGGCCCCACGGCCACACCGGAGCCCAGCCGGCAAACCTGTTTAGTGTGAGTCGTTCCAAGATAAAGACAAGCAACAGGACAGAGGACGAAGCCTCCACAGGGTCCAAGAGGGGCTGCTTCTGCCTTCACCAGGTGGGGATAAAATGGCACACGCTGACCTCAGAGTCACGTTTCCCAAACAAGACCGCAGACAGGGCTTCCCTGGTGGCTCCATGGGTGAGAATCTGCCTGCCAGCTCGGGGACACGGGTTCTATCCCTGATCTGGGAAGATCCTGCGTGCTCCGGAGCCTGCGCCCCACAGCCAGAGCAGCCACAGCAACGGGAAGCCCGCCTGGCGCTGCCAGAGAGCAGCCCTCATGCCCACAGCCAGAGAAAAGCCCACACAGTGACCGGAGGCAGCCAAAAATAAGCAAACTTTTTTAAAAGAATAAAATAATTGAAAAAAAAAATCTGCAGACAGGGTAGCTTTATGTCTGGACACTGCCAACTGGTCTTCTGTTCTTTTCTACCAATAAATATTAACCTTGAAAATCCATGAGCTCCCAACCTCCAGGCACCTGGGAGTAACCTTCCTGTTAGTACAGAATTCACTTAAGAAAAAGGGGCTTTCCTGATAGCTCAGCTGGTAAAGAATCCGCCTGCAATGTAGGAGATCCCAGTTTGATTGCTAGGTTGGGAAGATACCCTGGAGAAGGGAAAGGCTACACACTCCAGCGTTCTGGCCTGGAGAATTCCAAGGAATAGTTCATGGGGTCGCAAAGAGTCGGACACGACTGAATGATTTTCACTTTCACTTAAGAAAATAACAGGATGATCTGAACTTGTGTCTACAAGCATCAAGAGAAGAGACAGGGCCTAAGCTTAGGGCAGTCACTGTATCATAGAAAGCAAGAACACCCATGTAGATAATGCTTTTCATCAAGTTTGTTTCATAAGCATTTTTAAACTTATTTATTCATTTATGCCTGTGCTGGGTCTTCGATGCCGTGCGGGCTTTTTCTAGCTGCGGTGTACAGGTTTCTCCCTGCGGTGGCTTCTCTTTTGCAGAGCACGGGTTCTAGACTCAGGCTTCAGTAGTTCTGGTGCATGGGCTTAGTTGCTCTGTGGCAGTGAAATCTTCCTGGGCCAGGGATCAAACCCATGTCCCCTGCATTGGCAGTTGGATTCTGAACCACCATCCCTGGACCACCAGGGAACTCCAAGCATTTTTTTAGTATGTGCTCCAAGTGAACAAGTAGCCACGGCCATTTCAGTTAACCATGGTCCATTCCGAAGGACATTGTGATAAAACAGAATGTATTCTTGGTTGAGAAAGTAAGTCTTGGTTTACAGCTACGTTTGTGTGTTAAGAATTTTTTTATTTTCTGTATTTATAACACTCTGATACCTTGGGGTGTGTCTGACCAGGAAGGACCGCCCCTCCCAGAGTGATGAGACCATGTCTAAACTGCACGCACCCCCCACCCGCTCTCTCCAACTCTCCCGTGACACTAGCTTCCCAGACAGGCACCCTAATCAGCCAGGACAGACTTGTCAGATGGTGGGGTCCCCTGCACCCAGAGCCCAGATCCAGCCGAAGTGGTTCAGACTCGGCAATCCCTAACCAGGCCAGCCCCCTGCCCACCCTGCCTTTCCCAGGATGACCACCACAAAGGTCCCCGTTCATTCCGTCTCCCCGCGTGACCCCGTGGGGGGCCCACCTCCTGTCTGTAGGCCGTGCGAACACAGCTGTCCTCCTCCACCACAGCATCTCCTGGGCTGCCTGTCTCACCTGCGTAGAGCAATCCCAGGGCACATTTGAGGTGGTTTGCCAAAGTTCACACCTACATTTTCAGGTGGATGGACAGTTCTTTCAACCCTGTTAAAAACTAACAACAACAAAAAGACTCAAGACCGATACAAAGCCAACAAGAGCAAGAACACTGAATTTTCTGCAGAATTTACAGGTGTGGGGATGGGGTTTAGTCTGTCTCTGTTTCTGTTTCTTTAAAATGCAGCTAGTAACTGTCCCTGCCGCCCAGACCAGCAGGTGGCTGCACCAGCGTCCTGGGTCGGGGTCATTTAAGTCCCCCCGGGAGGGTTGGTAAAGAGCTAGCTCCTGAGATACCCCCGGCAGTCCTGTGTCCAGGTCCTGAGGCACTGACCTGCTTGCTGGACACCTGGGTGCTGTCTGCTTCCCTCACAGGGCCCTGTGGGATGGTCAAGGTCATCTCCTTGGTGATCAAGGCCCTCAGACCAGCAATGCCCAGTCCATGCTGGGAAGTGTGGCTATTCTTACTCTTCTCCTTCACAGACGCTTGGGTTCCCAGTCTTGTTTGTACAATGTTAAGAGCCGAGGCTGAAGGTTACTGTTGAAGTAATTAAGTTCTTAACTGAAGTGCATAATTAAAAATTAATTGAAAAGAGGAACAAATAAGGTCTGCGGAGCTTCTGTGCTCGCGTCTCCTGCTGAAACACGACTTGTAAATCCAAGTCAAGCCACCTCGACATTCTTGCTGGGAATTAAAGCCCATAAGCCGCTGAGACAAGGGGTCATCGCTGGGCAGGTGCTGCTCGGACGCCAACACCATCGTCTCAAACACAGGCTTCCACTTAGCTTCCGAACGGCCACTGTGGCAAATGATGCTAACTTACCAGGAACAACCAGGGCAGCCAGTAGGAACCAGGGGCAGACTCGGGGGCACCAGGCTGGGCTGGAATTGGGGTGCAGCTGGGAAAGCGGGGCGACGTGAGGACTCAGGGAGCCTCCGGGGACCTGACGGGTCGGGGAGGGCAGGGGCTGCCTGGATGAATCCCAGAAACTTGTTTAGGCCAGTCTGAGCTCGGTCATGGGAGGCACAGTTTAAACTGTGGCCTCTGTACAGAAGTCTGCACAGTCTTGTCCGTATTTTGTCAAGAACAAGGCTGAAGCATCTCGGGGCCCGGCCACGGGCGCCATGCGGGATGTGCGGGCAGGCGCCGGGCCGGCCCCGGGCACAGGGGCGCATTGTAGGGGTTTCCGTGTGAGCCCAGCGGTCCTGGAACCCACGTCGCAGAGCCGTCCTGTGTGTGCAGCAAAGCCGTCTCTGGGGTGGGATGGGCAGTGACGATGCGGCATCTCTGCTCCATCCCAGGAGCTCCTGGTCCGGGAGGATGTGGCGTCCTGCCCCAAAGCCACAGGTGCGCCTGGCACCAGCCACAGAAACAACCCAGAACCAAGGTCACCTCCCAAGCTGACGGAGCCCCTTTGTAACTGTTGTCAAAAGCCCCCTAATCATTGCTAACAAACTTCCTGACTCCCAATTATGCAAAGACACCCACTCTAGAAAACATCCTATAGTGCCCCAGCCAATCACCTAAGGCCAGCTTGCCAGCAGGCATTGTCTTAAGGCTACAAAACCAGCTATTAAGTTATGAAAACTGTCAGCTCTTCCTGGTCTGTCAGGAGGTCGGCCCATTGCACTCAGAGTCCACTTTATCTGCCCTTTGCTCTTAATAAACTCACTCCCTTCTGAAATGCTCTGTGTCTAGAAATTCTTTTCCAACCCACACTCCGGCTGTCTCAACAGAGAAGACGGCACACCTCAGCCCATTCATCCCGCAAATAGCCTGTTCCAACCCTAACCCGGGGTGAGGGCAGGTGCTGGGAGGGCCTTGGGGCAGGTCACAAGGGTGGAACCTCCGGATGGCATCCGGGCTCTGAGCACGCTCGCTCTTCCTCCCTCCCTCTGCCAGGTGAGGACACAGGGAGAAGATGCCACTGATGGAGCTGGGGGGAATCTGTCCGTCCTCAGCAGACGTGGGAGCTGGACGTCCAGTCTGCAGAGAGTGAGAAATAAACATCGGGGGAAAAAAAAAAAGAAATAAACATCGGGGATTAAGCCCCCAGCCCTGGGGAGTCTGCTGCAACCGCGGGAGCTGGGGCAAGGGTGCTGCCACCGTGTGCCCATGACTACAGCCCTGTCTGCAGCTGTGACTTCTCGGAATGTGTACACACAGTTGCATATGATGTGGAAGCAGCACAGAGAAGCTGTCCGGCCCACTGACAGGTGCCGCTGGGACGCCAGCACGCGCTCGCCTGCCTGACCCACGACGGGGTCCCCCGCGCCCCGGGGCCTCTGTAACCCAGCACCGTATCCCGGGGGCTAGAGGAACAGGGGCTCGTGTTCTCACAGATCTGGAGACCAAGCCCCCTGGGAAGGCTCGGGCGGGTCTGCTCCCAGCTTCCCTCTGGGGGTGGCGGCGGCCCCTGATCCCCACCAGCGTGTGCCCGCGTTCCCCCTTCCACCTGCACTGTGCCCAGACCCTCCTTTCCATGAGGGCACCTGTCATAGTCCATTAGGACCACCCCCCGCCAGACTTCATTTTAACCTGATGACCACTATAATGACCCTATTTTGAAACAAGGTCACATTCTGAGGGGCTGGGGTTAGGACCTACCATGTCTATTTGGGGAGGGGGCAATCCAGCCTGAAACACACGGATCCCACCTCATCCAGGTGTCATCTCTCAAGGACCCGTTCCACTCACCTGTTGCAGAGAAAAGGCCACAGAGGAACGGGCTTTGCTTCTTTCTTGAGAACAAACCAGATGGAGAGAGGAGAGAGCAGGCCTGATCGCTCCCAGCTTTCACTTTGCTCCCAATCTGTAGATGTGACTAAGTGTGCTTTTTTGCCCCCTAACTCTGCATAAGCACCCATGAGGCTTTGCCTCTGTGCTGATGACATCCCCTGTCTGGCGCTCACCTTTCGGCCCTCTCCGCAGACCACCCCTTGCAGTGTTTCCTTTTTGCTTACAGAGAGCAGGCCTCAGGACAATAATAGGAGACAAAGAGCCAAGGGCTGAGGAAGTCAAGGCCCCCAGCACCTGTGGTGAGTCTTCCCACCTGCATCTTGACCTCTGACCACCGCTATGGGGACCACAGCTCTGTTTAGGGGTCTTCTTGAAAAGGGAGATCCTGATGTAAAGTGCTGCTTTGGGGCAATGGTCCAGGTGGAGTGGGACTTGGAAGTCAACATTTGGGCAAGTCTCCACCATATGGTGGAACTACCTGGAAGCAACTGGAAACTAAATTCAAGGGCCCATAAAAATAAAAATAATGACATTGCTTTGGGCTTAGCAAACTCAGAGAAATGGTCTTTGCTAACCTTTGAAGATATGATAAACTCTAAAATCATAAAACATAAAACTCATAAATTTCAGCCTAGTTAGAAATCGTGTCACTGATAAAATCTTTCAGGTGACAGGCCAGTTCTTTGGGGAACTACAAACAACTTTCTCTTGGAAATCTTGAAAACCAAAATATAAATACAGGCCACAAGGGCCTGAGACTGAGCCTGATTAACTCAATCAGACAAGACCTAAAACCAAGGGGAAAAAAAAAGTGACAAGTATAACATTCAAACCACTGGAATTGCTCCCTCAGCCAAACCTGTCCTGGTTCAGGTGCGGGCTGGAAAAGAATTTCCAGACATGAGACAGAATAAGAAGGAAATAAAGGTTTAGAGTGGGAGACACTGTGTGAACAGTGGGCCAGCTCAAGGGAGAACCGACGTTGAACGGGGTCCTTAGTCCGCTTTTATGGCCAGGGTACAAGGAGTGGGACGGGGTCTTGCAGGTCATCTGCTGATTGGATGAGGCATGTATACTGGGTGGGGAAGAGTAAGGCAAATGCCTTCTCCCTGTGGGGTAGGAGGGGAGACAGGTTACACTGGTCAGGAGGACCTGAAATCCATTAATAGTTGCAGTGTGGGGGCAGGAGGGATGACATGGGTCTGGTCTTTCTGCTCCTGCTTCCAAGACCCCCCTTGGTTTTATCTGCCCTTTCCTCCTTGGGTCACCACAAAACCTTTAAAAAAATAATAAGCCTCAGTCATCTGAACAAGCGATTTTAATGTGTTTCAACCGTTCTTTGTAAACTAGTAAACTTATAATGTAATATTTGGTTCATAACTAAGTGTTTTTAAAGTAAAGCCCTGAGATCTCTAGTTTTTCCTGCTTGTGTATACATTATATATATGAGATATCTCTACCTTTGGAAAGCATTATCAAAATTAAACATATAAAAAACTCTATTAAATTTAGAAGTGATCACTTATAAATTAAAGAAACCGGCATAAATGACTGATTCCAGATTCACAGGAACTGGAAAATATTCCATATAAAGTTGATACCTGGTATTAAAGTTTACTGATCTAATTGACATGTGGTTAAGAGTGTTAAGTATAATATTTTATTGTACCTAGGTTTAATAAATATTTTATTTGTTACAAGGAAAATAACTTCATATAATAAAACTTTAAATGTAAATGAGATAAGAGCTTTGGAATAAACTTTAAAATAATATTTTTAAAATGTCCACTTAAAATGATCTGGTTGCAGGGAGAAAGCCAATTCTGACTCCATGTTGGAAGCTGTTTCATTGACTTGCTTTTTTGTTGCTTTTATTACTATAATCATACTCAATGGCTTGCCCAAAGGACCTGCCCCTCTTCTTGACTAAACTAAAGTGCCTTCTTTCAGCCCACCTGTGAATAGAAGAGATTAACACCCCCCTTCTGAAGGCTGGCCATTCCCTGGGGATGTTTCACAAGACTGAAGACCCTTTCACCCGCCCCCTGCCTCTCCCTCTCTATTCTGCCCTTGACTTTAGTTCCTCATTGCTTCTTTCTCTCTGATCTGTAAAAGAATCCCGGCATCCAGACCCCAACAAGATGGTTATTTTGAGACACCAGCCTGCCATCTTCTCAGTCGGCCGGCTCCCCAGCTAAAGTCTCTGCCTTGCCTCAACACCTCGTCTCCTGGATTCCCTGACCTGCCCTGCAGCAAGCAGAGTGAGCTTGGACTCGGTAACAAGTCTTTCCAGGCATTTGGTAACTTAAAGTTATAAAGTTGTATTAATTTAAATTAAATGATAAAAGTTTATTACATAGCTAAAAAACACTGAGACATTAATTACGAAATCAAAAAACTAAAGGTATTTGTCATTGTTGTTCAGTCGTGTCTGACTCTTAAGACCCCATGAACTGCAGCACCCAGGCCTCCCTGTCCTTCACCATCTCCCAGAGTTTGCTCTGGGATGTCCATTTAGTCGGTGATGCCATCCAACCATCTCATCCTCTGTCATCCCCTTCTCCTGCCCTCAATATTTCCCAGCATTAGGGCCTTTTCTAATGAGTCTGGTCTTCCCATCAGGTGGCCAGAAAACAGTTTTAAGCTATTGCTTCAGCATCAGTCCTTCCAATGAATATTCAGGACTGATTTCCTTTAGGATGGACTGGTTTCATCTCCTTGCAGTCCAAGGGATTCTCCAGAGTCTTCTCCAGTGCCACAGTTCAAAAGCATCAATTTTTCAGCACTCAGCCTTTTTTACGGTTCAACTCTCACATCCATACATGACTACTGGAAAAACCATAGATTTGACTATATTTTCTCAGCAAAGTGATGTCTCTGCTTTTTAATACACTGTCTAGGTTTGTCATAGGGCTTCCTTCATAGCTCAGTCGGTAAAGAATCTGACTGCAATGCAGGAGACCTGGGTTTGATTCCTGGGTTGGGAAGATCCCCTGGAGAAGGAAATGGCAACCCACTCCAGTATTCTTGCCTGGAGAATCCCATGGACAGAGGACCCTGGTGGGCTCCAGTCCATGAGGTCGCAAGAGTCAGATACAACTTAGCGACTTAACTACTACTACCAGGTTTGTCATAGCTTTATAAAGGTATTTAAAAATATTAACACAAATGTGTTTAGAAATATTAAAGGTAATACAAAAACTATAAGCATATTTCAAAATACTAACAGAAATGTTTGTGTCACCCTGAGATGTTCTCTATAAAAAACCAAATATTTTTGGAAATTACCACTGGTACTCACCTGTCCATAAAATGCCAATATAAAAGACTGTTCATAATTGCTTCTCTCTTAGTTTTTACTAAAAATTAAGGTGTTCAACAATTAAGGATCCTAATTTAAACATGCAATTAAAGCAAACAAAATAACAAACATTTCAGTTTACAGTAAGAAAGTAAAATATATGGTTTTAGTAAAAACGGCATGAGGAATGGAATGACATTTTACTGAGGAAAAAGAAGACTGAGCTGCTTGGTTTTATATAGATGGGAAATGAGAGGCTGATCTGGATACAGAAAGTGATGAGAGACTGCGGGAAAAGCTTTATGTATAATCAGGATTAACTAAGTTTAGATTTTGTTCAGTAAGCTACTGCAAGACTAGAATTCATTTCTTTCTGTGTTAAATATGCTCCTTTTTGAAGACAGATCATGTGAGTTCTTGTGTCCTTAAGTGACCCGTGTTTGTTTTCTTTCAGTCTTGTGGATTTGGTTAAATAAGTGTTGTTTCAATGACCTATGATCCTGTTATGTTCTAAAACCTTTTGACATTTCTAACAAACTTCCCAAATACTAAAATCTAACTAAAGCTCTTTTAGCCTCCACCTGACTCTGGGATGGATGCATCAAAAAAACCTCTCTGAGATATCTCAGAGAGGAATGTCCAACTGTACATTTGGTATTTTTAATTCAGAAACTGTCAGACAACTTGAGGTAAACTATAAGCTATAGGGTATGGATAAATGTCGTTAATATAGATATTTCACAATTTATATGCTGTCTCTAACATCTGATATGTCCTGATAAAATGTTATCAGTCATAATTCTAGTGATTATCCTAAAATATTTTATGTTGCAAAAATATCCAAGTTTTCTGCTAATTGCACTGTACTCAAATCTTTAATCACGCTGTTTCAAGTTTTGTCCTATTTTATAGTTTTTACAAAATGAAGATTTTTCAAGAAGACTCATAAAAATAATCTTTTAAACAAATGTAACTTTCTGATGGTCTTTAGACAATGCCACTGAACTGGGTAACAAATGACAAAACCCTGACAGAAAACTTGATTATTGCATACAGATCAATAGGAATCAGTTACATGGGATAGAATGATTGTGATTTATATGAATATGATGAATACATTTTATAACTTTATGACTTTGGAAAATACCCTAACTTAAATCTTTGTTTTTCAAAACTTTTTCTCTTATGCTATGACCTACAACAAGTTGATAAAGTATGCCTTTGTAGACAAAGATGAAACATTTATCTTTTTCTATCTGACCCTGCCAGAATTTAGCTTCTCCAGGTGGCTCTCCTTTGGATTTGATGGTTTACTACAAACAGATTACAATGAGTTACACTAATCATTGTTTTAATTTGTTCTGTTTACAATTGTTTGTGCTTTTGTTTCCCCACTACACTATGACTTTGTCGATGTTACTAGCTGCATTACTTATATCCTATTTTATAAAACTGTTGTCTCTTATAGTTCCGAGTGTGTAAACAGGCCTCCAACAAAAATGATGATGACTAGGTGACTTGAAGCAGTTGATCAGATACATACTTCTGTATAAGATCTTTGATTGTAACGGTGTAACTCTGGACATGGGAAGAAGCAACAAAAGGGAATATTTTCCTGGACCACAAGAGACAAGTAAGTATGAGTAATCTAGAGAATTCTGAATATTGTTTTATGGTCCAGTCCAGTAACAGCACATTGAATGGCTTGTTAATGAAATCATCACAAGACCTGGGAATGAGCATTCCTAGGACCGTGGGACAAAAGCTCCCAAACCACGGTCAGATTCATGACCCTGAAGGGGCTCTGCCAACTGGAAATTGGCACTTGCCATCTACCTCTACAAAGATGAAATCATGGCCACTGCAGCTTCAACACCCCCTGAAAAGAGTTCAGGGTAGAGATCAGGAATGAGGCACTCTCTGCTCTGAAAAAAACTGGCAAAACAGGCCTTTAGACAGTTAGACACTTTGGGGAGGAGATTTTTATGAGCCCTGATTCTTATATCTTCCCATACCTAGAGAAACACTAACATCACTGACGCTGACATATGCTTTGGCTATTAAGAAAAGATTTCAATGGAAGTCAAAATAGAGTAGCTGTGGCTCTGACACCCAAGGAAATAGTGTCTAGGTGACACTATGGTGTGACTGCAGACAAGTCCTTGTATTGTCAAGAACTTGAGTTTTCTGAGCTGTGTCAGACTTAGGATGCCATCAGCCATTCTAAAAACAAAGTCAGCTAACAGCAGGTGATTAAACCTCACTTTTTAAAAAGTCTCTTCTTGTCACCATTATATGCTTAGAAAATGAAACTGCTTAAGACCATATGTTGACAAGAAGAAAAAACACAAGTGTAATGGACGGGATGCAGCACAAGCTGGAATTAAGATTGCCGGGAGAAATACCAACAACCTCAGATGTGCAGATGACACCACTCTTATGGCAGAAAGCAAACAGGAACTAAAGAGCCTCTTGATGAAAGTGAAAGAGGGGAGTGAAAAAGCTGGCTTACAGCTCAACATTCAAAAAACTAAGATCATGGTATCCAGTCCCCATTCACACTTCATGGCAAAGAGATGGGAAAACAATGGAAACAGTGAGAGACTTTATTTTCTCGGGCTCCAAAATCACTGCAGATGGTGATTGCAGCCATGAAATTAAAAGATGCTTGCTCTTTGGAAGAAAAGTTATGACCAACCTAGACAGCATATTAAAAAGCAGAGATGTTACTTTGCCATCAAAGGCTGTCTAATCAAACCTATGGTTTTTCCAGTAGTCATGTATGGATGTGACAGTTGGACCATAAAGAAGGCTGAGAACCGAAGAATTAATGCTTTTGAATGTGGTGTTGGGGAAGACCCTTGAAAGTCCCTTGGACTGCAAGGAGATCCAACCAGTCCATCCTAAAGGAAATCAGTCCTGAATATTCATTGGAAGGACTGATGTTGAAGCTGAAACTCCAATACTTTGGCCACCTGATGCGAAGAACTGACTCATTGGAAAAGATCCTGATGCTGGGAAAGACTGAAGGAGGGAAGAGAAGGGGACAACAGAAGATGAGATGGTTGGATGGCATCAACTACTCAATGGACATGAGTTTGAGTAAGCTCTGGGAGTTGGTTATGAACAGGAAAGCCTGGCATGCTGCAGTCCATTGGGTCACAAAGAGTCAGACATGACTGAGCGACTGAACTGAACTGAATGACCAATAGCCACATTAAAGGTTAAGACCTACTTAAGTAAACCTAGACAACTGGCTACCTGGCTACAAGTCTTCTCGAAGTGTTTAGTCTAAATTAGGATTCAAGCTTAATTTCCTAAAAAGATACAAGACCTATTTGGTCTAAATTATTAGACCAAATTCAGGTTGTCATTCTTCCAACTACTGAATCCAAATGACTTCATCCCTTTGGATAGGATGACCCAAGCATTGACCCAAAGTATACCACGATCAAAACTGTCATCAAATGTAAGTTGATTCTTACTCCCTCTTTGACCCCTAGTTAAAATAATTCTTTTACTGATATTTGGCCTCTGTTTTGTAAATTATTTGTTAAGTTTTATCTTCTGCAGATGACAACAGGTTTACATCAACATAATTACGATGCAGAGACTACAGCCCTCCTCAGAACAGATCCTGCAGCAATAATCAGAAAAGTCACCCTCAGGCCCCTTAATAAAGCTCCGGGACACCCACGAGGGCCCCTGAGCTAGACAACTGGCGACTGTCAAACAGAACAAAACTAAGGTTTTGTCCTCAGCTGGACAAGAACCACCCCTATTTCCCTTCCTCCACTGATACAGAGTGAATAAACTGATAGGGGGGAATTTGTTGCAGTGAAAAGGAAAAAAAAAAAAGAGAAATGTCTTCTTTTCTTCCTGAGGACAAAGAAGATGCAGAGAATAGTCAGCAGGCCTGATCATTCCTAGCTTTCACTTAGTTGTGTGTGCTTAGTAGCTCAGTCATGTCTGACTCTGTGAACCTATGGACTGTAGCCCATCAGGCTCCTCCATCCCTGGGAGTCTCCTGACCCAGCTCTCCCATGTTGCAGGTGGATTGAAGGTTCCTAGCCTGTGGACTGTAACTCTGCTTGAGCTACATTCTATACCCATCATCCTTTGACTCTATGCTAATTACACCCTGTATCTGGTACTCACCTTTACCTGATACTTAACCTTTATCTTTATCTGGCACACTCTTCTCAGGCCTCCCCTCAAAGTGTTTCTCTTCTTGCGTTACAGAAGGAAGGTCATGGTACAATGCACAAAAGCCAATGGATCCAGCTACTGGGGTGCCAGACTGCCAGACCTAATCCCCTGCCACCTGATACCAGCCCGGGACCCTGCAAGAAACAATGCCAGAGGAGAAGGAACACAAGATCCTTACGCCACTGATCTTTATCACGGCCCCCTGACCGCGCGCCCTCATCTGTATGATCTCCCAGATTCCTCATGGAGCGGGCCACAGCTCCTGAGGACATGTGCCTGCTGAGTCTCCTGTCTGCCGGCTGGGGACTAAAGCCACCTTTCTGTCTCCTCCAAACTCTGTCTCTGGACTTTTCGTTCGGCTTCGGCGAGCAGACAAGGCCAAGATGTTGGCGGCATCGCACTCATCACTAGATGATGTTGAGAGCAAAGCTTTGGCGCCAGGAGACCAGCTGCACCCTGAGTGTCACACACTCACACATGTGATCAACTTGAGAAGCGTCAGGGCTGCATGGCTGCGCCTTCGGGACATTTCACAGCCGCACCTCACCCTTGGTCTGTACAGAGCTCATATACATTTAAGTCAACTCCCAGGACCCTTGGAGTTGACATTTTCTCTGAAAATAATTTAAAAATGAGCACGTTGCTGTGGGTTGCTGTGAGCGCCAGGGCCCGTGCACCCAGCTGGGCCGCCAGGCAGGTCTGCAAGGAAGGCATGTTCCCCTCCGGCTAATTCTGAGCTGTCAGCAGACACATGACTCATGGTCACACGCCGGGCCGGGCTGGGCCGGGAGGCCCTGCCTGCTGTGGGCCGGCCCCCAGGTCAGGGAGGGGGCGGCTCCTGCGTGCCCACCGCAGCGACAGGGAAGGCGGAGGTGATTTCTGCTGCTTCAGAAAGTGGGGCCCTTTGCAGTCTGCCTGGGAGAGGAGGCCGATGCTGCCTGTCGTCCTGCACGCTCCTCTGCGGATGGCAGGGGGCCCTGCCTCTCCCCCTCCTGGCCTCCTGGGCCTCCTTTGCAGACAGCTCCCTTTCTTTGGAGTTTGAGGCAGAAGGAGAGGAAAAGGTGAGGTGGCTGTGAGCAGAAAGGGTTGCAGCGAGAAGGAGAAAAAGAGGAAGGAGCTTTTCTCTTTCCTTTCCTGAGAGCAAACAAGATAAAGAGAACACTGCGCAGGCCTGAACATTTCTAGTTGTTTCTTTTCCTTTAACTGCTCCTGACTCTGAATGTCTGAAACTAAGTTTGTTTTCCTGTCCCCTTGGAGAAGGAAATGGCAACCCACTCCAGTATTCTTGCCTGGAGAATCCCATGGACAGAGAGCCTGGTGGGCTACAGTCCATGGGGTCGCAAAGAGTTGGACACGACTGAGCGACTTCACTTCACTTCACTCCTGCCCCCTAGGTCAGCAGGAGCTAAAATTCACACCTATCTTTCTTTGACTCTGTGCTAAATACATTCCCCCATCCGGTGTTTGCACTTACAGCACCCTTCCCCTTGCGGTTACATACCAGAAAGAAGGTCTCAGAGCCACCACCTAACTGCCAGACTCAGTTATTGGGTTACTGATGCCAGTTTCTGACTGTCTTTGAAACAGTGCAAGAGGAAGAAATCAGGACCTCATCCCCTTTGATCCCCCCATCTCCTGTGTGAGCCCCCATCTTCCATAAGCCCTGGACTCCTCCTGGGGGCAGAGGCACAGTTCCTGAGGCAGGACCCTGCTGTGTGCTCCTCTCCACCGGCTGGGAATTGAAGCCAGCTTTCTATTTCCTCCAGACTCGGTCTCTGTATTTTTCACTTAGCTTCACTGGGCAGAGAAAGACAAGATTTTGGCTGGCAACCATTCTGGGTCCTGTCCATGATCTGGTCGCCGGCAGGTGGCCCTAACAGACAGCCAGGGGCTCCAGCCTGCCTGCTGACTCAGCCGGGGAACCCCGGGACTTCGGAGAACAGGGCAGAGGCTGCCCTTTGCAGCTGCCAAGGCTTCTTTTGTCTTGAGAGCACTTTTTCTCCTCTTGTTCACTCCACCTTAACTTCCACTCTGGGAAACACTAAATACTGGAGGATCAGAGAGGGTGTCACCTGCTAGCATTTTCTTAAATCCCCTAAAGTACACCTCAAGGCCCCTTGACATTTTCCTTTGCAGGAAACTGATGCAGTTTCAGTTTGGGTTTTTTTTCCCTATGGAAGTGGGGGGCCTGTTTGTAAGGTGCTGCTTTGGAAAAGGGTCATAGGCTTAGTGAGACTTGGAAGTCCTGTCTGGGGCAGTCTTGGCATTAGTGTTTGAATTTCTGGCATCTCTTCACCACCCGCTTTGTCTTCAGTGACTTCCTACAAGTGATGTCTGATTTGTTTTGTTTCCTTTGGCTTGTGCTGCAGACTTCTGACACAAACTGCTTGAACTACAATGGGAGGCGCTTTCCCTGAGATTCCATCTCAGAGTGCCCTAGGGAAAATCCTCAGTGACTGGTTGACCTGAGGTTGGAGATGAATGGGCTCAGCTTGGACATTTACAAACAGCCAGCCTCCTCTTTGCATTTCTTTTTTTTTTTTTTTTTTTTAAAGTCTTTATTGAATTTATTACAATATTGCTTTTGTTATTTTGGCCGAAAGGTATATGGAATCTTAGCTCCCTGACCAGGGATTGAACTCGCGCCCCTCGCAATGGAAGGCAAATTCTTAACCACTGGACCATCAGGGAAGTCCCCCTCTTTGAATTTCTTGAGGCAAGAGATAGGTGGGCTACAGCTGAGGAATTTACAACCAGCCTCCTGTCTGCCATCCAAAATGGAAGTAACAGCAGAATAAGGGTAAATAGCGTCTTTGTCTCTTGTAAACACCTTACTGTAATAGTCAAGGAAAGGACAAAGAGGAGGCAAAATCGTGTTTGAGTAAAGGATTACGGGATCTCCCCTTACTCCTTTTTAGGATAAGGGAGACACTACAGATCCTACACAGGGCAGAAAGGCTCCTTGGAGTCCAAGTCAGAGGATAATTCCATGTGGTTGCAAAAAGTTGGACACGACTGAGCGACTTTCACTTTCACTCTACTTTCATTAGTCCTGTTCCTCCCTGAAGCCTTCACTTCAAGATCCATCTTGTCTAAGTATGTGTGTGCTCACCCCAGGGGAAGGTCCTGAACAAGTTAATGGCAGGGGGTGGGGGTGGGGGAGGCGGGAACAAAGCAAGATGATTGACCTGAGGGAAGACAAAGACCCAGAAAGGATTTTTTTCTGTTCCCTTCAGTTCAGTTCAATCACTCAATCCTGTCTGACACTTTGTGACCCAATGGACTGTAGCATCCAGGCCTCCCTGTCCATCACCAACTCCTGGAGCTTGCTCTGACTCATGTCCATTGAGTCAGCGATGCCATCCAATCATCTCATCCTCTGTCATCCCCTTCTCCTCCTGCCCTAATCTTTCCCAGCATCACGGTGTTTTCAAATGAGTCAGTTCTTTGCATCAGGTGGCCAAAGTTTTGGAGTTTCAACTTCAACATTAGTCCTTCCAATAAATATTCAGGACTGATTTCCTTTAGGGTGGACTGGTTGGATCTCCTTGCAGTCCAAGGGACTCTCAAGAGTCTTCTCCAACACCACAGTTCAAAAGCATCAATTCTTCGGCACTCAGCTTTCTTTATAGACCAACTCTCACATCCCTACATGACTACTGGAAAAAACCACAGGTTTGATTAGACAGCCCTTTGTTGGCAAAGTAATGTCTCTGCCGCCTTATACAGGATTTAAACTTCCCCAAGGGGAAACTCTCTGATCTCACCAGTGTGCCATTCTGCATGTAATTTTCTTCTCAATAAACTTTCCATTTTACTCTTTACCTTCTTCCTCTTGGATGGGCAGGCAAGGCTAGGGACATTAGCCCTAACTGCTGGCCCCTGTGGTCCAGTGGTTAGTGACAGGGCCCACATGGGGTCACAAACAAAGGATAAATCACAGTGATCTGTCACACTGACCAAACGGCATCCTGTTATCTCACTAGCGCCTAACCTCTCAAAGCTGCGAGACTACCAGATTCCAGAGCTCTGGCCACGTGACCATCTCTTCAGAGAATTTTTCATTGGTGGGGTATAAGAAGGACTCCATACAGGGGACAGGAATGCAAAAGTAGGAAGTCAAGAAACAGACAAATTTGGCCTTGGAGTACAGAATAAGGCAGGGCAAAGGCTAATATAGTTTTGCCAAGAGAACACACTGGTCATAGCAAACGCCCTCTTCCAACAACACAAGAGACGACTCTACACGTGGACATCACCAGATGGTCAACACCAAAATCAGATTGATTATATTCTTTGCAGCCAAAGATGGAGAAGCTCTATACAGTCAGCAAAAACAAGACCAGGAGCTGACTATGGCTCAGATCATGAACTCCTTATTGCAAAATTCAGACTTAAATTGAAGAATGTAGGGAAAACCACTAGACCATTCAAGTATGATCTAAATCAAATCCCTTACGATTATACAGTGGAAGTGAGAAACAGACTTAAGGGACTAGATCCAATAGACAAGGGTACTTGATAAAACTATGGATGGAGGTTCCTGACATTGTACAGGAGACAAGGATCAAGACCATTCCCAAGAAAAAGAAATGCAAAAAAGCAAAATGGCTGTTCGAGGAGGCCTTACAAATACCTGTGAAAAAAAGAGAGAAGTGAAAAGTAATGGAGAAAAGGAAAGATATACCCATTTGAATGAAGAGTTCCAAAGAATAGCAAGGAGAGATAAGAAAGCCTTACTCAGTGATCAGTGCAAAGAAATAGAGGACAACAATAGAATGGAAAAGACTAGCGATCTCTTCAAGAAAATTAGAGATACCAAGGGAACATTTCATGCAAAGATGGGCTCAATAAAGGACAGAAAGTTATGGACCTAACAGAAGCAGAAGATATTAAGAAGAGGTGGCAAGAATACACAGAAGAACTGTATAAAAAAGATCTTCACGACCCATATAATCATGATGGTGTGATCACTCACTTAGAGCCAGACATCCTGGAATGTGAAGTCAAGTGGGCCTTAGGAAGCATCACTACAAACAAAGCTAGTGGAGGTGATGGAATTCCAGTTGAACTATTTCAAATCCTAAAAGATGATGCTGTGAAAGCGCTGCACTCAATATGCCAGCAAATATGGAAAACTCAGCAGTGGCCACAGGACTGGAAAAGGTCAGTTTTCATTCCAATCCCAAAGAAAAGCAATGCCAAAGAATGTTCAAATTACCTCACAATTGCACTCATCCCACACACTAGTAAAGCAATACTCAAAATTATCCAAGCCAGGCTTCAACAATAGGTGGATTGTGAACTTCTAGATGTTGAAGCTGGTTTTAGAAAAGGCAGAGGATCCAGAGATCAAATTGCCAACATCTGCTGGATCATTAAGAAAGCAAGAGAGTTCTAGAAAAACATCTATTTCTGCTTTATTGACTATGCCAAAGCCTTTGACTGTGTGGATCACAATAAGCTGTGGAAAATTCTGAAAGAGACGGGCGTACCAGACCACCTGACCTGCCTCTTGAGAAATCTGTATGCAGGTCAGGAAGCAACAGTTAGAACTGGACACGGAACAACAGACTAGTTCCAAGTGGGAAAAGGAGTATGCCAAGGCTGTATATTGTCCATACTTATTTAACTTATACGCAGAGTACATCATGAGAAACACTGGGCTGGAAGAAGCACAAGCTGGAACCAAAATTGCTGGGAGAAATACCAATAACCTCAGATATGCAGATGACACCACCCTTAAGGCAGAAAGCGAAGAACTAAAGGGCCTCTTGATGAAAGTGAAAGAGGAGAGTGAAAAAGTTGGTTTAAAGCTCAACATTCAGTAAACTAAGACCATGGCATCCGGTCCACATTCACACTTCATGGCAAATAGATGGGGAAACAGAGGAAACAGTGGCAGACTTTATTTTATTGGGCTCCAAAATCACTGCAGATGGTGACTGCAGCCATGAAATCAAAAGATGCTTACTCCTTGGAAGGAAAGTTATGACCAACCTAGACAGCATATTAAAAAGCAAAGACGTTACTTTGCCAACAAAAGTCCATCTAGTCAAAGCTATGGTTTTTCTAGTAGTCATGTATGGATGTGAGAGTTGGACTATAAAAAAAGCTGAGCACCAAAGAATTGATGCTTTTGAACTGTGGTGTTGGAGAAGACTCTTGAGAGTCCCTTGGACTGCAAGGAGATGAAACCAGTCCATCCTAAAGGAAATCAGTCCTCAATATTCATTGGAAGGACCGATGATGAAGCTGAAACTCCAATACTTTGTCCACTTGATGTGAAGAACTGATTCCTTGGAAAAGACCCTGACACTGGGAAAGATTGAAGGCGGGAGGAGAAGGGGATGACAAAGGATGAGATGGTTGGATGGCATCACTGACTCGATGGACATGAGTTTGAGTAAACTCTGGGATTTGGTGATGGACAAGGAGGCCTGGCGTGCTACAGTTCATGGGGTCGCAAAGAGTTGGACATGACTGAGCGACTGAAGTGAACTGAAGGACTCTGTCAGAAAGGGAGAATGCTGGTTCTCCTTAAGAGCCAGTCACCCTCTCTTTTCCCTCTAATAACTTTCCTGATCTTGCTTGACTGCCTGGCTCGCTGTCTTTTTCTCTGCACTTGCCTTACAGTTAGGACTCCCGGTCTGGGAAACTAAGACCTTGCTTCCAGCTGCTGCTCGCTGCTGCTGACTGCAGCACACATCCCAAATCAGTTATGATGAGTAGTCACTTAATAGGAAATTGAAGATGATGCCTCTTTAATGGTAGAAAGTGAAGAGGAACTAAAGAGCCTCTTGATGAAGGTGAAAGAGGAGAGTAAAAAAGCTGGTTCAAAGCTCAACATTAAAAAAGCAAAGATCATGGAATACTGTGCCATCACGTCACGGCAAATAGATGGGGGAAAAGCAGAAACAGTAGCTGATTTTATTTTCTTGGGCTCCAAAGTCACTGTGGAGGGTGGTAGTAGCCACAAAATTAAAAGACGCTTGCTCCTTGGAAGAAAAGCTATGACAAACCTCTCTCTTGCGACCCCATGGACTCCTCTGTCCATGGGATTCTCCAGGCAAGAATACTGGAGTGGGTTGTCATTTCCTTCTCTAGGGGATCTTCCCAAACCAGGAATCAAACCGGCGTCTCCTGCATTGCAGGCAGATTCTTTACCAACTGAGCAATGAGGGAAGCCTACATGACAAACCCAGACAGCATATTAAAAAGCAGAGACATCACTTTGCCAACAAAGGTCAGCCTAATCAAGGCTATGGTTTTACCAGTGTTATGTATGGATGTGAGAGTTGGACTATAAAGAAGACTGAGTGCCAAAGAATTGATGCTTTGGAACTGAGGTGTTGGAGAAGACTTAAGAATCTCTTGGACAGCAAGGACATCATCATTGGAAGGACTGATGATGAAGCTGAAGCCCAATACTTTGGTCACCTGATGGGAAGAACTGACTCATTAGAAAAGACCCTGATGCTGGGAAAGATTGAAGGCAAACAGAGAAGGGGATGGCAGAGGATGAGATGGTTGGATGGCATCACCGACTCAATGGACATGAGCTTGAGTAAACTTCGGGAGCTGGTGACGGACAGGGAAGCCTGGCGTGCTACAGTCCATGGGGTTGCAAAGAGTCATACACAATTTAATGACTGAATAACAACAAAGATGATCACAAACATTAAAAAGAATTTTTTTGAGGAAACTTTTAAGACCTCTTAGGGTGAAAATTACTTTTTTCTTTTTAAACTTACATTTCTAGGTGTCTTTGAGATGTAAATGTTCTATCTGATCTTCCTAAGTAGTTATTTTGTGTGTTTGCTTGTGTCAGGTTTATAAGAGGTCTTTTTATAATTTAGTGGTGGCCAAATGACTGATTTAAAATTAGAGAAACTAATTATTAAATCTAGAGCACAGACCAAAAAGCTGCCCAAACTGGGTTTTCCGTGGAACTGCAGGATTTTGTCACATATGGATACCCCAACTTTGGGCTAATTGCAAAGCCATTACACCATGCTTTGAAAGGTACAGACTCTGAACCTTTGGTTTGAATGGGAGATTGCCAAAAGGCTTATGAGACTCTGAAGCTGAAGCTCATGACTGAAACAGCCCTCGGCTTGCCTGAGCTCCAGAAAGAATTCAAATTGTATGTGCAGGAGAAGCAGAGGCTGGACCAGGGCATGGTGGGAGAGAATCCCCGACCAGTAGCTTATCTTTCAAAGCAGCTGAACACCAGGGTCGCCAGGCAGCCCTGCTGCTACGAGCAGTAGTCGCCACCTGTGAACTGCTAAAAGAGGCAGTGAAGTTCACTTTGGGCCGGCCAGCCACAGTGTCCATCCCATAGAAAGTCCTAGTCCTGCTGGAACAATGTGGTGGATACTGGATGACCTCAGGAAGGATGGGGAAATATCAGGCAATCCTCCTTGACGACCCCTGTACCAAGGTCACAGGATAAAAATCTCTGTAACTGACCAAGCCCCATAGCAACCATTGCCACGAGCCTCCAGGTCCCTGATCCCACATGAGGTAAAACACCCACCCTGCTATCCACCCTGCGCTGTGCTGCGCCTAGCTGCTCAGTCGTATCTGATTCTTTGCGACCCCATGGGCTGTAGCCCACCAGGCTTCTATCCATGGGGATTCTCCAAGCAAGAAAACTGGAGTGGGTTGCCATACTTTCCTCCAGGGGATATTCTCAACCCAGGGATCGAACCCAGGTCTCCCGCACTGCAGGCGGATTCTTCACCATTCGAACCACCAGGGGAGCCCGCCTTATAACATCCTAACCAACCACCTACTGCCGCCCTTCCAGTAGGGGTTTTCTCTGTCTTGAGGCTGTAAAACGTGGCTGCTCATCTGTGAAAGGGTTCTGCTCTCCCTCGAGCTGGCCCACGGTTCTAACAGTGTCTCCCATCCTAATATACTTCATTCTCTTCTCATTTGGTCTCATGTCTGGAAATGACCCGCCTGGGCACAGGCCAGGACAACCCCCAGTATCACCACAGAGTGAGCAGTGCTCCCTGCCTCCTCACTCCCTGGGCAGGAGACCCTCCAAGACACCTGGAGGTTTGGAGACTGTCCACCTTGGTTGACTGGGTCTGTCAGATAGGCCCCCGAGCAAGGCTGGCTGGGACCTGTTTCTGACGGCAGTGATTCTGGGAGGGAGGGTCAGCGGCGGGCAGTAGCTATGGAGCAACTGGTGACTGAGGCCACAGCCCCCTCTGCACTGAAAGCTGAGCTCTTTGCTCTAATCCCAGCTCTAATCCTCCCAGAAGGAAAAAGGGCCTGACTTCCTTTTCTTTACCCAACTCTGGGGATCACAGAGCCTTTTATATAAAAGTAGGTAAAACACAGGGAACAAAAAGAAAAATCCTTCTAAACTCCCCTCTAAAGACCAAAGCTTGTATAGTTAAAGAAACTGACCAAATGACTGTCAGGTTCATGCGGACTGGGAAATATTATATATTAAGTTGACACTAGCATTGTTTAAGCTTGCTGATCTAATTAATATAGGCATGCCATTAAGAGTAAAGTTCAATTACATGAGACTGAATTACTGATAAACATGATTTATAACTTTATGACCTTAGAAAGAGGTGGCAAGAATACACAGAAGAACTGTACAAAAAAGATCTTCATGACCCAGATAACCACGATGGTGTGGTCACTCACTTAGAGCCAGACATCCTGAAATGCGAAGTCAAGTGGGCAGTTTTGGGAGGAGATTTTTATGAGCCCTGATTCTTATATCTTCTCATACCTAGAGAAACACTAACATCATTGATGGTGACAGCCACTTTGACTATTAAGAAAAAATTTACAGTTAAAGTAAAAATACAGTAGATATGGAAATAATTAGGTGACACTGAGGCAGAAATTGCTAGACAGTATAAGACTATGAGACCTTAGTTTCTTTTTAATTTCAATTTTTTTTCTCTTAAGTAAGCACCTCACTCACTGTTCTAATTTCTAGGCATTCAGAGGAATGCCTCCCTGGTCTGGAGGGTCATAAAATATTCAGACCCAGTGTTACGGGAAGCACACCCTGGCCAGGCTCTCTAGTAACCATTTGCATGACTTGTTTTATGACAGGAGGTCCTGGTAAGGAACTAATAAGCCACCACCAACCAGAAGAGTTCGGGAAAGGTCAAAAAGAGACAGCACGTGTCCGTCCACCTCCCAGAATCCCTCTCACTAGCATCCGTCTTGGCTGAGTGACGTGTACGTCACCAGTCAGAACGACTGGCCAAAGACAACCCGGAAACTAATTCATCACCATAACCCAGGACTGGGAGCCATGTGGCAGAGCGGGTCTCCTGGTTTCCCCCACCCTGCTGCTCTCCGCCCGGGCGCCCTCTTCCAATAAAGTCTCTGGTTTTGTCAACACGTGTCTCCTTGGACAATTCTTTTCTGAGTGTTAGACAAGAGCCCACTCTTGGGGCCCTGGAGGGGGCCCCCCTCCTACAACACCAGGACAAGCAAGACAATCATAAACTGCTGTCCAGTTTCTCAAGGGGAAAAAAGAGTCCAAGAAGACCATTAGCTCTTAAACATATATTTGCTTCCTAAATAATGGCCTGGGGTCTAGAGAAAAGGTCAAGCGATGGTGTTGCAATGTCTGCAGAAACTGAGAAACTGAGGATCCAAAAAAGCCATAAAAACAACAAACTGGACACTGTGACATTCAAACTGATTGGTCAAAAATGACAAACATTAAAGTTGCAAGCCAATCAAAATTATACAGATCAATTCTAGTAGATATAAAACTGCTGTAATGCCGCCTTTTGGGGCCCTTCACTCCCTCTCAGAGTCTATGTTGAGAGCTTTGTATCTCTAGCCTTTAAAAATAAACTTTACCTGTGTGAAGAGTTGGCGAGTTTGCAGAATTCAGTCTTTGGCTCTGTGAATAGAATCGGTTTTCACATTTCAGTACCATGGTATTGAAGAAGGAATTCATAGGACCTGGACTCCATCTCAGGCCTGTCTGTGCTGATCGTGCGGTATCCAGGGGGATACAGAAGTGAGTATGAATTGGCTTTTCTGGAGATGGCCTGGGACATGGGATATCTAACCCACCTGTGTTTTCAAGCCCACCAAGGCAGAACGGACTTCAAGGGAGAAACAGTCTTGGATCATGTGATGTTCTGGTTTAGCTGTGCTGACCGGCAGGTGAAGACATGCTGATCCCCCTTCTCCCTCTGAGATCTTGCAGGTAAGGCTCTTCTCACCACAATTAGAAAGGAGGCAGAATGGCGATTTAAGTGTCACCGAGTGGAAATCACAGGGTACTGAGAACTTCATAGACAGAACGAAAAGGAGAAGTAGAAGAAGGTCTGAGAAGGTAAGCAAGATGGGGGGAAGTGAATCTAAGGCAACTGTATTGGAGTGCATGATTAAAAATTTAAAGAAGGGATTAGGAGGAGACTATGGGGTGAAGATGAAGCCTAACCGTCTCCACATACTCTGTGAGGTCGAATGGACCCCTATGGGAGCAGGATGGCACCAGAGAACACCATGAACTTAAAAACAGTGGAAGCAGTCTATACAGTAGTCACAGGAGAGCCAGGACACCTGGTTCAATACCCATCTATTGACTCATGACCAGGGTTAGTTTGAGACCCTCCTACTTGGGCAAGGTTCTGTATCCAGAAGGAAAAGGGAAAAATATTAAGGGCACAAAAATTGATGATAAAAAAGGAAATTCTACAGGATTTGGACGGGGATGACCTGACCTCTCCCCCATGCTGGATAATGACACGCCTGCCTCCCAGTGCTCCACCACGACCGGAGGCCGCCTTAATGCCCGATCCAGGGCCAGCTGAAGTTTCTGCAACAGCCGCTGCTCCTCCACCAGCTCTCCCGGAGTTCATAGAGCCGCCGTTTGGGCAGGCTCCGATCCCGGTGACAGAAGCCTCTGGGCAACACTTCCAGGATACGGCTCCAACCGAACCGCCCAAGCTATACCCACCTCTCCTGGTGAGTACTGACAAGAAGGGGAGGGGGACGTTGGAATTAAGCAGAGACTGTGCTCTGCCAGAGAGCCGGAGGGAAGGAAAGAGAACAGACAGTGCAAGCTGCTGCTCTGGGAAAGTCTATCTTGGGCCCTCTGGAAAACCTCATCTGCCCCAGGGACAGGACAGTCCTTCAGCCGGTCCCCAGGGAGGCCCCGGGCCCGTTACAGCCAAACCAGTGTGCCCGGTGAGGAGCTTTTGGCCACTGGAAGAATGAATGTCCTAAGGCAAGGAAGGAAGAGGAAGCTCCCGCAGTTGTGGGGCTTGCTGGCTTGGAAACTAACTAGGGCTGCTGGGGCTCAGAGACATCAGGTCCCTGAGAGCCCATGGTAACCGTAAAAGTGGGGGACCAAAACACTGACTTCATGGTGGATACAGGAGCAGAACTGTCGGTAGTAACAAAACCTGTGGCACCACCGTCCAAAGAGACTACCTATGTAACTGGGGTATCGGGAGAAGAGATGATTAAATCGTTTTGCCAGCCCAGAAAATGTCAGATGGGCACCAAGTGATATTCCTGAGTGCCCAGTACCCCTTTTGGGAGGAGACTTGCTCTCCAAACTAGGAGCACAGGTGACTTTCTCCCCTGAGGAGAGGCCCACCTTCTGGACGGACTCTATGGCTGATTTGCCCACTCTCTCAGTGCCAACCCAAGATGAGTGGAGGTTGCATGAGCCTCTGAAGGCAGAGCCGGGTGGGCCGGAAGCGCATGAGAGAGCTAACTCAATTGTTCCCTGAGTCCTGGGTGGAAGACAGCCCCCCCTCCCCCCAGGCTGGCTGAACATCACACCCCAGTGATAATGGAACTCAAACCAGGCACCATCCTGGTTAGAGGGCGTTGGTACCCGCTATGGATGGAGGCCTGAACCAGCATATTGCCCCACATCAATAGATTGAAACAAGCAGGCATTCTAGTAGAGTGCCAGTTGGCTTGGAATACGCCAATCCTGCCAGTCAAAAGGGAAGGAGGACAGGACTATAGGCCTGTACAAGATAGTCAACCAGGCTACTGTGACTTTATACCCCACTGTTCCAAACCCCTATACCTTGCTTAGCCTCCTCCTGCCGAGGACTAAAGTTTACACTTGCCTAGATCTCAAGGATGCCTTCTTCTGCATACACCTCGCCCCAGCATCACAGCCCATCATTGCCTTTGAATGGGAAGATCCAGTCGGGAGCACCAGATAACAAAGGCTAACTCCACAGCCATCTTTGGGGAAGCCTTGGCTTCTGATCTGGACTCATTCCATCTGGAAGAGTATGGATGTCAGCTCCTACAATACGGGGATGACCTGCTGCTGGCTGCCTGAGACCAAGGAAAAATGGTGGAAAGGGACAAAGGCACTGCTCCAGCTGTTGATGGAAGCAGGTTACCGGGTGTCAAAGAAGAAGGCACAGATCTACAAAGAGGAGGTAAGGTTCCCGGGGTTTGTTTTAAAGAAGGGCTCAAGGTTCCAGACCCTCATTGGGTCCTATATACTGATGGCACTAGCCTGATAAAACAGGGACAACAGCTCTCGGGTATGCCAGAGCAGAAGGGGCCATCAAGACTGAAAAGAGATGGTGGGAATTGCCAAGTGGCAAATTATTGGTACCAGAGGAACTGGCACACACTCTGGTAAGCCAAACACACCAAGCGACCCACTAGGCCATGCTGTCTGCTCACAGGTTAATGCTGCCTCTCGGGTATTCAGACAAAAACCTCCGGGTATTCAGCTGAAAGGCACACTGCCCCTTGAACACCTGGGAGTGGACTTCACTGAAATGAAACCTCACTGACACTACTGTTACCTGCTGGTCAAGGTATGTGCGTTCTCGAGATGGGTAAAAGCTTTTCCTACCTGGACTGAAAGAACATCAGAAGTAGCCCGGTGCCTGCTTAAGGAAATAGTTCCCAGATTTGGATTTCCTACCAGCATTGGATCAGGCAATGGCCTGGCTTTTGTAGCTGATTTAGTACAAGTAAGCAAAGCTTTAAACATCAAATGGAAACTGCAGACTGCATACAGGCCCAGGGTTCTGAGATGGTGGAATGAGCCAGCCGGACACTTAAAGAGACTCTCCAAGTGGATCAGAGAGACTGACGGCTCCTGAGTGGACTTGCCTCCGACGGCTCTGCTCAGACTCAGGATGACCCCACAGTCCCAAGGCTATTCTCCATACGAAATTGTGTATGGGAGGCCTCCTCCCATAATAAAACAGGTGTCAACAAATTTGCCTCAGGTAAGTGGGGATAGGATTTCACAGCAGATGGAACTGGGTAAGGTAATAAATCGGGTAACTAAGTTTGTACAAGAAAGGGTGCCGTTCCCCCTTGGGGAACAGATTCATGAGTTTACACTTGGTGACCAAGTATGGGTCAAAGAGTGGAAACATGGTTTGCTAGCCCTTTGGTGAAAGGGCCCTTGTGTTATTCTAACTACCCCCACTGCAGCTAAAGTTGCAGGTATTGTCCCTTGATCCATCACACCAGAGCGAAGAAGGCATACCACGCTGACCCGGAGGACGCCGAGTGGACCACCCAGAAGGACCCCACCGACCCACGGGAAACCAAGATCATTCTGAGGAAGAAAAAGAAAACGAGGTCCCGGACGAGCCCTCTACAGGACGGAGCTGGGCAAAGACTCCTGCTGCTCAGCCTCACCAACGCAATTCTGAGCCCGACCAGTGTTCCTGCACACGACAACGCCTTCATATCATGGGCACATTCTTACACGAACTTCCACAACTCCTCCAACTGTTGGATATGTGGGGCCATGCCCCTGTCAGTAATGGACAGACTCCCCTGGTGGGTATCGCCACTCCGTTATGGGAACTTTATACCACTGTGTTGCTTCTTAGAGCAACAGAAAGGAACTTTTCTCTCTCTCACAAATCATAACCTTTCTTTGCTCTCCTGGTGTAAAAAGAAGCCATCAATGGGCCAGGGACATAGGGTTACATGTAACATGAACACCAGCCTTACAGAAGTAACAAAGGCTTATACCTCATATATGAGAACTAAAAAGGAGAAGGGTTCTCTTACAAAAGGGGGACAGGCCTCCTGGTACCTTGAGCAATACTACCAGGTCTGGGATGAATATTTCTGGATGACTCCTGAGAAAGGACAGTTGATTACCCCTGCTACTATTTGCTGGGAACAAAAAGAACAGAAAATTGGATTTGGAGACCACCCCCTAGACCCCCCAAAATTAAAATATATGGGTTATTTGGCCCCTGAACAATGTAAACAAATCTTGGAAGTTATCTATCACCCCAATCAGTCTGCTCAGTGGCCTGGTTCCAACTGGAAATATAATCCTGGAATCCGCTGCATAGCCCCCAATGGGACCCAGTGGCTCTGTGGGCTTAACTTATGGCTATGGTTACCAGTTGGCTGGGTGGGGCGTTGCACATTAGGATTTGCTTTCGCCCATGGCAATATTAAGCCTGGCCTACCCCAGCCTCCAGTAAACCTGCCTTATCTGCACGCAAGATGGGCACGATCCGTGTTCCAATGGTATGACTAGCTTGCTGCCTTGTTTGTACCCTCTGTAGGGACAAGGGATATCATGGTTAAGGTAGAGGCCTTAACTAATTTCACTAAACAGGCCCTCTTAGACAGTACAAAAGCCATTCAAGCTTTGAACGAAGAACAAATTCAGATGAGGAAGACAGTAATTCAAAATAGGATGGCATTAGACATACTCACTGCAGCCCAAGGAGGGACTTGCGCCGTAATTAAAGTCGAATGTTGTGTGTACATCCCTGACCTGTCTGGAAATGTATCTACTGCCTTGAAGGATATTCAAAATCAAGTGAAAGCCAGGTCTAATGAAAATATTCCCTTTTGGACTTCAGTTCTCTCCTGGGTAAAGGGAGACTGGTGGAAAACCATTGTAACTGTTGTTACAGTAATCTTAATCATACTGCTTTGTGGGCCCTGCTTCCTACAATGTCTTGTGAATTTTGTAACCCAGAGGTTGATAGCATTCTCTCATGTGGGTGACAGGAGGGCTAAGGTACAATATATCTCAATAAATGATGCTCGTTATAGAAACTAAGAGCATCAAGAGGGGGGAATGAAGAAGGAATTCATAGGGCCTGGACTCCATCTCAGGCCTGTCTGTGCTGATCGTGGCCCCCTCTCCAGTGGACTCTGAACTCTGTGCTTAGCGCCTGTGGGATTGACAATGGAAGGATAAGACCCCCCTCTGGGCAGGGGAATCTTGAAAAAGAGAAAACAGACACTAATCACCCCTGCCTCCAGACAGTGTCTATCGAAATGTAACCACAGGCTTATCGGTTATTAACTGGTTGGAATGTAACCGTGGGCTTATTGATTATTAACTGTTTGAACACATAACACATGAATGATGGGGTTATTGTGATTGTATTTACCCTTCCTTTGTAAGTCTCAAGGAATTTGGGGTGGTGGGTTTGGACACGTACACTCAGGGTATAAAAGATTTTCACAAATGCTGGATGGGGTCCTTGGCTAAGAGGAGACTCTGCCTTGGGCCCGCCGGCGTAATAAACTGCACTTCACTATCTGCATTGTCCTTCTGAGTGAGTCTGTTTCCTGGAAAGCGTGGCTATAACAGTATGATTGCAGACAAGTCCTTGAATTGTTAAGAACTCGAGTTTTCTGAGCCATGTCAGACTTAGGATGCCATCAGCCATTCTAAAAACAAAGTCTGCTAGGAGCAGGTGATTAAACCTTACTTTTTAAAGGTCTCTTCTTATAACTGTTATATGTTTGTGCTTAGTCACTCAGGCGTGTCTGACTCTTCGTGGCCCCATGGACTGTGGCCCACCAGCTCTGCTGTCCATGGGATTCTCTAGGCATGAAAACTGGAGTGGGGTGCCATTTCCTTGTCCAGAGTTATATGTTTAGACAATGAAATTGCTCTGGATCATATACTGACAAGGAAAAAAGCCACATGTGTAATGATGAATAGCCACATTAAAAGATAAGACCTACTTAGATAAACCTAGACAACTGGCTACCTGGCTATAAGTCTCTTTGAAGTGTTAAATCTAAATTAGGCTTCAGGCTTAATTTTTTTCTATTTTGTCTATTAATGTTCCGGTTGTCTCCTCTCCAACTATTTCTGAGTCCAAATGGCTCCATTCCTTTGGACAGGATGACCCAAGCGCTGACCCTATTTGAACCACAATCAAAATCATCATCAAATGTAGCTTGGTTCTTACTCCTTCCTTGATCCCTAGTTAAAATAACTCTTTCACTGATCCATGGCCTCTGTTTTTTTTTTTTTTTAATATCTGTTAAGTTTTGTCTCCTCCAGATTACAACAGATTTACATCAAGATAATGATGATGCAGAAAGAAAAACCACTCCTCCCAACAGGTCTTGTAGGAATAACCACAAAAGTCACCCTGGGGCCACCTAAAACAGAGAGAGAGCTCTGTGACTCCAACTAGTTAGGATCTATGGGTTAAGGAATGGAACTCATACTTGCAAGTGCCTAGTTAACTGGAGAAAATAAATCGTACCCTAACTATTGAGGGGCTCTTTAAATGCTCAAAATTAAAAAGCCAGCATGGTAAAACCTTAAACTAGGGCTTCTAGGGGGAAGTTCAGGTCTCTCTGTGTTTGGGTTGTAAATGTTCTGTTCTGACCTTCCTACTTTGTTCTGGTGTATCTGTGTGTGTGTATTTGTGTATGGCCTATGAGAGATGTTTTTGCCTTCTTAATCATTTGCATCTCTGAGGAGCTATAGTTAATTGGTGGCCAAATGATGGATTCTTTGAAAATTAGAGAAACTAACAAATTATTAAATTTAGAGCATTCTCATTGTAAACAATAGTTTTGATGTTAAAATAAAAGTATAATACAATTATAGTTAAAACAAAAGTATAAAACAAAAGTCAAATTAATCTAAGAACTTTTTCCTGAATGAGGAAAATTAGTTGAACAAGCTTCACTGTAGCCTTCCCCTCAATGGGCCTTACAGATGCTAATAAGAGCAATTAAGAATATCAACAAAAAACTTGGGGGGAAAAAGTCTAGCTAATTATACCAATGAGGTAAAAAAATTTTTTTTAAAGGAGTTACCTAAAATGAATAAATAATTCCTCGTATGGCTATTTAGAATGGGTAAATAGACAAGATATGATACTACTACGCTATTGGAAAAGGTCAGTTTTCATTCCAATCCCAAAGAAAGTGTTAGTCACTCAATTGTGCCCAATTCTTTGCAACCCAATGGACTGTAGCCCACCAGGCTCCTCTGTCCATGGAATTCTCCAGGCAAGAATACTGGAGTGGGTTGCCCTGTCCTTCTCCAGGGGATCTTCCTGACCCAGGGACTGAACCCAGGTCTCCTGCATTGCAGGCAGATTCTCTACCATTTGAGCCATCAGGGAAGCCCAATCCCAAAGAAGAGCAAAGCCAAAGAAAGTTCGAACTACTGCACATTGCACTCATTTCACATACAATAGAAAGGTAATGCTCAAAATCCTGGGAGCTAGGCTTTAACAGTACATGAACTGAGAACTTTCAGATGTTCAAGCTGGATCTAGAAAAGGCAGAGGGAACCAGAGATCAAACTGCCAACATCCGCTGGATCTTAGATAAAGCAAGGGAAGTCCAGAAAAACATCTACTTCTGCTTCATTGACTATGCTAAAGCCTTTGATTGTATGGATCACAACAAAGTGTGAAAAATTCTTAAAGAGATGGGAATACCAAACCACCTTACCTGTCTCCTGAGAAACCTGTATGCAGGTCAAGAAGCCACAGTTAGAGCTGGACATGAAACAACAGACTGGTTCACAATTGGGAAAGGAGTATGTCAAGGCTGTATATTGTCACCCTGTGTATTCAACTTATATGCAGAGTACATCATGCGAAATGCCAGGCTAGATGAAGCTCCAGCTGGAATCAAGACTGCCAGGAGAAATATCAATAACCTCAGGTCCCTAATGGCAGAAATTGAAGAGGAATTAAAGAGCCTCTTGAAGAAGGTGAAAGAGGAGAATGAAAAAGCTGGCTTAAATCTCAAAATTAAAAAAACTAAGATCATGGCATCTGGTCTAATCACTTCACGGCAAATAGATGGGGAAACATCGGAAATAGTGACAGGCTTTATTTTCTTGGGCTCCAAAATACTGCGGATTGTGACTGCAGCCATGAAATTAAAGAGGCTTGCTCCTTGGAAGAAAAGCTATGATATTAAGAAAGCAGAGACATCACTGCCAACAAAGGTCCATCTTGTCAAAGCTGTGGTTTTTCCACTAGTCATGTTTGGCTATGAGAGTTGGACCATAAAGAAAGCTGAGCACCAAAGAATCGATGCTTTCGAACCTCGTTGTTGAAGAAGCCTCTCAAGAGTCCCCTGGACTGCAAGGAGATCAAACCAGTCAATCCTAAGGAAACCAACCCTGAATACTCATTGGAATGACTGATGCTGAAGCTGAAGGTCTAATACTTTGGCCACCTGACCCCAGGAGCTGACTTGGTAGATAGTGGCTCTAGGTTGGATATTTGCAATCAGCCAACCTCTTCTTTGCATTTCCTGAGGCAAGAGATAGGTGGGGTCCAGTTGAGGAATTTACAGCTTCCTGTTTGTTCTCCAAAAGGAAGAAACAGTAGAATCAGGGTAAATAGGCAGTCTTGCAAACATCTCAAGGAAATCATGGCAAGGACAAAGAGAGGCAAAACCCTGTCCGAGTAAAAGATTAAGGGAACACCGTTTCCCCCTTTTTAGGATAAGGGAGACACTATACAAGCACAAAAAGGCTTGCTGGAGTCAAAAGTCAGAGGATAGTGCCAGGCCATGGTGAGTCTTGCTCCTTCCAGAAGTCTTGTTTGGAGATGCACCCCAGGGAAGGTCCTGAGAGAAACTGGTGGGGTGAGGGGGTGGAGAGGCATAGACAAAGCAAGATTATTGGCCGGAGGGAAGACAAAGACCTGGAAACCGTCCCCTCGCAAAGGATTTAAATTTCCCAAAGGTGAGACTTTCTCTGAGCCCACCAGCGTGCCTTTCTGAATTTAGGTTTGTTTTCAATAAACTTCTTTCTTTACGCTTTACCTTCTGCCTCTTGACTGGGCAGGCAAGACTAGGTAGGGACTTTAACCCTAATTGCTGGCTCCTGTGGTCCAGAGGTTAGGAAGGACTTCCGGTTGGGAAACTGAGACCTTGCTTCCAGCTATGCCCCCCTGCTGCTTGCTGCATCCCAAATCAGACTCCCTGGAAAAGACCCTGGTGCTGGGAAAGACCGAAGGCAGGAGGAGAAGGGGGTGAGTGGCAGAGGGCAAGATGGTTGGTGGCATCAACGACTCAACGGACATGAGTTTGAGCAAACTCTGGGAGGTGGTGAAGGACAGGGAAGCCTGATGTGCTGCAGTCCCTGAGGTCGCTAGGAGTTCCTTTGGACTGAGGGGTAGAACAACAGAACCCCCTACTGGTCTCTAACATTAAAAGCTAAACAAGCCCTTCTATCCACCCCAGTTTTAAGTTATTTAAAGGGCCAGAAAAATTTACATTGAGATACCTGACCAATTATTTTGGGACAGTTAGGCCAAAGGGCCTGACTTCCTGGGCTTTACCTGCCTGGGGGTAGGAGAGCCTTATACACAGAAGTAGGTAAAATAGACACGGAACAACAACAACAAAAGCTTCTGAACTCTCTCCGAAGATCAAAGCTTGTTGATTGGATTCTTATGAAAACTAAAGTCAAAGGTGTAGAAGTTGGTGGAATTTAGATAAATGTATATAAATTGTATTTTTATTTTTTTTTTCCAACGTAGCACATCGTATTTATTACTGGTCTCAGGCTGATAGTGAGGAAATAAGAAACATCAGGAGCCAAGTATTACAGTAGTGATGTTCTCACTGTGATACGGCTGCTTAAATAAGTGGTCTTAACACGTGTGCCACTTTTTATATGAGGCTTCTTATAGACCCAGCTTGGTTCTTCTCCAATGTCTTCTCTTCGAGTTGTACCTAATTTTATTGCCAGTTTTCATTCGAATCCATTGAGGAATGGGACGATTCTGTTTTTGCTTCTTGGCCAGGAATCGCTTGATCCTGAAAGTCTTGTGAGAAGACTCGACGCAGCCCGCGGCACTGGGGAGCTAGCGGAGATCTCCGGTCTCTGGAAGCCACCCCGGAACCGATGGTAATGGATGGACTTACCATGGTGAGGACAGACCTCCTAAATTGGTATTTTTAAAAGGGCTTTATATAAGGTGGTTACAGCTCTTATTTAATTATATTATGGGAAAGACAAGGCATATAGATTGCCACTAAGGAAATATTAACTAAATGTGCTGAGGATACCAACAGTTACCTGAGTCATATAAAATAAGTAAACTGGGAATTAATAGGCAAGGGTTAATTTAAAAAAAATAGTGTTTTTGCTTTGGTTTAATTTATAAACTCAGAAAAGTCTTTGCTAAATGCCTTATGCAAACCTTTGAAGACATGATAAATTAAAATTCGAAAGTTATAAAACAGAACTTTGTAAATTAAGTTTGTTTTATTAAAAATTTTGCCACTGATTTTAGTAACTTCAGGTGACAGAACTGTTCTTTGAAAAACTAAGCAACTGTTTTTGTCTTGCAAGTATGTAAACCAGAATATGAATACAGGCCTCTAGGAGCTGAGACTAAGCCCAGTTAAGCAGACAAGTCCTGGGAAACCAAGGAAAAAAATGGCAGTTTTAAATCAAAACTGCTGAGAATCTTCCCTCAGCCAAACCTTATAGATAGTAAGCCTTAATCATCTGAACAAGCAACTTTTAGGTCTTCCAACTGTTTGTTAACTAGTAAGTTTATATTAATATTCTAACACCTGGTTAGTAGCTAAACCCATGAGATCTCATTTGCTTTTGTCTGTGTACACATTATACACATATGATATCTCTACTTCTAAAAGATATTATTAGAATTGGACTTATAAAGAGCTCTATTTAATTTTAATGTTCCAAGTTTCTTAACTACATTGTACTCAAATCGTCAACCATGCAGAAGGGCCAAGTCACAATCAGTAGGGAAGCTGCTTTTAGAAAGAGTGATTCCCATCTGGGGAATCCCCTCTGAACTGCACAGTGACAGAGGGACCCATTTTTCTGGACAAACTTAAGGAAATGTGCAAAATTTGGTCAATTATGCAACATTTCCATTGTTCCATTCCATTCCATCACCCCCAGTCTTCTGGGTTAGTGGAAAGGACAAATGGGACAATTAAAACTCAGCTGGCTAAAATGATGGATGCTTATCCCGTCCCTTGGCGTAAGGCCATTTCACTGGTTCTCTTCAACCTCAGAGCCATGCCTTTTGGCAAACATCATTTGTTTCCCTTTGAGATTATTACAGGGAGACCAAGGAGACTGGATGAATATGATCCTATATTACTTAAGGGAGATATTTTTGAAAGGGCTTAGCCAAAGTATTGACAAATCATTCTAAATTTGTTTTTGAAACTTACTATAGTAATCTATCCTCAAATGAAGATCAGATGCCCCATGACCTACAACCAGGAGATTATGTATATTAGAAAAGATATCATTCAAAGGACTCCCTCCAACCTAGATGGAAGGGCCCTTATTAGGTTCTTTTAACTATCTCATGTGTAGCAAAACTGAAGGGAATTGACTCTTGGATTGATATCTCCCGCCTAAAAAGGGCTCCTGCACCATACTGGTCTATAGAGTACTGCTAACCTCAAACCCACCTTAAAACAACGCTCAGATAATAAGGACAAACCATTACTAGGATGAGAAGATGACATCAGAAGTAGACAGCTGACCCAAGTGACCCCGCACCTGACCCATACGATGTTCATAAGTTTTCTCCTTAGTTTTTTGGACTCTTGCACATGAATCAAATGTTTTTCTATCATGGGCATGATCTTATGCACATTTTAGAAATCAATCAAATTGTAGGGTCAATTACCTTTTATCCAGTACTTCTGGTTTACCTTGATAGGTTTCTCTCCTCCAAAGCTCTGATTGGATGGCTCTTATAAAGTTTATTTTGGAAGAAAGAAATTATAGTTATGTCTGGGCTGGTACTGACTTCACTAGATGGGACCCACTCACTTGGCCAATCAAACATACTTATTCTAACCCTGGCCATAAATATGAACTTTCCCTTAAGGTTACTCTAGCTCAGTCAGAACAAAGGCTAAATTCCAGTCAAAAAAAGTAAACTCTAGACTATTAGGAGGGATACTTCCTCAGTTCCGGAATGTATTTATCTGGCTAACACCAGGCTATGGTCATCTAAGCCTAGAGGCCCCCCTATGCTGGGAACAATTAAACCATACCAAAGATAGTCAACCTAATAACACTAGAAAATTAGGCTAGGTGCCTTATGAAAACTACCAATTTACCATTTCTCTTAAAGACGGTGATTGGTATGGAACAGATCGGGTCAGATATCCAGAAATATACTGGCTGGCACCTAAAGGGACTCAATGGCTTTGTGGGTCCAATCTATCACCAACCAGGCTGGCCGGGAAGGTGTACCTCAGGGTTCCCTTGGGCTCAAGGCCACTTATGTACAGACTCAGATGTGACTCCAGTAAATTTACCATCAATATGAGCCTGATGGACAAAGAGATCTGTATTTCACTGGTATGATCACTTAGCAGCTATTTTTGTGCCTTCAGTAGGATTGGAAAAAGGTATTTCTTACATTGAAGACTTAATAAAATCCACTCAAAAGACATTAAATGACAGCAACTAGGCTACTAGCCTACTAAATTCTGAGGTCTCTATGATGGGAAAAGCTGTATTACAAAATCATATGGCCCTTGATGTTCTTATAGCATCTCAGGGAGGCAACTGTGCTATAATTCAAGTTGAATGTGGTGCTTACATATCAGATGAATCCTCTGATGTAACACATTTAATGATGTGTTACATGAAAAATCAGATTGTTGCCTGATGATTCACTTCCTAGCCTTGGTGATCTTTTAGGAAGATGGTTTTGTTATGGAAGCTCGTGACTTAAAATCCTACTTGTGATTTTAACAACATTATTAGCTGTTGTAACCTGTTTATTTTATAAGGCTAAACATCTTGAAAAACCAGATCATATTTATAATGTGGAATAATTGTAATAGTGTGATTCTAAGTATGGGAAGAGTCAACAAGGGAAATATCTCTTGGATCCTATTAGGTTAGAAGAAAGAGGATCTAGAGAATCTTTTTTTCTCTACCAATGGGCCTAATTGCTGGAAATTAACACCTAGAATGACGTATCAATGCAGAACTTTCACCTGATCTGGAAGGAGTCTCCCAGCACCCTGGGACAAAAACAAGTGGTCATGAAATGTCTCCCAATGTGGTCGAATTTCCGACCATGAGGAGGGAATGTGAAATGAAATATTTTCTGCTCTATGCTCTACCAGTAAACATGCCTCTTCCAAATGCAAATTTCTGAGCCCAGATGAAAGAAAGCCAGCTACTTGGAAGCCATCAGCTACTTTCTCCCCAGTAAGCACCAAGGAGCTGGGGGGAAGTGAGAGGCAGCCATTCCCACAGCCGCAATCTTTTATGGAAAGCAGGGGATTAGCATGTGAACAATAGGAAAGCAGGAATGGCCCCAGATAGCTCCATACAAATGAAAGAAACGCCACCCTTAAGCAGGAATCTTCTTTGTCTTGAGGCTACAGAAATCGGCTAACCCAGGAACGTGTGGCCTCCCCCTGGCCTGCTGTGCCTGCAGCCCACACTACCTCTGCTCTCTGTTCTGAGTAAACTCACTCCCTTCTGCAGGGCCCTGCATCTGGACATCCTTTCCCACCCGCCCTTGGACCACCTCGAGAACCCGCGCTTCATCCAGGCTACTGGGCACCTCCTGTGACAGGCTGGAGGCAGTGAAGACGTTTGGCTTTCCCAGAGATGTTTTCTCCTGACGCCTTAGAGACAGCCTTTGCACTCACAGGTCACCCTACACTTCTCTCCCTGGGCGGGCTGTCAGAACGGGCATCTGATTGCTCACCGTCCTGTCTCCCTGCGGCCTGGGCTCCTCACAAAGCCCGCACACCCCATCCCATTTCTGCACCTTCTCCCATGGCACGCCCCTCCCACATGCCATCCATCACCACCCTCATCCCCAGAACTTTCCATCTTCCCAAACGGACCCGCTCGCCCCTTGAAACACTCACTTTGTCCCAACCGCAGGCCCTGGCAAACACGGAACCTTAAAGTAATTTTGCTTTGTGATCAAACTGCTGCGTGCACCAGCTATGCACCCCAGAGGGAAGCGCCAGCAAGACTGCTTTGGGGGGTTGGGGGTGGGGGGAGGTTCCGGGAGCAAGAGGGAGGGCGGCAAGGAAATGCCAGTATTTGGAAAGAGCCCCCCAAGGCACCCACCCAGGGGCATGCAGGCCTGCTCAGGGCTGGTGGGCTCACCCCCAGCAGGGACACCCCCAGCTCCCCGTGAAGAGCCGGCCCGGGGTTGGGGGGACAGGAAGCACGTTAGCGGGCCCCTCCTGCGCCCCCAAGTACCTTCTCTCCCGCCTTCTTTGTTTGCACCCACCCCTCTGTGCCCGGCGTCCTTCAGGCTGCCTGCGGCCCCACCCGTGGCTCCTCCCCATTCACCGGCTCAGCGCCCTAGGCGCTTCCTGAAGCTTCACGTCTTTGATTGGCTTCTGCGGAGTCGTTTCTCTCTCCTCGAGGCACCCCAGTTCTGGGAGTGTTCAATCTGCTCTCCTCTCTGCCCCACATCCTCTTTTCTCCCGTGTCTCCCTTTCTATAAATTCCTCTCTCTGATGTATGAGCTGCTTTGAGGTCTCAGTTTGGGTCATGACATGTTTTCTTTCTAGAATTTCTAGTTCCATATATATGATTTTCACTTCTCTAGTGAGACTCCATCTGCTCTGAACACAGAATCACGTGTATTTTTAGGGAACATATCTCGTAACTCTGACTTCTGGAATTCCCATGGAACTGTTTCTAGTGTCTGTTCTTATCTCCTGGGTTTTGGTAATTTATCCTGTTATTATCTCTGCCAGCAGGTTTTAACCAGATGCTGATTATTGCACCTAAAGACACTGCAGAGACGATTTGAGGATCTGGCAGTATTTTCTTTAATTCTTGGTCGGCCTGTGGGTTGGGCAAATCCTTTGAATCCAGTCAGGGGCTGGGTTTGTGGTTTTTGTTTTTGGTAAGCTGCCTCTAAATCAGACAGTGAATAGTGCATATGTTTTGTGTTTACAATGGTGACTTGGACATTACTTTGTACACTTGCTTCAAACTGACTAGAGAAATGTGAGATGAATGTTCAGAGATGAACATTCTTAAACTGGTAGCAAGTCAGTCGTAACAATTCAGTCCCGGTTGCACTGTCAGAGCCCTGGGGGAGGGGGTGTGGGGTGGGATGTGTGTGTGTGTGTGTGTGCTGGCTCTCAGATGGTGGAGGAGGCCGTTTTGGGGGGCAAGGCTTCAGGACCAGCTGTGGGGGTGAGCTGAGCACCTGCAAGGAGGGCCACACTCAGCTTTGTCACCTCCCTTACTTTAAGGTCCAGCACAAGCCCTCACGAGTTTTGATTTTTCCTCTTTTGCACGAACAAAGCAACTGCATTAGAAGGAGAAAAGGTCCCTGTTAACCTTCTGCCCTGAGACCAGCGTGGGCTATAGTGCGACAGGACTGGTGTTCTCATTACTTTTCCCATTTTGTGCCTAAATCACTCCCTCTTTCTCTATTTCCTTTCTTCCCTGGTGTGTAGAATGATTAAGACATTTGAAAGATAAATGTGAACTTGAAATCATAAAACAGTTCAAGGTAAAACAAGGATTAAGTCTGAAATATGTAACCCAAAGGTACAGATGTCCTTGCCAATCCAACATGGGGTTCGCTTCTGTTAGATCAGACAACTGCTGGTTATAGAATATAAATCTCATTTCCTGCTCCCAGAGTGAGGGTAACTTTGTGACAGCTTGTCTCAGACTGTTTACATGTTGAAGTGTAACACTGTTTCACCAATCCCTGTTTGTTCAACATCCTTGAGCAAAGATCACTATAAAAAGGACCCTGGCTTTCCGTTTAACTTAAAGTTTATCAGTTCAACCTCAGTGTTGACAGCTGAGCCCTGGGTGGGGCTCCTGCCTATCATCGCAATGCTCTTCATTCACCTTTTTTGTTCAGTCGTTCATTGCTCAGTCGAACCCCAAGGACTGTAGCACGCCAGGACTCCCTGTCCTTCACCAACTCCCAGAGTTTGCTCAAACTCATGTTTATTGAGTCAGTGATGCCATTCAACCATCTCATCCTCTGTTGTCCCCTTCTTCTCCTGCCTTCAATCTTTCCCAGCATCAGGGTCTCTTCTAGTGAGTCTGCTCTTCGTATCATCATGATCTGGTGAATCCAGCTCCATCTGCCTGCAGCCAAAATTACCCCTGTAGCCCTCTCTACCATGACGTGTTGTTGCTCAAGTTGCTGGCCATGGGCAGCTCCTTATTATGTATAAATATGCAAAGCAGATTTGCCGGGCCTGGCCTACTTAATTCAAATGAAGGCACCTGTCCTGTCTCTTCGTGGCTATCATGGAGGGTGCAGCTTTGGTGTGTGTAGGCAACTGCTAAGCTCAAACACCAGGCCCCTGCCTCAGCCCTGGATGCCTCATCGTCCCCTTTCAAGTGGAGATGACCTGACACTATTTCCTGCGGAAACTGCTGTGGGGGTGAGGGCTGCGGGAGGTTAAACCACTTTCTGCGGTTTAATATCTTACAAAACTGCTTTCTTCTTTGAGTACAGTTAAAACAAGCTCTCACTGAAGTGAAAGTCGCTCAAGTCATATCCAACTCTTTGTGACCCCATGGACTATACAGTCCATGGAATTCTCCAGGCCAGAATACTGGAGTGGGTAGCCTTTCCCTTCTCCAGGGGATCTTCCAAAACTAGGGATTGAACCCAGGTCTCCCGCATTGCAGGCGGATTCTTTCCCAGCTGAGCCACCAGGGAAGTCCAAGAGTACTGGAGTGGGAAGTCGACCTTCTGCAGCGGATCTTCCTGACCCAGGAATCGAGCTGGGGTCTCCTGCATTGCAGGCAGATTCTTTACCGAGCTATCAGGGAAGCTCTTACTAGAGCTAAACATTTGAATTTTCCCCTAAGTTTTTACAGAATTACTATATCCAATATACTTAGTGAGCGAAGGATCACTTAGAAAGGCTGGAGGTGGAGAATTTGGGGAAGGGCACCACAGAAGGTCAGAGACCCCTGAGATTCTAATGCTGGTGAAGAAACGTCACATGTGAGCACAGGGGCTCGGTCCGGGGCGCTCTCAGCTACATGGTGTGGGGGGGCCTTGCTGGCTCGGCCAGCGGACCCCGCCTGTCCAGACTCTCCTGTGGCTCAGATCACGTGGCCCAGCAGACTTGACCTTGCTGTGGCCACAGGAAGGAACTCACGGGGAAAAGTGTGGTTTGACACAGAAAACAGGAAATGGAATAAACCCCCCTGTTGCCAAATGACCTCAGCATGTACACTGAGTGTCTTGTTTCAGAAGGACACTCACAGGCGTGAAGGCGCCCTGGGGACCAGCCATGCCCCGCCCTCCCTGTGTCGGGTGTGCCAAGACAACGATGCCTGCTGCCGCTTCTGGGGTGATCGCTCAGGGCCCGGCCCGCTGTCCAAGGCCTCCGGGGCGAGGCAGGGTCTCCCACGTGCCCAGGGCTTCCCTCTTGCGCTGTTGATGGGCCCAGGCCCCCCACTCGCTGTCCCCAGCTGTGCATCCCGCGCGCACACACAACCTCCACCCGCAGCCCCGCACGGCCCCTTGGAAGGTGGTGACGGGTACCCCAGTGCCCGCGCATCTCCTGTGTGGGAGTAACGGGCTTTCCTAACCCAGAAGCCTCGCATTTGACCAGCACCACCGAACCAGCAACAGGCTAGCTGCCAGCCTGTTGGCAAAGTAAAGGAAAACCCGTGGCCTGCAGCTGAGCACAAGGCCCAGGTCCACGACTTTCTCTCTTTCAAACTGAATCTCCAGCTTGGTGCCCAGGGCGGAAATGTGGTGCTGACACGGGCAGGAAGGACTCCAGCTCCCAAGCAGGCTGGAGGCTTCCTGCAGGGGCTGCATGCGGAGAGCCTGGGGGGCGGAGGGGGAAGGGGCCGGAGGATCTGGGCTGGAGAGGGGAGGCCCCTGGGGGTCTCTCAGCACCGGGGTGTCTGTCGCCAGGCCGGACCCTGGGGGCCAAGTCCCCGTGTTTTGAACGTGCTCTGGATTGTCACTGAATCACGGCTTTGCACAGCTTGCTGTGGGTATAAAATTGAATTTTTCACACTCAACCGTAGAAGACCATAGCAGTGTAATGAGATGGTCTGGAAATGGATTTTCATGGGCTCTGGACTCTAATTGTTTGGGGGAAAGCCATCAGTGGATCCTAAAGCGCCACAGAAGTCTAGGGAGTGCTCCTAGGAACTCAAGGGTGTTACTTGTCTGGGGCCACAGCTTGAAGCTTCGAAAACCTTCGCCGCTTTCCTGACACAGCATCTTTTTCTGCCTTTCGCCTTAATTACAAAGCAAGTAACAATTATCTGAACATATTAAGGGATGATAACTTAAGAGCTCATGAAACAAAAATAAACAAAAATAAGGGTGCAGAAATCTTTCCAATGTTCTGCTTTTCACAAGGCAACTCATTTAAAATTTCAAATAATGGAAAACAAGCTGAAAACATCCAAACTGTGGCATCTGACTTTTCGAGTCATTGCCTCCTGCTTTCATTCTTTAGTTCATAGGCTATTTTGGGAACATTTTGGTTTACAGAAAAATCGAGTGTAGTTTAAAGTAAGGAGCTCACGTGCAGCTTTTCACTGCTCCTCCCAGCTCCCCAGCTGCTCACATCCTCATGGACGTGGTACATCTGTCACAACTGATGAACCAATAATCACCACATTGAAAATGAATGCCACGCAACTTTTCATACACTTTAATTGAGCCCTGGGAGAACTGCTAAACCACATGTGGCTAAAGGCTAAAGTTTTTAATGAAATGCCAAGTGAATAAAAGCTTTCATGGAAGCATTATAGGATTAAAAAAGGAAAATGTATAAAGCTTTCCTTTTGTTTAGGTGTGTTAGAAAGGGTGATGATATAATCTATGAGAAAGGAGGTGAAGAGATACAGTGGAGCAGAGACTCTCTCTTCAGTAAGGGTGTGAGGAAAACTGCACAGCTACGTGTAAAAGAATGAAATTATTAACAGAACATTACCTAACGCCACACACAAAAACAAACTCAAAATGCATTAAACACCTAAATGCAAGACCAGACACTATAAACCTATTAGAGGAAAATATAGGCAGAACACTCTGTGACATAAATAGCAGCAATATCTTTTTTCATCCACCTCCTATAGTAATGAAAATAAAAACAAAATAAACAAATGGGACCTAATTAAACTTAAAAGCTTTTGAACAGCCAAGGAAGTCATAAAACAAAAAGACAACCCACAGAACGGGGTCGGGAGAAAATATTTGCAAACAAAGTGACCGACAAGAGATTAATCTCCAGAGTATACCGACAGCTCATGCAGCTCAATATAAAAAAAAAAAAAAACAAACCCAATCAAAAAAAATGCACAGATCGAAATAGAGATTTCTCCAAAGAAGACATAAGGAGGACCAAAAAGCGCATGAAAAGAAGCTCAGCATCACTCATTTATCAGAGAAATGCAAATCAAAACCACAGTGAGGTATCACCTCACACCTGTCAGAATAGCCATCATCTAAAATTCAGCAAACAACCCTGGAGAGGGTGTGTAATAGAGGGAACCCTATTGCACTGTCGACAGGAATGTAAACTGGCACAGAGACTATAGAGAACAGTGTGCAGGCTCCTCTAAAAACTAAAAACTGAATTGCCACATGACCTAGCAAACACACTCCTGGACATATATTCAGAGAAAGCCATAATTTGAAAATATACATGTAACCCAATGTTCACCGCAGCACTATTAAAATAGCCAAGACATGGAAGCAGTCTAAATGCCCGTCAACAGACAAATGGGTAGGTAAGATGTAGTACACACACAGCGCGAAATTACTCAGTCTTTAAAAGAGCAAAGTACCGCCATCTGCAGCAACATGGATGCCCCTGGAGAGTGAAGTCTGACAAAGACAAGTGTCATATGATACTGCTTACATGTGGAATCTAAAAAAACGGTAGAAATGAACTTATTTACAAAACAGAAATAGAGTCACAGATGGAGAAAAGAAACATGGGTACCAGAGACATAATGGGGGAGGGGTAAACTGGGCGACTGGACTTGATATATGCACACTACTGTAATCAGAACAGATAATAAGGACCCACCGTCCAGCACAGGGAACTCTACACAGTACTCCGCCATGACCTGTAACAGCATGGAATCCAAAGAGGACATACGTGCATGTGCATAACTGATTCACTTTGCTGTACGCAGAAACTAACGCAGCACTGCCAATCAACTATACTCCAAATAAAAATTAATCTTGGAAGAAGAGAAAGCAGTAGGGTGAGTGGAGGCTGACGCAGCAGGTCTGGGTGCTCATTTGGAAGCGGCGCCTCACAACAAAGACGCTCGCACCCTGCTCGCTCTCAGCTGAGCTGCAGGGATCCGTACCGGGCCGGCTTCTCCGTCAGCGCCTCGCCCAGAGCCCCCGAACCTCAGCAGGGGTTCTCATCCCCGCACAGCCCGCGACCCGCGCACCCGGCCGGAGGCGCTCCGCCCGCCGCGCGGACTCACCTGGGGAGGCCGGCGGGCGGCCTGGGAAGCTCAGGCAGCGCTGTCGGCGCTCCGGGGGGCCCGCGGGCCGGGGGCGCCAGGCGGAGCTCGGGGGGTGCGGGGGGCCGGCAGGTGGAGCCCCCCCCCGCCCCCAGCCGCAGCGCTGACGGCGAGGGGCCGCCTTCCGGGCCCGGCCTCCGGCGCGGAGCCGCGGGCCCGCCCGCGCCCTGCGCGCCGCTGCTCCTGCCCCTCCAGGGAACCTAAAACGAGCACCGACTAAGTACCGCCAGATTGATTCGTTTGAAACTCGTTTTAATCTGTGCCATTTTCGCGTACATTTGAAACCTGTCGCCTTAATAAACGTCCGATTCCTTTCAGCGGATAGAGGAGCTGACGCTGTTCCAACAAGTTAAATATACATCCTGGGGGGAAGGGTGCAGTTTTCTGGATAAAACTCTTTGGTCTATATAAAGATTCTGAGTTTAAAAATCACACGAGGATCCACTCCAATGAAAAGTAAACATTCCTTTTCTCGAAAAATTTAATTGCAGAACTATTTACAGGAGGTGAACATCAGCAGTACAGAATCAGATGAGAGAGGCATTATCCTAGAAGAAGTCAGGAAAGAGTGAAAAAAGAGGAGAGGAAAGAACCAAGGAACACAGTCCTTCAATGCCCTGAAGTGATGACCAACATCTGATCGGAACTTATCCGCAAAAAGGAAGAGAGCGTGGTGTGGGCTGCGCCCTGTACATTCAGAGTAGGTGTCCTGCATGCTACTGAAGAGAACTTACCAAAAGAACCAGAAAAGCATGAGAAAGAGAATTCCTAAAATAGTTTAATTCCAGGGAAGAGTGATTCTGTACAGACGTAGAGTATTTGGCGCTCTGTGGTTGATATGATTCCATATGTATATCTATCTATATATATATTTATATACTTTTTTTTTAAACGTTAACTAAAACAGCTAGTTTCCTGGTTCTAACGTCCCTTGAATTTCCGTCGGAGGCATTTCCTTCAGTCCTTCGGCCACAGCTGGGTGTTTTGGCACGTGGCGTGGGGGGTGGGCGTGTGGACTGCTCTCCGGGCAGGGAGGACCCGTGCGGAGGGGACAGCGTTTGGAAATCTGAGTCGGAAAGGAGCCTGAGGCTCAGTACTGGCGAGGGGAAACTTTTAGAGGTTGGTGAACCAGGTGTAAAGTGAAGGGAGAGAGACGGACGTGCTGAGCCCTTTAAAGTGATGTGGTCCTGGCAAAGCGGTGGGCTGGGCCGCGGGGGCGGGGCGGGGCGGCAACCGAAGGGCAGGGCCGTGGCCTCCAGGAGGGGCGCCGCGAACGGCCTCGGGGGGTCCCTGCTGCCCGCACCGGCCGACCTCTCCTCCCGCCTGCTGGACAGACGGAACCGCGTACACACGCTGCAGAGACCGGTCCTTCCTCACTGAGGACGTGAAAGCGCGCGTTTCCAAGGCTTTCAGGTTCGGAATAAGCACCCATGAAGAAGAGTCACATAAAATCTAAGAAAGTAGGGAGGTAAACCCCTGTTGTTTCTCTCTGTGTGTATACAAAATCTTTTAAAAAGTAGTGTTGTGGTAGGTAACTAACAGTTCCTCTGCAAGGAGGTCAGCTCCAAGAGTTTAGCTTGAAACTTGAAATAATTCTTTTTAACGCTGGATCAGAAAGCCAGGGTTATGACAGCAACCGGGAAAATCACGGGGATTTCACGATGCTTAAAGGATGAAATGATGGCGGCTGCTCGGAGAGCTCTCCCGGACCACCTGGCCTTCTCCAAGGTACAGAGGGGTCAGGACACGCGGCCAGGGCCAGGCGAGGCGGTGGCGCCCTCACCAGCCTCCGGCGATTCGGGTCAGGACGTCTGATTCCGTCCCTGGCACGGTCCCACATGCTGTTTTCTGCTCTCAAATTATTTTTTCTTTGTCGCTTTCCGGTTTCACTTAACACCTTGTCATTTCCCCTGAGATGCAGGTGTGCCCAAGCAATGGTGATAACACAGTCTCATTGGGGGGGGGGGGGGGGGGCCTGGCCCTTGTTCAGGGAAACATTCAGAAACGCTTGCTGTCCAAACCGGAGAAAAGGGAGAAAGGGCTCTCTCCACTTCCAGGCCCTCAAGAAGCTCGTGATCGCCTCCTGCTGGGCCCAGACAGCCTTCCCAGGAGGGGACCGTTGAGCCTGGTACTCAGGATCTGACTGGACTCCACGTGCATCCCACACAGAGCAGGTGGGACCCACTTTATCAAGAATGGGGACACTTTCACAACCAGCTCAGAAGATGTCAGGGCCATCAGTCTTTCACAGAATGTCAGTGAGGGCGACAGGAACAGGAGAGGCGGGAACACATGAGTCAAGACAAGTTGTGGATGATGTGGGAACAGAAGCCAGGCTGCTCCGCCAGCCGACTGGAGATGCCCGGGCTTCTCTTTCGACTGCAGGGCCCTCTGCAGCCACTCTGTGCTAAAGGGCACTTCCTCAAGTGTGAAGGGCACCTCTCCCAGCATCGTGTCCACTGCCCACATTCACTGCAGCTCTCATCGGAGTAAAGTGACAAGGTGGAGCTCTTGCTGTGACGGCACAGGGCTCCGATGTGACCCCCCGTGCGGCGGGAGGACAGACAGTGCAGGGGAGGCTGACAGGGCCACGCCCGTTGCTCTAGTCCCAGTGGTGAGAATGTTCCGCTAACCAGCAGCAGCTATAGTCTGGGTCACTTATATTTGAGGTTTTCTATTTTATTTCCGAATTTTGGAACAGTGTCTTTAACCAAAACTTTCAAACAAGTGTAAACAAATATGCAGATTAAAACAAAGGAGACTCTCAAGGTGTTCCAACTGGCTGGTGTTTGAAAACCAGTGTCTCCAACTACCTGATTCGTATGTTAAATATGCAAAAAAAAAAAATCAGCAGTTCAGGCTTTGAGAAGAAAGGAGGTGCCTGAGAATCATGTGGGGTTAAAGGTGTGTGTGCAGCCATCTGCTTGACGTTGGGGCGTGTGGCAGGAAGGTGCCGCTTCTCAGAACGGCAGGAGGCCCTCCTCCGCAGGCTGACCCACTGAGACCACCTTTCTGCACCCTCGATGGGACACGTCCCCGCCCTGTGGCCAAGGTTTGCAGGGCCTCCATTCCCCTGGACTGGGTGCTGGCAACTGAATCCAGACGGGAGTGGACAGGAGTCTGGAGGAGCTGAGGTTCTCTAGCCAAAGCAGCTCGAGCCTTGGCTGGTTCTCCCGGGATGCTGCTCGGAGCACTCATGGTCCCTGTGACTGGACCCAGGTACTGCTGAGGGCAGAGGGTTTCTCGAAGGGCCTTCCCCTTTCTCCCGCTTCCTATGCGCGACCAGATGCTTCGGCCCAAACCAGGCAGCTGCTCCAAACAGCTGTCCTCGGTGCCCCTGCAGGCACTTGGACTGGATGTCTGCGCCATGCCTTTCCTTCCCAGGAAAGTCCATCCTGGACCTGGCTGAAGACCTGCGTGAAAGTGCAATGTGGGGTCTTCCAGTGAAGGTGATGGAGAGGTGGCTGCCCCACGCAGACCTGGGAAGGGTTGAACAGGAACACAGACCCCCAAAGAAACATCCCAGCCCCACATCTGTGGGCCCTGGATCGTGCTGTCTTCTGGCCATAAATTTGGTCACTTCTATCTCTAGGCATCAGCAGGGACAGTCTCTACTTGCAAGGTCACTGACTTGGTGGTTATTTTTCTTTAAAGAGGGAATAGTCAATGTAGCCTGATCTTTTTTCCTAATCATATACTTTCCTATTTTATCCTGGACGTCTTTAGTATCAACTTTGAGGTGAATACATCAACAACATTTCCTTTTAAACAAAAATGTAATTTTTTGGTATCATACCACAGTTCAACTCTTCATCCCCCATTCTAGGATGGTCCCATCAATTTGCTGAGAAACAATGGTAACAACTGTCACTAACAACTGCTCTCATGTTAAAGATAACTATAACCGATGAAGATGTATGAGATGAATTACATTGAAAGCGCACTTGTGAACAAGTGAGACTTGCCTTTTCTGGGTTTTGTTAAACACTAGGACCCTGTTTATCATACTTGTGTTCTGATTTGGAAAGTCACACAGGGCCGTCAGCAAGGCAATGGCAACGTGTTGGTCGTGAGGAAAATGGTTCTAAAGGGCACCTGGTTATGATGGTTACGGGCATTATCTCCAGGGAAGGGAAGTGTGTGATCACAGAGAATGTGGCACTTCCTTTCCATCACAAATGTACCTAGAATGCGGTGTGTTATCATTTTCAACCAGATTCTCAATCCTGAAGATCATCTTTTGCTAAACTGCATCCACGATGTGATGAAATGGTCACAGAGTAGCTATGTGCTCTGTGTCTGTAGGAGTGACCGTAAGAGCTCGTGTGATGCAGGAACACAAGTATTATAAACAGTTTTATTTCTCTTTACATGTACAACGTGTAAACATGGCTTATCATCTGCCTTTCATGACGGGATGTCACCACGAGAACGGCTGTATTGCACTTGGTTGTGTCCCACACACAGTGACACTCCATCAGATGCCGCCGCATGCACACTGCCCCACCCCCCACAACCTTCTTTGGAAAAACGTGGATCAAATACGGGATGGGACACGCTCCCCACCTCCAACCAACAACCGACGTCAAATTTAGTTTAGGTGAATCTGCTCACCTACGGATGGTTCAGTCAAGATTTTGGGGGGTGGTAAGATTAAAAAAAAGAGTATACAAAACATAAAAACATTAATCCAAATTCAGTATTTTTAAGTCAGGATCAGAGAATCTGGGATGTAGAATCACTGTTGTCTAATTTTATAGTTGGTTGATAGCCATTTTGTACAAGTTCAAGGAAATGAGATAAAACCCATCAGCTTCCAGGTGAGGCACACCTGAGGAGGCTGCAAGCACGTATGCATTTTACATCTCCCCTTTTCGGGGAGTCACACCCAATTTCCTGTGGTTATTTCTAGAAAGCTTTTCATCTTAATAACACATCATGTTTAAAGTCTAAAATGCTAATGCTTGCAAATACATTTGTCTTTAACAGTATACTAAATATAGGAAGAAGCATCATTATTGTATACTACTCAGGATTTAGGTATTTATTTAGGTAGAAAAAAATGCTTAGAATACTCTGGGGAAATAGGGCTCATTTATAGAAGAATATTTCAGGGATTTTTTTTTTTTTTTTTTTGCATTTTTCAAGGATATACATTCGTACTGATTTTTGCTTCCAAATATATTTTAAGGCTGTTTGGTAAAATATATACCAGATATGAGGTTCCATTTACAGGGTTTTGTTCTTACAGGGACTTCTTAACTACTCAGCTTTAAAAAAGTAAAACTGTGAAGCTAAACATGCTTTGCTATCACCTCCGCTCCTACGAACCCATGCTCCATGGAATGTGGACTATGAGGAACAGAAACGCTGCAGGCGGCAGGCGCCTGCCTGTGCAAGGACATCACCGAGCTCTCACGCACGAGGTGTGGAGGGCGGCGTGTCTTAAAGTGCGAGGAAAACAAAGTGCTATGGAGGGGTGTCTGTGCTGCTGGGCTGGGGGCCCGCGCTCCCGGGGCACACGGCGTCCCGCGGAAACGCTGTGGCCCCTGCTTTTACCTGGAGTCACAGCGAGGACTCTAGTCTGGGGTCAAGTGGGTAAGTCCACGGGCGCTTCCTTTGAGGTGGTGTCTCAACAGACACACAACCATCCAGTTGGAACAATGGTCCCGGCATCTAAATTTAACGAGATGAATGGAAAACCTTCCATTAGAGACCTTCCTATTTTTCTCTGTGCCAATCAGAATCATGAAAACAAATTACTTTTCTGAAAATCCACAGCTGGAAATCACAATGTGACCTTTTTTTTTTTTTTTGTCATGTCGAAAACAGGCAAGAAATATATTCTGGACTTCACCTGTACTGCATAGGACAAAAGAATTCTGGAAAAATACAATGTAAACCACATTTCTTCTTTACCATTTAAACTGAGATATACTTACCACACACATTCATATTTCTTAAACTTTTTACAGCATTACAACTGTCATTTTAAACAAGCAAACTTTTTTTGTTTTGTTTTGTTTTTTAAGGATACCCTGGAAAGTCAACTGATAGAGCATTTGAGAATATATATACATCTATAAAAAAAATCACATGGAGCATAAAGGGCGAAACTTAAAGACAGAACAGTGGGTGATAGTTTAAGTTACAAAGGGATAAAAAATAAACGACTCTTTTATCTGATTAAGGACAACCGTGTTCTCTTTCTACCCCTGCTACAGAAGAGTCAGCCTCTGTTAAGACTCTGTTTCCGTCTGTCTCTCCCTGTGTGGACGGATATTCAGCTGACTTCTGGCCGTGGAGATGCTGTGCTGAGTTTGGGGGCGCAGAGGTGGACTTCCACCCCAGGTTTCCAGAGAAGCGCGAGGCGGGGAGCTTGGTGGCTGCAGAGACGACTCCTCATCACCATGGACTTGGCACAGGAACCATGTGAGGGGTCGCCGGGTTCAGGGCACAGGGACCCCAGGCCGCGGGGTGGGGGTCTTCCTTTCCTGCACTCAAGCTGTAGCACCTTCTCTTGGGGTATCTAATGCCTTGAGAGTGCTGAGACACACCCTTTCACAGTTGTTTGTTGTTCTCGCCTCTAATATCACACGATTTATAAAAATATAAATAAGAAAGTGTGAACTGGGTTCCATCTCGAGCGGTTTCCTCGACCCCCTCTGGGAGCAGAGGGGTGCGTCAGGGGTCCCCACGCCGCTCCGGCCCGGGGGTGGGCATCCGCTGTCTGGGGGCAGTCGCTGCGGCCGCGAGCTCGGACGTGCGGGCGCTCCAGGGTGTTTATGGCACAAACATGACGGCGGGGCGGGCGCACTGGAGGAAGGAGACGGGAGTGACGAGGGTGGCGCTCGGCACGGCTGGGCCGCGCGGCCCCGCCCTAGAGCCGCGTCTGGGCCTCGGGGATGTAGATCTCGATGCTGTCGGCCCGCTCGCTGGCCGAGCTCTGGCGGAAGGACGCCGCCCTCTTGGCCGCCGCCAGCCGCCTCCGCGCCTCCTGCCGCTGTCTGTCCGGCAGGTCCAGAGACTTCTCTCTGGTGATGGGGAGTTTCCCTCTGGGGGGCTTCTTTGGTATTGGAGGGGGGACCTTTCTTTCTTCCTGAAAAGCATCACAAGTCAAGAGTTGGGGTCAGAGCAGCCTGGCGCTCCCCACCGCCCACCGCCGCCCACCGCCGCCCACCCCCGCGGGGCTCGCGGTGCCGCCCAGCTCCGGGCAGGAAGCCTCTGTGCACGTGGGCCTGGGCCGCGGGCTTGGTCCTGGCACCGTTCTGACCCTGCTGCTGGGTGAACGCTCCCTCACAGACGCACACCCACTTACTTTCACGGGGGCCTGCACGATGCCACAGACTGCAAGGTCTGAGGAGGTGGAAGCCGCCTCAAGTCCTCTGCCACGGGCCTCAGACCCCTTGACAGAAACTACCTATGGGTTTTCATTTGCATAGGAATCGGATGTGAATAACTGGCTCTGACTCTCAGCTGTGTTCTCCAACCACCACCCAAAGATCCCAGCACGCCTTTTCCAGAAAGAGAGAGGCTGCCCCATCCGGCAGCAAAGCAACCCCGGGAGCTGGGAAGCGCCCCGGGCGCGGGGGAGGCCCACGTCCGCCTGCGCCCTCTGTCTGCTCGGCTGGGCTCGCACACCGGACCTGCCCAGGCGGGAGGGACAGGCCACACGGAGTCCTTGCTGGAAATGGGCGCGGCCTTTTCTAGGCACATGCCCAGCTGCTGGGGGAAACCCTCATCTGTCCTTTCTCTTTCAGCCTCCAAAAGGACCCGAAGGCACCAGGGTGCCCAGGCCTGGCCACCATGGCAGGTTCAGGGGACACACGGCAGAACCCGAGGTCTGTTCTACTGTTTTTGGCAGCAAGATAACCTCCGTGTTTGGAACTTTGTCCTTAGGGCCAGAAGCAATGTCCTTCCCGACTTGATGGCAGGGGTCATTTGGGGTAATTACTTTGCCAAGACTTCCAGCTATTTCAGAATTTAACTCCTGCCCTGAGTGCAGGACTGTACTTGTCTCTGTGCACACCTTCGGGGCCTCTGAAACCTGGGGCAGTGAGAAACCAGTCCTTGTGGGAGCCTCCGCCCACACTGTGAGTCCAAACAGGCTCACAGCTGTCCTGGGGTGGGGGCGACGGGGGACTTTTATGTATCTTCAGACTAGTTTAAAAGTTGGATTTTTAGTGGTTTCCTAGAATAACTTTTTCACTGGGAATCATTACTTATGATCGACTTCATTCACGCCCAAACCATAGACCTCCTGGACTTGCTTACGCACAATCTGGTCATTTGCATGCCCCTCCGCCCCCTGTCTGCGGTGACAAGGGCTTCGTCAGCACCTGAGATCAAGCGATGGTCCCTAGCCTGGACTACGGGAGGCATGTTTTAGGGAAAAAGGATGATGATGGTTTGCATGCTAATTATCCAGATGCACACCCTCAGCTACACGTTAAACTCCCCTGTCCCAAAGTATCTCGGATCAATTTTCTTTGTCATTTTGATTGATAATGCCTGTCTAAGAAAATCAGATTATGATTCTGGAGAACTTCGCTAAGATGCGTCAGGAAGTCAATGCCTTTATAGCTAATTCACACCTATTTCTCAGCCTTAGAGAAGATGATACCTAAAGGGAAGAGCTGAAATCACAGGTCAAACTTAACGGGCATTTTCAACCTATCTCAGGGCCAGCTCTACAGGAAGTGTACATCCTTGAATTGTCCAGTGACGTTTACAGTGCTTCTGTCTCCACAGGTGTCCCTGTGAGCGACCTGAAGCCCCCCGTGGGAACTACCACAGTGCAGCCCACACAGAGGGTGGGGGTGATGGTAATAATTCAGAGGATGGGCCCGACGGGAAATGTGACTGCGAATTCACACGTGGGTTCTCTTGGAAGACGTGGGTCTTCTCAGAACTGTCAGCAAGAAAAGGACTTATTATACCTGCTGATGACTCTAGCACCAGCCTGGTTGTGCACACATGGGTTTAGGTGTGATAGCAGATCCTGTCCTGTTAACTGCAGACCAAGACACACATGGTAACGTGGCGCTTGGAGCACGTGCAGGGATTGTGGGCAGGGATGGGGGTGGTGGGCTCTGTGTGGGGATGCAGCAGGGACTTACCTTCCTCTCCGGGGACTCAGCCACCTTCCAGTCACTGAGCTTCAGCTGGTGCAACTCGTCAAACTTCATGCTGACGTCCTGAACGGACAGCTGCAGCATGTCCCAGTAGCCGGCCAGATCCTGGGAGGTGGGCCTGGGCATGGCGCTGGGGTCCTGCCAGACACATGCACAGTTAGAACCACGGAGCCCTCTGGGCAGGGCGGGGGCAGGGGCTCCTCTTCCCAATGAAACGGGTCCAGGAGAAGCCCCCATAATTCAGAATTGGGTGCACATGCTCCTGAGGGCCCATGAGGCTCTGGTGACAGTTTACGTGAGTATTTGCTGACATTTAAAAAATCTGAGATGGATTTCCAGCTGAGCTATTTCAAATCCTAAAAGATGATGCTGTTAAAGGGCTGTACTCAATATGTCAGCAAATTTGGAAAACTCAGCAGTGGCCACAGGACTGGAAAATGTGTTTTCATTCCAACCCCCAAAAAGGGCAATGTCAAAGAATGTTCATACTACTGGATAATTGCACTCATTTCACATACTAGCAAAAGTAATGCTCAAAATTCTCCAAGCTAGGTTTCAACAGTATGTGAACCAAGAACTTCTATATGTTCAAGCTGGATATAGAAAAGGCAGAGGAACCAGAGATCAAATTGACAACATCTTTTGGATCACAGAGAAAGCAAGAGAATTCCAGAAGAACATCTACTTCTGCTTCATTGACTATGCCAAAGTCTTTGCCTGTGTGGATCACAACAAATTGGAAAATTCTTCAAATGGGAATGCCATGACACCTTACCTGCCTCCTGAGAAATCTGTGTGCAGGTCAAGAAGCAACAGTTAGAAATGGGCATGGAATAACAGTCTGGTTCAAAAGTCAGGAAAGGAGTACGTCACAGCTGTATATTGTCACCCACTTATTTAACTTATATGCAGAATATATTAAGAGAAATGCTGGGCTGGATGAAGTACAAGCTGGAATCAAGATTGCTAGGGGAAATATCAATAACCTCAGATATGCAGATGACACCACCCTTATGGCAGAAAGTGAAGAAGAACTAAAGAGCCTCTTGATGAAAGTGAAAGAGGAGAGTGAAAAAGCTGGTTTAAAACTCAACATTCAAAAAACTAAGATCATGGCATCTGGTCCCATCACCTCATGGCAAACAGATGGGGAAACAAGGGAAATAGTGACAGACTTTATTTTTGGGGGCTCCAAAATCACTGCAGATGGTGGCTACAGCCTTGGTATTAAAAGACCCTTGTTCCTTGAAAGAAAAGCTATGACTAACCTAGACAGCATATTAAAAAGCAGAGGCATGCCTTTGCTAACAAAGGTCCATCTAGTGAAAGCTATGGTATTTCCAGTATCATGTATGGATGTGAGAGTTGGACTATAAAGAAAGCTGAGCCCTGAAGAATTGATGCTTTTGAACTGTGGTGTTGGAGAAGATTCTTGAGAGTCCCTTGGACTGTGAGGAGATCCAACCAGTCCATCCTAAAGAAGATCAGTCCTGAATTCCTGTCCATCAGTCCTGGAAGGACTGATGCTGAAACTGAAGCTTCAGTACTCTGGCAACCTGATGTGAAGAGCCAACTCATTAGAAAAGACCCTGATGCTGGGAAAGATTGAAGGCGGAAGGAGAAGGGGAGGACAGCAGATGAGATGGTTGGATGGCATCACTGACTCAATGGACATGAGTTTGAGCAAGCTCGGGGAAATGGTGAAGGACAGGGAGGCCTGGCGTGCTGAGTGAGGTCTCTGGGGTCTCTAAGAGTTGGACGTGACCGAGCAGTTGAACAACAGCAGGTCTGAAAGGTCTGCATTCTGTGTGGCTCCAGTTGTAGGACATGCTGGAAAGGGCACAACTATGGAGGCAGGAAAAAGCTGAGAGGTGGCCAGGGGCTGAGGGAGGACAAGGGGTGACCAGGGGGAGCACACAGGATTCTCAGGGCTGTGAGACCACTCTGTGTGTCACTGTCCTGGTGGACACATCATATATTTGTCTAAATCCACAGACTGTCCAACACCAAGAGTGAGCCCGATGGAAACCATGGACTGGCAGTGATGGTGATGGATTTGTGCGGGTTCACCAGTGGTTAACACACGGACCATCTGGTGGGGCTGGTGTGTGGCAACAGGGAGTACATGGCATTTTCTCTATATTTTTCACCCAGTTTTGCTGTGAATCTACAATGGCCCAAAAATGTCTATTAACGTGGTTGAAAAATGGGCAGAGGATCTGTCTTCCAAGGAAGACATACAGATGGCCCCCAGGCACATGAAAAGATGCTTGGCATCACGAATCACCAGAGAAATGCACAGCAAAACCACAGTGAGGTATCACCTTGAACCTGTCCCAATGGCCATCATCAGACAAGAAGTAACAAGGTTTTGAGGATGCAGAGAGAAGGGAGCCCTTGTGTGCTGCTGGTGGGAACATAGATTGGGGTAGCCACTATGGAGAACAGTAGAGTATCCTCACAAAACTAAACATGCAGCTAGCACACAACCGAACGGTGCACTCCTGGGTATTATCCGAAGGAAACAACAACACTAATTCAAAAAGACACACACACTCCGGTATTTACTGCAAAACTATTTACAATAGCCAAGACATGGAAGCAGCCAAAGTGTCCTTCAGCAGAGAGGATGCCACGCATATATATACTGAAATACTACTTCAGTATAACAAAGAATGAAATCTTGAAATCTGCAATAACATGTAAGTCAGACAGAAAAATGCTGTATGACTTCACTTGTGTGTTGAACCTAAAAATCAAAACAAAGGAACAAACGTAAGAGACAGAAACAGAGTCATAGATACAGAGAACAAACAGGTGTTTGCAGAGGGGACTGGGAATGGGGGTGAGAAATAAGTTCGGGAGATAAGGAGGTACAGACTGCCATCTGCAAAATAAGAGTCATGGGAATGAAACGTACTGTGTGGGGAATCCAAGAATAATTGTGTAGCCTCTTTGTATGGTGACATATTATAACTAGACTTATTGTGTTGATCAGTTTGAAACATCAGATCACTATGCTGTGTATCAGGAACTAACATGGTGCTGCAATTCAAAAAACAAAGAAGCAAACTCATAGAAAAAGGGACCAGATTTGTGGTTACCAGAAGTAGGGGTGGGGTGGGAGGAGGGAGAATGCCGTGAAGGTGGCCAAAGGTACTAACTTCCAATAACAGGATAGACCAGTACTAGGAATGTGAGATACAGCACGATAAATACAGTCAACACTGCTGTCCCTTATGTACGAAAACTGTTAAGAGAGTAAATCCTGAAGGCTCTCATCACAAGGAAAACTACATTTTTCTACTTCTTTGTGTACCCACAAGATGTGATGGATGTTCTCTAAGATTATGGTGACAATCATTTCATGATGTATACCAGTCAGATCATGGTGCTGCACCCCTACATTTATCCAGTGCTGCATGTTAATTATATCTCAACACAACTGGGAGAAAATGCTTTCTTAGAAACTGGGGATGGTGGCTCCTGTGAAGGTTTTGATGCCTGGACAGTTCTGGCGGCTGGAGGCCCTCTGGTTCTGGGTGCCTGTGGGGCTCCTGGGCAGGGTCTGTGGTGGTGCTGGAGGTGGGGGGCACTGGGGAGGTGGGGCCTGTTTCCTTCTGTCCTCTGAGGGGTCTCAGCCCTGCTTCTGAAGGTCAGAGACACCCCACGTGTGCACCATGGATGCCGTTGCCCCGGCCTGGAGGGAGGGCTTGGCAGGTCAGGTTCCTGCCGAGTGGCGCACGGGCAGCCAAGGGTGCATGTGGCCCCAAGATGGGTTTGCTCCTGCACGCGCTCATCAGGGCACTGACCCATTCACGGGGGCCTCACCCTGTGAGCTTCACCCCGCAGCCCCCTCCTGGCACCCCCCACCGGGGCCAGGACTCGACGTGTGAATGCTGGGGGACACAGATGTCCAGTCCTGGTTCCATGACCACACCCACAAGGTCACTCTCTGGGCGCTGTCCATCCTGCCCGACACAACCAGATGGCAGCTGTGCTGACCTGCCGGGAGGGGGTCAGAACTGCCGTCCAAGCCACTTGCACACAAAGCCCTCGTTTCTGCTCAGAGTGAGAATTGCAACTCCCAGGCGGCTCTTTACTGTGTGAGGACCTTCTCCACTGAGCCACCAGGGGGGCGACCTGACGGGCAGGTGCAGGGTCGGGTCAGGGTCAGGGTCGGGTGGGGAAGGGTACAGAGTCAGGGCGAGGTGCAGAGTCAGGGCCATGTTAGGGTCAGGCTCAGGGTCCCGCGCGGGAGGGCTCATCAGGTCGCCGGGCCTGGGTTGTCATGCACTCTCCTGAGTCTGAGCTCAGCCGCTGCTTGTGAAGGAAAACAGTGAAGGCCTTGCTCCGGGCTGTGCCTTGCAGGTGATGGGGTTCCGGGGGACTAACAGGGGCTCCCTGGACGGCTGGGGCTGGCAGGGTGCTCCTCCCCCTGACAGTGGGTCCTGAGCTGCGTGTCCTCCTCCTGGAGGACGAAGTTGGCACAGCCACCCCTCGTCCCCTGCCCACCCCCCACAGGGGCAGGTGTGAAGGGCCTGTGCGTGTCTGAGGAGCACGTTGCCCAAGAGTGAACTCCGGGGCCACTGGGCCTCCGCTCTGGGCTCTGGGGGGCAGAGGCCATGGTCGTGGTGGGCCCCAGTATGGTCAGGGTCTGCTCTGTGTCCTCTGCTTCTTTCTGGGAGGCATGGCTATGTCTGTGTCCCCGGACACTCACGCACCCTGGTCTGTTTGTGAGCCTTGTGTCACATCGAGGTGGGCCAGGCCAGTCCCCTCCCCCAGCAAATGCGCAGAGCCGTCCATCCCTGTTGATTGCATGCAGGGTCCCGGGGTGCTACCCCACCCCAGCATGGCGGGTCCTGGGATGTGGGCTCAGATGCTCTGTGTTTTAGAACATTCTCTGGGAGCTGTGTGTCCCGAGAAGGGCTGAGGAGAGACCATGGTCTAATTCGAGTGCAGCATTAGACCTGCGGTCTGTGTGTGACTCCGTCTCTCCCAGTTCTGGGGTTGCTGGGCCGCTGGCCTTACGGCCACAGGGGTCCACCCGCTAGTGTCCAGGGAAGGCCCTTCCCAGAGTCCATCCTCAACAGCTAGTGGGTCTGACTCACTCCCTGGGGCTGGATAATTCTCAGGTCTAGTACCAGCTGCATCTGGCAGAGAAGACGTGCACTGCTCACAGCTGGAAGACCGTTACTGTGCTGCATGGAGGTTCCTGAAGACACAGATAACCCTCCCATCAGCTCAGCGGAACAGGGACCACGCCCCCCCCTGGTGGCCTCGGTCAGTCCTCTGAGATGGCGATGGGGCAGGGCAGGGGGAGGGCAGGACACGCCTGGGGGATGGGAGAGCCGAGTGTTTCTACAGCTGCACGTTCCTTTCAGGGACCCTAAGCCTGCCCGTCCCCCGATCTTAAATGTTGATTTTAACTTCACGTCAGAGGCGACCAGGTGCTAACGCTTTAAATCTCATGATGAACTGGAATGGGATTAATGGAAAATATTGGAGAAAACATTCTTTTTAATGCTCATGATGAAGAGGGATGAATTGGCAACTCTGACATGCTAGGTTGCCTCCATGTGGAAGAACATGCTGCAAACTCACAGGCCTCCTTGTGAATTTAAGAACGGAGCAAAACAAGGTCGAGGCACCGTGAACTGCTGCTTGTGTGATAATGAAAATGTTTGGTCTGAAAGAGGTCAGTGTATGGATTATAAATAAAAATACATAGAAGAGGTTGTAAAGTAGTGTGAATACCATTCAGCTATTACTCTTCAATGACTTTGTCCAAATAATGATTGTTTCTCCAAAATAATATCAAGTGAGTACTTTCTTTGGTCAGATAAGGAAAAGTATGTGTGTAATGATACGTATTTATATTTATTTATACATAATATTGTATATATGTAAATATTCACATTAGAATATATATATGTGTATATATAATATATATATCTATTCCCTTTGATTTTCAGGAAGATCAGAACCAAGTTTAGTGCCAACCGTATTTCCTAACTTAGTCCACAGTGTTTCAGTTCACTCCTGCCTGTAACATAAAGCCGGGACTGCTCCTGGAATCCCCTGCCACATCTCTCAGTGTGGCTGCTTACGTGTTTCTATTGGAGTCACCTCCTGGCGCCGCCTTCACCGGGACATCCCCATGACATGATTCACGCTTGTCCCCTGCCTGGGGTCCCCAGGGGCAGGCCGGTGGCCAAGGACACTCTCGTGGCTGGGGGCCCACCGCCCTCTGCCCGCCACGCCCCTCCCTTGCCCACAGCCGAGGCCTCTCTGCTTTGGCCCCCGGAGCTGGGCGCATCACCATACTTCACCAGGCTGCGCTCCCGCAGCGCTCCTTCACAGCGGACAGGGCAGAGGTGAGGGCGGAAAGAGTGGACGCCCGGCCTGCTGGCCCGCACCCTAGGGTCTCGAGGGGGCACTCACCATGTTCTGCTGGCAGAGCCAGTAAAACTGCTGGAACTTCTGGGACATTAGCAGCTGGGCACTCCCCACGGCGCTCCGGATCTTGCCGAGGACTGTGGACACACACAGGGTTACGGGTGGGTTGGCGGGGGCCAGGAGAGGGGCACCACGCGAGGCGGCCTTCCCGCGGCGGCTCCGTGTCTTCGTGTGTGTGCGGTCGTGTCCAACCACAGCCCCATGGACTGTGCCCCCAGGCGCCTCTGTCCGTGGGGTTCTCCAGGCAAGAACACTGGAGGGGGTCGCCACGCCCTCCTCCTGGGGATCTTCCCTACTCAGGGATCGAGCGCTCATCTCCTGCATTGGCAGGTAGGTTCTTTACCACTGAGTCACCTGGGAAGCCATTTTCAGTCACCAGAGGTGAAAACTTTGAGCTTACTGTGTGGAACGGTCACCAGTTGGGCCATCTTTCCATCTGGTCCATCCTGATCCATGAAGGAAATTCAAAGATGACCAAATACTGACTACCAGGACACCTCAGTGTGGGGGGAAATTCACCTTTGAAAGGTCCTGCTAGCCCACCCAGCCCTTCGGGAGTAAGCTGGCTGGCCCCTCACATCACCCTGCTGACCCCTGGAAGCGTGCGTGAGGACGTCCTGCCTCGGGCACCTGGTGGCCAGCTCACCAGGGCTGTCAGGAGCAGCAAGGGTCAGTTTAATCTACAAAGGATCTCAAGTTGTAAGAACTTAATTAGTCAAAGGGCACTTTAAAAGAGTAAGTAGTACAGCCTTGTCAGTGGAAAGGATTTAACCACTTACGGGATAGTTATGCTGACTTAGGGATTTGAACTGGGCAAAAGAAATATTTCTGGCACGAAAATTTTGGGAAACCCCCCCACCCACTCCCTCCAAGTGCCTCCTCACTTCCCATTATTCTGCCCCAATCCTGGCCTGTGTGAACATCATCATTATTTCAGAAATAACAGCTTTGGAAGACCCCAACTCCCATGATTCTCAGAGGCACTTAGGCATCTGGAGGCAAACACTTCTGGCCTTTGTACCTGGGCCCTTGTTTCTGGGGATCGGTCTAAGAGGCCACCCCCAGCTACTCCCCTCTGAGGGCAAGTGTCTCCTCTCTTGAGTCCCCTTCAAGACCCATACAACACAGATAACAACCAGCTACACAGAGCCCCTGACATTCCATGTGGGGCCAGCTTGTCTCCAGCCCAGGGAAGAGGGGAGCCTTCTGAGCCAAAGATCTTAGCCGGGAGCTCGTCTGGCATGAAGCGGACACTGAACCATCACCACCAACAGGGTGTTTCGGTACTTGTGGATTGTCGACCCTGGGACATTCCTGAGGTTCAGTCTGGAGAAGAGCCCAGAGGGCAGAACCTTCAGCACGTGGGTCACTTGGCCGGGGAGAGTCTGGTTACGGGCAGGCTCAGGGGGTGTGGGGTGGGTCTGAGACCTGGCATTTCCACAGGGGTGCAGCCCACGTCCAGAGAGGTACACTCAGTTTCTTTAGCTTTCTCCCTAATTTCCACAAACACTGCTAATTTTGATATGCAGCCTCCAAAATAATGAGTTGAGACTCATTCAGAGTGAGCTAGAAACCGGCCTCAAGTACTCTGACTCCTGGGCCACAAGCCACTGAGACCTTGGTTCCTGGCCTCCCCCGGGGTGGGGCTCATGGACACAGCTGGGGGTCTCGGTGCACAGGCGGCCAAGCGCCACGAACTGGAACCGGAGTTTCCGAAATCAAACGTGTCTGTCAGGGGTGCCGAGGACGTGTCCTACTGGGACAAAAAACAGCCATGGAACAGAAGGCCCGGGGCACCATCGTGCTTACAGGGTGAGCACCCGGCCCCGGACAGCGTGCCCACCACGTGGTGCTCTCCTGGGGTGGGTTGGGGGGGTGGGGGTTAGTGGCCTGAAACGCTCCTGAGTTTGCCTGCATTTTCTGACTTGTCCGGATTGCTGTTCCCCAAAGCTTGTTGTGACGACTTGCACACACAGAATACTTGAAACAAAGTACCACCAGCACCTCCGCTCCATCTCTTGGGATCACTATCTCTGTGCGTGTCCATCTTTCTGACCCTCTTGGGGATGAGCTGTGGCCAGCGCCTCTCTTGCCAGCACCCTGCACAACCCCAGAGCCACAGCCCTTCCTAAGAAACCAATGCTTCCCTAATGTCACCCAATTCTCGGGTGCTTCTAAAACGTGAACAAGAGTTAAAACTGTAACTTTCGATACCAGTGAGTTCACTAAACACCGTGGCATCCTTTCAGACTTGAACGAAACAGAAAGCTGTCTTGTCAGCGTCCTGACGCCCGCAGCCTGCTGCAGGGGGGCTCGCCCCCTGGCCCCCCTGCCTGCTCACCTCCCCCAGCTCCGGGCAGTGGAGGGGACACAGGGTGGGAAAGCAGAGGGGCCGGAGCACAGCCTGGAAGGGCTGAAAATACTTCCCACCTGGTTCACAATTTGGCCCCCAAACTGAATATGTTTGATTTCCACTTATAAACCCTTGTAATTTGCAGGACTGACGAAAACATTTAAAGAGACTTATTTTAACCAAACGGTCACTGTACGAATATATAGAAGTGACTCACATATAAATGCATTTTTTTCACTGATGCTATGCTTGCTGAAGTGATAATTAAAAAGTCAATCAGTTAAACCAATGGCATTGTAAGTGATACAAAGTAAAACAAACAAAAAGAAAGCCCCCAAAGGAGTGTGGTTTCTGAAATAAAAGGAAAGTTTCCAGAGCCAGAAACATCTTACTCCACAGGTTCATAAGAAAGACGAACAGCACAAGGAAGTCAACAGTGGGGTCGTCTGTGAGGTGTTGTGACGCTGGACTTTCAGTCCCCATTTTTCACATCCTTTTTAAAAGGCACCTCAATGGAAGTATTAATATACAGGACTTCAGTTAATAAACTTTAGCACATCATGGATAGGGGGTGATGTCTGGGTGTTGATTTAATATAGTGGAGACTTATTATAAAGGGTATACACTGATTATTGCTCGGGAGAGGTAAGGAATGTCAGAGTGTGGCTACTGGCCTGACGGCTAATGGCAGGGAATCTGTGCTCATCAGCGCAGATGGTTCTATCTGACACCTACAATGTAAACAATAGCTTCCTGTAATTGCAAAGAATTTGAAGCAAAAATTCAATTTATTCTTTTCCACTGAAGTGAAGTCGCTCAGTCGTGTCTGACTCTTTGTGACCCCATGGACTGTAGCCTAACAGGATCCTCAGTCCATGGGATTTTTCAGGCAAGAATACTGGAGTGGGTTGCCATTTCTTTTCCACTATCCTTCCCTAATTCTGTCATAGTTTAACCACTTTCTTTTAAGAGCTACAGATAAGGGCTCATGCTCATCAGAATGCAAATTTACAGAGAACCTGAGACAACCCAGGCCTTTGATGTACAGAGAAATTTGATTAACTGACTTGCTCCTTTAATTTATTTTTCACACCTGTTCTACAATTTCCAACTCCACCAAAATCTACTATGAAGTGCCAGGGCAACACTAACACTATTCTTTTGAAATTTGAGGTGGGCTTTTCTAACATTTGTACACAGTTTGAGGTGGTCACTTGGAGATCCATGACCCCGCGGGTCTCTCGGATTCCTTCCAGACCCAGGCGTGGGGATGCACCCGAGTCCACAAACCCCCGGCGAAGCCTCAGGCTTTCTCAGCTTCCTGTTTCTCGAGCACACGCCTCCTCTCAGGTTCGCTTTGCCGCGGCCCCTGCAGCTGGGGCGGCCCGCGTGCCGACTGCACCCTCAGTGGGTGCTGCGTCCTATCAGAGGAGGGGCCTCGGGCTCGCAGTGACCGGGCAGGCCCCGGCTGGAAGCGGCGGTGCTCGGAAGCCATCCGCTTCTGGCCTTCAGTGTGCGGACTCCCGGGCAAACCGTAGGCCCAGGTCAGTGTCCCTGTGGCCCGTCCTCCTCACCCCCTTGGTCCCCGAGTCCCCCAGGTCACTGTGATTACCGCCGACGGCACAGTATCCGAGCCGGACCAGAGAGCGTGGACCTCCAGGGAAGGAGGTCTTGAGACCGGCCGCGAGCATCGAACCCCAGCTCTGGCAATAACGTGGCGAGTGAGGATGGGGGTCCCTCAGATGATGAGGTCTCCCGGAGCCTTGAGCCTGCGGTCTGTGCCTCTGGCTGGTAGATCTTCAGATTAGCAGCTGTGGGGCAGAGATATTTGGGGGCAAGAGAATACCCCAGCACCTTTCAAAAGACCCCACTGCATAGTTCCTCAGGTCACTCATCTTTTTACAAACCTGCTGAGTAAGATCTTTGTGGCTCTGGAAACTTCCATTTCAGAAAACATACCTTTTTTTATTTTTATTTTTTTGATTTTACTTTATGCCACTTACCCATTTGGTTTAACATTATTAACACAAAAACTGCAAAACACTAGTCTAGTGGTGGTTTACAATCCCTGCAGAGTATCTCTTTATGGATTAACCTGCTTTAACATGATTTAACTTATACCAGTATTTAAAAGTTCTCATGATATTTTTATTAACCGTAGAGAGCTGAGTGAATCTGAATTTGTTCGATCAATTCAGTGAGCTGTGGTTATAAAATAATAGCTTGGGAGAAAAGTTATCTCACATAATGGAAATTTCAATATTTGGAGCTCAGGGTTTTGGTTCAACAGTCATTTAATTTAATCTTTGCTTTTTAAAAGGACTGTAACCAAGAAACGTGTACCTGTTTTTAAAGTGAGGAGTGGAATGGAAAGTTATCTCACCATTAACCATTACTAGGGAATTACTTAAATGTGACCAATAGGACGCTCGGTTAATGTGTGAAGCATACAGTTGAGATTCAAAGCAAGCATTCTCTCACCTTTGGCACAAAAAATACAGCTGGGTAATGAAGAAATTGAGAAAATCACAGAAAGGATCAGGTAGACCTGTTCGCTGCTCTTTGAATCCAAGGCTCCTAGAGATGTGATTTCACGTAGTTATGAAGCAGTGGCGGGGACACCCCGTGGAGTCACGGTGACTGAGCTGGTGTCTGGGGGAGGGGCCCCCCACCTGGCCGAGGGTGGTGTCAGGGCACACGGGGTTTTACATGCTCTGCTGTGCAGAGGCGTGAGTAGGGGTGGAAGCACCCTGTGTGTGGAGACTGCCTCCCTTCCCTCTTCCTCCTTTGGACTCTCGCAGCCGAGGCTTCTGCTGGGCACCGCCAGCAGACGCTCAGCGTGTCCGGGCGCCACTGGAGGATGCTCAGCATATCTGGGCACCGCAGGACAACGATCAGTGTATCAAGTGTGATTGCCCAGGAGCCTAAGACCGGGCAGAGCTCCAGGAAAATGCAAAGCCGTCCCCACCTTTGAGAGGGGTGTGTGCCCATGTGCCTGTCCTCAGGCATGACAGAGCCAGGGGCTCCGGAGGTCGGGACCAAGCTCCCCAGGCAGATGCAGAGTCCATGTCTGAGGGAGGGCCTTCCGGAGGGTCTCCGGCCTGGCTCTCTGCCCCTGCTCCTGCCCTGAGACTCCCCCGCCACCAGGAAGACCTCTCAGACTGCCCTGCTGGCAGCATCTGCTGGACCTGGGGGTGTTTACAGCGCTGGGTCTGCACCGCTCTTACCACGTGCACGTTCCTCACTCACTAGAAACGCCTCTGTGCTGGTCTTACCCACTCTGCGGTCCCTGCGGTGTCTGTGCTGCGCGCTCATCAGTGTCTCCACCCGCAGCCTATGGGACAGCTCCTACCATATACTCAGCAAATGCCTGCTGGGGCTTTACAGGACACAGAGTCCGGGAGAAGATCCCAAATGTGCAAACAAGGTGAAAAAACTTGTGTAGGGAAATGCAGCTGACGGACAGCAGAAACCCCCTTTCCTCTGTCGGGCTGAAGGAGAAAAGTGTTCTCCAGATGCTGATAATAAGACGACAACCTAGGTGACAGGATCTTACTGTTGCTCCGGGTCACTGCAGATCATCAAGCCATACACAGGATGTTCACAGCATTACTTCCAGGATTTTCCCGACCACCCCAGTGACAAGGAAATCACAACTTATCAGGACAAGGCTTCGGTGCTGGGGGCTTATAAAGTCACCTCTTAATTCCCAGGGCCTAAGGCACAAGCCAGGTGTGTATTTATTGCTCAGGGATCCTTTCTGAACCACAAATGAGTGTGATGGATTCAGAGAATCAGAGTGAAGTAAATGGCCAGGGATGAGGCATGGCATTTTCTGAACGGCAGAAGACACTCCATCACTAGCTAGGTCAGTCACTTACCATCTCCACCTTTTCTCTGACACAAAGCCAAAGCAATTTCTTTTAACACGGGACAGTCACGAGTCTAGAAAACAGTTGAATTGTTGCCCATCATCATTGCCAAAATTCAGAGAACCAGCACACGGACCCTGAGATAACCTGCAGTCCCAAGACCCCTGCGGGCCTGAGCCATCCTGCTATCCAGCACACAGCATGGAACAGAGGGATGCCCGTCAATATCTCAGCCGCTGCTTTTCTGTTCATTTGCTTGCGTCTTAGCTCAAGTGGGGTATGGTGGGAGCCCATGCACTTTAATTTACTCAGGGATCAAAGGGACTGTCCTCATGGATTTCATCCACCACGTGCTCATTTGCTTTATGGAAACCTGGTGAGTGTCTTCAGGCCTCAGCAGAGACCTGCCTCTTACCTTCCTCCACGAGGTCGTTCTCCTCGGCTTCCCTCTCCATCTCCTTGCACCAGCCTTCCATCCGCTTCGTCTCCGTGTGCAGCAGCTTCAGGAACCACGCGCCGTCCCTGTGGCACGGGGACGCGCGCCCACCATCCACCGCGTCCAGGGCCGGCTCCAGCCAGGGGTCGGGAGGGGGCAGGCTGGCAGTGTCCACGGGGGTCCGGTAGTCCTCCCGGTAACTGAAGAGCCCCTGGGTCCGGACGGTGCGCACCGCCCCATACTGCGTGGGGGTGCTGGGCTCCGAGTGCCTCTGGAAGGAGGACCCGAACTGCAGGCCCTTGTCCTCCGTGGCGACGTGTCCTGGGAAGCCCTCCAGCTCCAGGTCCGCCTGCACCCCAGCCGTCACGCTGTTGGAGCGCTTGAAGCGTCCGTGTCTGCGGGGGACGGGGGACAGATGGGAGCTTGTCGGAGACAACCCTGAGCCGCAGAGCCCAGCTTACACATCCAGAGCAGGCTGGGCCACACGCCAGCCTCGTGGCGGAGACGAGTGGTTTCAGCTTTGTTATCAGCACACTGGTGTTTCCTCTGTGTGAGAGCTTTATTTGACTTTGCAAAGAATGAAACTCTAACTTTTACCTAAGCTTCAGTGGCTAAGTGATGCCCACTGAAGACTTAAGTTTACCACAGGTGGCTTAATCTATTCCTGAAACCACTGTTTTGGGGTGCTTACCTGCCTTTCAGAAATACGTGACAGGCTTACACATTTCTGTGTGTTGTGTGTATGTAAAATGAAGCCCCACTGCTTCTTTCAAGTACATAATTCTTTTAAGTAATAACATCTGTGTCTTGTTGAGTTCTGGTGGCTATTCATATCATATTTCAGGACATGAGCTTCTTCTCTCTGAATAATGCAGTATCATCTGGTTATGTCTTTTATGCAAAATAATGAATCCAAATTCTGACTTCAGCAGGTGTTTAAAAAACATTTTCATTGTATGTATTTAAATGTCACTCATTCCTCATAGCCAGTTACTGAAAGGACTGGCAAGAATGAACTTATAACTGGAGCCCAGATTTTGCTGGTGAGAACTGTGTGTGTGTGTGTGGATGTATGCATGTGTGTCTCTCTGTGTGCATGCATGTGTATGCCTGTGTGTGTCTATGTGTGCATGTGTACATGTGTGTGTGCGTGCATGAGTGTCTGCACACCTAAACTCTGCCAAGCCACACAAGTTGGCTCCTCACCAGCTGGATGCACAGACGGCAGACAGCTGTGTGTGCAGCTGGCTAATGGATGTGCCTTCGCTGGAGGCAAGGTGCTGAGAAGGAGCCACCAGCGGGGATGGGGGGCCGCGAGCCCAGGTCCCGGGGCAGAAGACACGGTTTCTGAGAGGCCCCCATCCTGGGAAAGCCATCAGTTTGTGCTCTCGATTCCTTGGCAGTCCACATCTTTGCAGGTTGCTCTAAAACCCTCACTGTGAGTGACTCACCAGGGTTTCAACAACCAGACGCTGCCTGGCACTCACGATGTGATATGCCCATCAAATCTGTCTTTATGAAACTTACAAGATATGCTATTTTAAATATAAAATAGAATAACCACCCTGTCCTTATTACAAAAACAACACTCTTGTCGTGGACTTCTCTGTGCTGGGCAGCGTGAAGGCTTCTTTTGAAGCGTCACCATCCTAAGGATTCTTCAATCTTCTTTCACTCTCCCTCTCTCTGTGGTTGTACTGTTAACATGCTAAGGTGGGAAAACCTGCGCTGGCTTTATGCTCATCCTTTTCCCCTTTGGCTGAAGGACTCTGGTGTTCAGAGCTGCCAGCCCCTCTGCTTTCACAGGTGGTAAAGTTACTTTAGAAAAAATGAGTCCCTGGCCGCTAGCAGAAACAGCTCAGAAGGATGCTAATTCATATCTGAATGATATCCACTGAGTTAGGTTAGGGATATATGACCCTGTCTCCACAAACGGCATGAACTGTTGATGGCCAGTGCTGTCCAGACACTCGCCATCATGTAACCCACAGCCCTGCTCAGAGGCCCCGGGAGTCTGAAGTGGTTACCGTTTCTCATCTTCCACCTGGACGCCCACTGAGTGGTACTCCCGCAGCCCCCGGCTCTCCGTGTCAGAGTCTGTAGCCGTCTCCACCTAGTGCAACAGAGAACATTTTATTTTACAACCAAGACAGGGACCTGGACCAGGGACTATTTGTGTGTGTGTTCATCTGCCATAATTAATTACGCATTTGTGTAATTAATGCAGAGATGCACTTGACCCCGGAAAACAACAACAGGAGGGCAATGCACTCGTGCTAGTGTAATTATGTTGCTACCGTGTTTCATCAAATTGTGCATGACCCCCTAACTCAATGCTGAGCCTCCACCTTCTAAATGTATGCAAATAAAATTGCTTTGCTTAGCTTGGGTGAAAAACAGGCTGTGTTGGATTGAATTATGAGAGGACTTAAAAGCTCTTGTTACATCTTGCAGGTACAGCATGAACCAGATAGAGCTAACACAACACACGGGCTGTTGAATAAGACGGTGGTGATGACGGCATCCACATACATGACATACGGAAGAACTGAAGCTTTACCAGCCCTGGGCAACCCCTCCACCCGCCTCGAAACAGCACCGTCTGCTCACAGGATGTGCCCGGGCAGGGCAATGCCACAACAGAACAGAAAGCGTGCACTCCACACACAGTCCTTACGGTGGCTGCATTTGCCGAGAAGTCTCCCCGAGCCCAAGGAAGCATTTGTGGTGCAACATTAACTCAAGAGAGGACTCTAGTAGCGTACAGTTTCTAAAAAAATAACCAAAACTCCAAAAGCAAACAACCTCCCGCTCCCAAACTCTCAGTATGAAAAGTCTGCCCCAGAAGAGTAAATATACGACCTTGAGTAAATATATGACTAAACAACCAAAGATTAGTTTAATTGAATGCTATCCCAGCTTCTATACAGTCCCTTTTCTTTTTTTTTGCAAGAAATAGTACCTACTGTCTCAAAAGGTGTTTTGACTCTGGTCCACAAATGTCAAAACTAAACTCTCAAACACATCTTCTCTTAAAAACATTAGAGACCATTGCAAGGGTAACACACAAACCGTGAGACGAGTAACTGTGACACCCTCTCCTGCTAGTGATGAGCAGAGGTGCCCTGGGCAGTCGTGGCTGGCTAAGTCTTTGTCGCCGGAGGCCGACGCGGTTTATGATGAAGCGCAGTTGTGCTGCTAAGAGCTGGTGTTTGTTTTCTGCTGATCCCTTGCCAGGCACTGAGCTAAGAGCAGGCAAGTGTTACCCCAACTGGTGCACATGATACCCTGGGTCCAGCCGCATGGAACACTTGAGGAATCAGAGAAGGTGAGTAACTTGCCCAGGGGTGCACAGCTTGTAGGGGGCAGAGGCATGCTCAGCATCTGCTGTGGCCAGAATCAGAGCGGCCTGTGGAGACCCTGCAGCTCCTGGGGTGGGGCAGGGCCGGGGGGTGGCCCTGTAGAGCCTGGGACAGCGGTAGTGCAGTGGTCAAGAAGCCACCTGCAAGGCAGGAGCCTCAGGAGATGCAGGTTCACTCTCTAGGTGAGGAAGATCCTCTGGAGGATGGCATGGCAACCCACTCCAGCATTCTTGCCTGAAGAATCCCCTAGACAGAGGAGCCTGGCAGGCTACAGGCCATGGGGTTGCAAAGAGTCGGGCATGACTGAAGCGACAGCACACACGCACAGGAGGAAATGTGCTTGAGTAAAATTCCTAACCTGCTGGTAATCACCACGTCTTTCTAGTTTCAAGTGGGTCATGGCTGGCATAAATGTTACCTTGCTGTATGTGGACACTGTTGTTACTATTGTTTTACACAAAAAGATTGCAATAAGTTATGTTATTTCTATCAACAGATGAACGGATCAATGTTGGTATAAGTATTACATTACTCAGAAATTAAAAAAAAAAAACCAACAAAAAACAGTTACATGGAAAAATTTGAATATATCTTCAAACAGCATTATGAGCAAATAAGGCCAGGCCAAACAAATTGCTCAATTTGAATTACATTAAATTACAGAACAAGCATAACTTTTAACATAATTTACCTTATGTTAGAGTAGTTATGCTTATTCTATGATAGAAATTAGACCAGTGGTTGCCTGAACTAGGGTTTGGAAAGATAAAACCTCAAATAGTAGCAAGGATACTCTTTGGGGTGAGAGAATTGTTCAATATCTTCATAGTGATGGTGTTTATACTGATGTGTACACTTGTCAAAATATACACATAAGATATGTGCAATTTTATGTTAACTCTGTATCAATAAAGTTCATATTAAAGGAAGAAGAAAAATATGTTAAAAATGTTATCCATGTCAGTGCAATATGAGCTGCCTGTGTTCTAGCTTCTGTTCCATTCTATGACTATAACCTGATTTATTTAATTAGATATGACTAGTTTTCTGCCACCAAAAATAATGCCATTGTAGATCTATGTCTGTGCATGTACATAATTTTGTGACTATATTCACAACCTCCGTGGTGGCAGGTGCAAAGGTATTCCATTTTGCCATTCTGGCAGATACTGCTGAATTTGAGAGATACACAATATGGGTGAAATTACTTCATTCGTATAGTTTCAGGGAGACATTTGTATGGAGAGAGCACTAATTTTTATCATAAAAATGTTGAGAATATTTGCCTCATTACTTCCAGTCCTAGGAGCCTAGTCTAAAGAAGTTTCTTTGAATTCTAACATATTAAAAGGTGAAAGTGGGGAAAATAGGAGGACAAGATACTGGCAACATTGAGCAAGTTTAGGATGCTCACAACACAGACACCTGTGCGGTTGTGATGGATGAAGCCACAAAGATGCTGACGCCACAACACAGACTCAGGAGCGTGCATCAGCAGGTGGCATGAACGATCCAATCACGAGACATGTGTTCACATGTAGAACATACACATCCGCACAGAGAGAAACTGACCATAAAGTGACCAAACCAACCAAAATATCACAAAATAATTTGTCTTATTTTCTCTGGTGTGTACAGCTTCTCTCTTATAGTTCTCTTATTTACAGTGAATGAGAAAAATACAGCCTTTGGAGTCAAATTCTGCCACTTGCTGGCCATGTGACACTTAGGTAAGTCTCAGATTCTATGGCTCTTTTCTTCCTAATTTTAAAAGTGAGGGATCAGCAAACACGGATTAATGAGTGTGAAACTGTGTGAGGCCAGGTTCAGGTAGGTTCTCCAAAGCAAATCTAACGCTCCCTCCCTCATCTCCACTTTTAAGATCCACAGATATAGTAATGATATATTAAGTTCAAGGAATATATAATGAATTTTATAGATATTACAGTGGTTGTCATATGAAACCATTCTAACAAAAAAAGGGTCTCCATTTTTCAGAAGGTAAAGGTGGAGGGGGATGTGATCAACTTGCATAAAGCCAGGATGAGCTAAATATTTATCAATTTCAGAAATCTTGGGAGAGCTTTATGAAGATGGGAAAAATCAAATTTAGGACAAAGAAAAGGAATTATTATTTTGCAGAGTGAAAAGGAAGTCAAAGGAATTTTTTCCAAAGAGAAAATTCTGAGGAGAAGTGTAAAAGGATTATAAAAGTTTTGAGAAATATATGTACATATTCATTTTTACAAGAGTCATGGTGTTTTAGGGGCTTCCCTGGATCAGCGGTAAAAAATCCTCCTGCCAAGCAGGAGACCTGGGTTTGATCCCTGGGTGGGGAAAATCCCCTGGAGAAGGAAATGGCAACCTACTCCAGTATTCTTGTCTGGAGAATCCCATGGACAGAGAAGCAAAGGTGAGTTACAGTCCATGGGGTCGCCAAGAGTTGGACACTACTAAGCAACTAAACAATAACAGCAAGGGTGTACTGGGCATGGAAGAGAAAGATGAAGTCCGCAGAACCTGAGTATGTGAGTGACCTCTCTGAAGCAGGTGCTGATTGGAGGTGCCTGCTGGTGGATGGGGACGGATCCTCCCTGTTGTCACGTGAGTGGTGGGCGCTGGGCTCCTGGAGCACCCGCCTCTTGTCCCTGGGCCATGACAGAGGGGTTGACACTGAGCCATGGGCCATGAAGAGCGGGGGAAGGGTGCATGAGAGTGCATGTGTGTGAGTGTGCACATGTGTACATGTGAGTGCACACCTGTGGCCATGCATATGTGTGTGCATGAGAGTGCAAACATGGAAGTGTGCACATGGGTACACCTGAGTGCACATCTGTGGTCATGCCTGTGTGTGCATGCACATGTGTGTACATGCCCATGTATGTACATGAGGGTGCAAATGTGAGAGTGTGTATATCTGTACATGTGAGTGCACATCTGTGGTATGTGCATGTATGTGCACGCACATGTGTGTATATGAGAGTGTGCATGTGAATGTGCATATGTATACACATGAGCTCACTTCTGTGGGCATGCATGTGTGTGCATGCACATGTGTGTATATAGGGTGAACATGAGTGCATATGCATATGCATGAGCTCACTTCTGTGGGCATGCATGTGCACACACATGTGTGTACACGAGAGTGCACATGTGTGAGTACATACATGCACATGTAAGTGCACACATCTCTGTGCATGAGAGTGTATATATGTGTGAGCACACACGTGTACATGTGAACACACATGTGGGGTGCACATGTGTGCATGCTCGTGTGTGTACATGAGGATGCACATGTGAGAGTATGCATGTGTGCAGCACATGTGTGACATGTGAGTGCACATGTGTATGGCCCAGATTTTCAGAAAGTCATGGCTGATCACCCACGGTTAGAGGGACCAGAAAGCAGGAGGCTGTTAGCAGAATGTTGGCTGAGCTCTGATCTCGGGTTTTTGCTCTAAAGAAGCTCATCTTAGACTCTGCCTTCAAAGCCCTTACAGCAAAGTGGGTGAGTTGCTCCCACATGGAGTCCCCACATTTTTCTTGGTGACCTACTGTGAGTCCAATAGTTAGAGGTGAACTGCCTCCCCTGCCCTGTGAGATGCTGGAAGCCCCAGCAGATGCAGGCAGGAAGATGGGGGGCTCAGGGGAATGTAACCTGCCCAGGACTCCTGGGTGTAGCCTCGGGGAGGACATTTAAACCCAGTGACTACCTATGACATCACAGAGTGGGCATCACTCCCATTTTAGAGATGGGATGACTGAGGCAGACAGGATGGAAGGACCCCTGGACACCAGACCACATTACAGGACCTGGGAACACACACACACACACACACAAATGTAGAAACCCTGCAACAACAGACAAATCACAGATAAAAACAAAATGAACACAAAGAAAATCGTTTGGTGTCACCGTCACTGTGAGGAAATGAGGTAGGGCCAGATGTGGTGTCCAGGTGAGAGGGCAGGTCACCAGGAGGCCCAGGTGGAGCCCGACCCCCAGGGCCTGGGGCAGGATGTTGTGGGCTCAGCTGAGGACCCCACACATCAGCCCCTGTCCCAGGCCTGGGCTCCAGGGAAGGTGCAGGCAGGAGAGGCCCCTGCTCGGTGGGAAGAACGGTGTTTGTAAAATGAAAGGTATCCCGAACGCTGTGTCCTGGGAGGTTGGGTGGCAGCCCAGCGGGAACTGCCCCCGCAGTGCCAGACAGACACTGGGACACCCGCCGCCCTCCCTGCAGGCTGAGGACAGGGTGACGGGCAGGGTCAGCTGTCCTCCACATGGTGTCGTGGGTGAGCCAGAGCAGGCTCATGGGGGGCAAGGCATGCCCTTCAAGTCATCCCCCTCTGTGCACTGGGGTCCCCCCTCCCATCACTGGACCCCAGCCTCGGGTTCCCCTTTCCAGACTGGATGTGGCCCTGTGGGCAGGTGGGGCTCCCGTGAGGATGGGGGGGGGAGCCCGGGTGGCTGGGTGCAGACTCGGTGCATCCATGCGGGTCCCCAGGCCGGCTCCTGGCCGCGCCCTCCGCACCGCTCTGCTCTGAGCCCTGAGCCCTCGACATCCTCCAGCACTTCCTGGGAGTTCTCTAGGCGTGTGCAGTGGTCCTTCCATCAGCTCAACCGCCCCTGCTCCCGGATGGTGCCCCACCCCCCAGTCACTCGAGTTCCTTGGGTAACGTTTTCTTTGACTTCCAGCTAACCCCACTGGGCCACCTGAGCTGACACGCTCAGTTGTCCTGTGACTGTTTTGCCGCCGGGAGGACAGCGAGCCCCTGCACTCACACGCTCGCCCACACTCGCCCACGCTCGCCCGACACTGACCAGGAGCTTGCTATGTGCCAGGCGCTGTGCTAGGCGCTGGGTACTGAGAGGGGCAGGTGCGCCCGCCGCCCGCGACACACAGCTGGGGGGTCTACAGGGGCTTGTGGGAGGAGGGCCGTGGGGCGAAGCTCCGCAGCTGGAAGCAGATGGGGTGTGGGGTCGGCAGGGTGTCAGCGGCTCCTGGGGGTGACTGGAGGCAGGAGGGGGATAAGGCAGGTCTGTGGGCTTCTGGGACTATCTGAAAGCATCTGATTGTCTGGAATGTTCCCACTGTTTTCAGAGAAGTGGGAACCTGACCCTCCAGCCCTGTTTGTGGCTCAGCGGGCAGCCCAGAGGAAGCCTGTGGAAGGTGGCAGGTGGGAAACCAGGGCCACAGGTGCCCAGGGAGGTGACCTTCTTAGCCTGGGGGCCTCACAGGTCTCCTTGGCAGACGTGACTGTAAAGGCAGAGACCCTGAGGGCAGCAGGCACCCGGGCCAGCACCTTGGCCCAGGCGGCTGTGGCTGCGGGGGTCACTGGTGCTCAGAGCCCAGCTGTGGCCTCAGGAGGGGGCTGACTGCGTGTCTGGAGATGCAAGGGTCCCCGCGACAATGGGAGCACCTAGCATAGAGCCTGGCATATAGATGAGGACAGAGAGGCGACGAGAGCGGAGGATGAATAACCCGGAAAGGGAGGAAATAAAATTCATGCGTACTTGGCTCGGGGGCATATTTTGGTACTTACATCTGACCTTGGGTATGGCTGATGCTCTGGGAATTCAGAATCCTAAACAAAACAACGAAGCCACAGTGTGGAGACGGGGTTCAGGGGACCCGCCAAGCGGTCAGCTCGCAGCCTGCCGCCCCCGGCCCCACAACGCCCGAGACAAGGCTCCCCTCATGCCTGCCGGTGTGTGGGCCCTCCTCCATGGCACAAGGGAGGCCTAGGGTTTTTAAAGCGCCCCACAGGACTCAGGCTGACGGATGTGTCCGGACTTGCCGAGGACCTGCCTGGCTGCTGACCCTGCCTGGGCTTGAGGCCACCAGACAGGTGGTCCCCAAAGAGGCCAGTCCTGGGCCCCACTCCTGAGCGGGAGCTGGGTGGTGCTGTGTCCCTCCCCTCCTGGAAATCAAGTGGACTTGGTGGTGGGTGTCGGTGCAGGGGCAGCTGTTTTGGCTCTCGGTGATCAGAAGACAATGAGAAGAATAATCCGTGGGTACCCAGGGGTTCGCATGGGGACTTTTGGGGCCTCTGAGCGGATGTGCTCCTGTTTCCTGCAAAAAGCCTCCCAGTCCTTCACTTTTGGTCCCAAAGCCCAAAAGACTAAAAAGCTTTAGAAAGATCGGGTTTCAACCCCAAACCCTCCTTTTTGTGCATCAGAATAACCTATCTCCATACTCCCCATGCTGCCGGCTGCCCCTGGAAATGCCTGGGGGTCCTCTGCCTGCTGCACCTGCCACTGGCTTCTCCTGAAAACTGGGGCTCAGAGACTCTGGGTGCCTACAGGGTCCCCACGAGGACCCGGTCCATGTCACTGGGGGGAGGGCGTGCACGCGGTAGGTACCTGGACCCCAATGGAGGAGCGCTGGCTCTTGAGGAACTCCTCGGCCTTGGACACCAGGATGGCCTTGTCGCCTGTCCGCGTGGTGCCTCCCTGGCCCTCGGAAGCGTGGCGCTGGGCCGCGGCCGTCTCCAGGGCCAAGCTCATGGCCTTGGTGCTGTCCAGACTGTCCGTGGAGTTGTAGAGGCCGTGGCCGTCCGGGGGCCAGGCGGCCACCCTCTGGGCTCGGCTGTCCTGGTAGGCGTCCTGCGTGGACTCCGTGCTGCTCTGCGCCGTCACCGAGATCAAGGGTTTGGAGGTGGTGCGGGGGGGCACGGGCGGTGGCGTCTTCTTGTAGCTGGCGTAGGAGACGCCTGCGAGGGGGACACAGCCAGTCAGCGGGGCGCCGCCCGCCGAGCCTGCTCTCCCGCCCAGCACCCGCCAGCCGTCAGGCACAGCTCCCCTGGCGTCCAGCCTGAGAGGATGCAGAGTGTGGGGGAAGCTTTGTGCTCAGAGACCGTCTACGCAAACGTGTGTTTAATAGTGAAAAGTTATGAAAACACCCCCAAATCAGGCAGAATGGGTGACTTCTGACTCAGCAGGACAGAGGACAGGCCACCGTCTTCATGCAGGTCAGGCACCAGGAGACGGGCTCGTTCTATACTCGGAGCTAGAACCACAGGGCCTGCGCGGTTCTCTCCAGGCCAAGACGGACTGTGTTTGCACAGAAAACCTGGGAAGGAAGAGAGGTTAGAAGCACACTCTAACGACGACCATCATTAGCGATGGCGTGGCGGAAGGCTCTCTGTGCACCCCACAAACGCTTATGGAACAGGCATTATTTTCATCACAGAGAAGACACACAGGTCGGCAGGCTGGCTGCTCCCTGCGAGCACAGGTTCACTGGGTATAAACCGTGGGGCCGGTGGAGCAGGGAGCCGGGTCTCCACGTCCACCCTGTTCACCCCTGCGCCCTGTGCCCCCGCCGCAGCTCCACACAGGCCACGGGCTGGAAATCCACTGAAGGGAACAAGTGCAGCTGGACCTGAAACGGTACTGAACACCCCTTAGGAGGCGTCCAGACTCACCAGCTGTATGTGCTGGGCCCGGGTGGTCCCGATTCTCACGGCAGGAAAACCTCACAGCTGCTCTGATGGGACTGGACTTCCCACCGAGGCTGGCTGTGCTGCTTACCCTGGAAGGAAGAACCGGCTGGAACCCGTGGGGGGAGCCTCATCATCAGCAAACTCAGCACCCACGCCGGCGGCGGCAGGTGAGCAAGGGCAGCTGGCTCAGGGACCAGACAGGCCGGCAGGCGGCCCAGGGGGCGGGCCCCTCCCCGGGTACAGACAGGGCGGCTCTGCTTTAAGGGCCTCTGGCCCTGGGCCAGGAGTCAGAGCCCGCGGAGACGGCCAACTCCTCTCCCGCCTGTGGGGACTCCAGCCAGCACTCCCAAGCCGCAGCTGCCCCACCAGGGACTTTTAAATCTGTGTGAATGGATCCGCCGAAGAAATAAAGCATCAAGTGTCACCCAGATGGACATCAAAAAATAAAACAGAGTGAGTTTATCACGTCAGGAGGATCTGAGTTTAAAGGCATAAAAACCGCACATGAAAATTTATAAAATGTACACATTTTCAAAAGGGCGAATGAGAAAGAGGCACGTTGGGTAGAGAACAAAGAGGTAGGAAGAAGGCTATTAGAAAAATGGACTCTGAACAGTGTCTACAACAGAGAAACCTCTAAAATAAGTCTTTTTAAAGACTTCCCCCTAATGCTCATCAGCCCCAAAAGGAAAATTATTGAAAACTGACTTTATTCCAGGTTTTTATTCTGGGAGATTCTGATGTTTGAGAAAGCATTCCCAAGCTTCTGACCTCCAGCACTGACAACTAGCTGACTGTGAAGTGAGGTGAAGCTTCTGCCCAGAGGGTGTGTCTGCAGCAGCAGGAGGGCCTCTCCACCGAGGTAGGGGGCTGCTCACCTCACTGGGCAGGGCCCTTCTGCCTGAAGCTGCTTCTTAAAGGCACATTCACTCTCCTCACCAGGCCCGTCCACCCGTGGTGCTCAAGTGGCTAACATCCTTCGGTTTAAGAAGACCTCCGTCCATCTGTCAGAGTCAACTGTGGTGCTTCCCCTCCAGCCCCGTGGTAACTCTTGCGCAGGCCCCGCGGTCAGTCCTGTTCCCACGGAGCTCACAAAGCTTCAGGGACCCCTAGACGGTTCACCACAGCCCCTCAACCCCCCGCACCCACCTACAGTCGTGCCCCTGCAAGCCCCCTTGGAGCAAACCCAGGACTTAGTGAGCTTGCTGAAACCCCAGCATCATCACCACGGGGCCAAGGTCACTGAGGATACAAGCTCCTAGGAGTCAGGCTGGGCCCCTCTGTCCATGGGATTCTCAGGCAGGAATACTGGAGTGGGGATCCCCTCCTCCAGGGGATCTTTCCGACCCAGGGATTGAACCTGCATCTCCTGCTTGGCAGGTGGGTTCTTTACCGCTGACCCATCCAGGAAGCCCCTCCCTGGGCTAGTCACTGCAGAACAGAGGGACTGTTCCAGAAGAAGGAAAATGCAAAAAGCACAACAAACCCACCTTCTTCAAGAAGGTTGTTTCTGGCCACAGAGAAAAAAAACCTATGAGTGTTCTGGGCTTCTCAGTAAGATAAGAGAGCAGCTCAGGCTTCACTGCGATTGCTGGTGGTGAAGAGACCCTGGGATCTGGAGTGATCGAGGGTCTGGGTACTGCGAGCTGAGGCTGGACATCATCAGGACCCTTTGGGGAGAGTTATGCTCTGAGGCGCAGGAGGGGTTGCGAATACCCTGTTGGCCCTGGGGACAAGAGCGCCAGCTCCCTTCAGCCGGGTCCTGACTCACTGACTCAGCAGCACTGGGGGACTGGGGTTTCGGGAACCAGGGATGTCCTGTGTCTCACGGATCAGCTGAGCAGAGCTGGTGCAGGGGACAGCGGGCAGGGGGTGGGGTCTCGCACTGTTCTGCCCCAGACTGCTGCTTGCCTGGGGAAGGCTGGCTGGCTGTACCCTTTCGAGGACCATGGGGGCCCTGGACAAGTCCCTGACCCCCCACCCCCCATCTGGGGAATCTCAGACCCTCTGCAGCATCAGCCAGTGGAGCTCAGCCCAGAGAACCTGCGCCTCTCTCTCCCAGGGGACCTTGGCGAAGTCTGGGGACACTCCTGGTGGTTATGATGGGGAAGGGGAGAGGCAGGGGTGCTGCTGGATGTTGTCCGGGCTCAGGAAGGCCCCACCATGCAGATGACTGGCTCAGAAATAAACCCAAGTGAGGCCACCACCTCATGTTTCTGGTGGGGCCCACCTGCTCCCCTGTGAAAGGAAGGGACACGGGTGGCCAGATCTTTCCATAATGGCTCGTCCTTCCCTGTGTGGGGTCAGGCTGAGGCCCGCCTTCCTGACCCGGGACATGGCTGGCTGTCCAGAGTGTGTTCACCGCTCCCCCGCACCTCTCTCATGTCACGTGTTGCTTCTCAGTGACCTTTTCTCCACCGCTCACAACATCGCTATGACAAGGGATTCAGCACAGTATCTACACGTGAACTGACGGGGAAGGGTGAGAAGCAAGCTTATTGGCAGCTTTTCACGTGAAACACTGGGAGCTGGCGGCATCTTCGTGGGAACGCAGGGAGCACAGCTCATTTATGAAGGAAGGTCTTTACCCTTTGACACTGTGTCTGCAGACCCCGCCGAGAGCAGGTGGTCCCCTGCACGCTGGCTCTGCGCCGTGACCGTGGCTGAGTGCCCAGACCTCATCCTACAGTGGAGGGTGGTGGTGGTCCTCAATGCTTCTCTTAAGCAGAAAACTGATTCTGAAGAAACGCCCCCTGCCTCCCTGCGCCTGGCGGTGGCCGTGCAGGTGACCGAGAAAGCCAGGAGCACAGATTTCAAAGCGACGCCTCACTGTCGCAGTTGTGTTTATGTCCACAGCGTGGAGGTGAGTGCAGAGCAGCAGCGGAAACGCAGCCGTGTGGGCTTCCCGGCCACGTGCACCTCCCCAGGAGCGAGGACATGCGTGCAAGGACTGTCATGCTGTTGCACGACAAACACGCCAGGAAGCTGGGCCGAGGCCCTCCACGCGACAAAGCCCACATCCAGCACAGTTCACCTCCGCGTCCCGCTCAACCTCAAGAGACTCCCTTCACCTGCTAAAAATGATGAATCTGACTAAATGCACCCAGTACAGCTGAGACTGGAAATCTGACAAAGCAACCAAACTGCCTTCCTGTCTGGATGTCTTATTTTCAGTGTTGCAGTTTATCTCCACGGTCACAGGAAAATCCACTATCACATCTTCTCAACTTAGAATGCGTTTGCCACAGGGTGATAATGTGAATTTATACACTTATTTCTTTGTAAAAATGTAGTGGGAAAACACATTTTCCTAATAAATTAATTAAAAGGGGGGTCCTTGGCAGGACTGGTGCTGAAGCTGAAGCTCCAATACTTTGGCCCCAAGATGTGGAGTCAACTCATTAGAAAAGACCCTGATGATGGGAAGGATTGAGGGCAGGAGGAGAAGGGGATGACAGAGGATGAGACTGTTGGATGGCATCGCCGACTCAATGGACATGAGTGTGAGTAAGCTCCAGGAGATGGTGAAGGACAGGGAAGCCTGGAGTGCTGCGGTCCATGGGGTCACGAAGAGTCAGACAGGACTTAGTGTCTGAACAACAAGAAGTCTGTCTCCAGGGTAGCAGAGAACAGTCTATACTCCAGCTGGGAGGGGCAGCACAGCGACGAAAGGAAGCACTCATGCTGTTTCCACACTGTCGGGGGGCCCCCGAGGCTGCTCTTAGGGCCAGAGTGGATGTGATGTCCCCCCAGAACACGGGGCTCCCCTGAGGACATCTGCAGTGGCATTTAGCCACCAGGGGCCAAGGAGAGTCCCGGCTGTACCTGTGAGGATTCCTGCCTGCGGGTCCCCCACCACGTTCTTGGCCGAGGGAAGTATGGCTTCTCTGGGGCAGCTTGCAGCCCCTGAAAAACACCTATCACTGTCCCTTGATCCCCTTGTAATGGCCCCAGTGAGAATCTAACACATACACCTAATGGAAATAGCAGCTGCTACCAAATGTTTTGTGAATAACTTAACACAAGCTAAAGAAACACATGGAAAAATACACATGAATGTTGCAGACACGCACACCAGATCCATGCCGACACATTAGTGTAGAAGCCAAATGGGATTTGCAGTTTACACTGTGAGACAGGCCTGTGAGACAGGTCCTCCGAGGCCCTGTGCCTCCGCGTCGGGCGTATGCACACAGCAGGCCCCCTCTGACCCTGGACAGGGCCACTCACTGCAGATGCTGCATCACCTTTACATTCCTGGTCCACCGAGTGCTTGTGAACTTCATGAGTTAAAAACTGTCAGCTGTCAGTCTGGGGCAAATAGAGCTTAATGTACATAAAACATTTTAGATAAATAAAATAACATTGAGACAGAGTTTTAAAAAAATGTGGGTATATCACTATATTCATTCATGAGTCCACTCTCCTGACAAATACACGTTGGTACTTACAACTTGTAGAGCAGAACTGTGTACTCTTTTTTTCTTTGAATTGTTTATTTTTAAATGAGTTCTTAGAATTAGAAGCTGGGAAATACAGTAAAGAAAGAATTAAAGGAAACTCCCTGGTGATCCAGTGGTTAGGAGGCTCCATGCTTTCCCTGCCGAGGGCAAGGGTTCAATCCCTGGTTGGGGTTTAAAATCGGGCAAGCTGTGAGGTGCAGCCAAACATTAAAAAAAAGAGAAGACCATGAAGAAGAAAGAATTAAAAATGTGCATTTGATCATGTTAATTTCCTGCCACTGATTAAAATAAATAATTATAGATATCCTTTTATGCATTCAAGAAAAATATTCGATTATTCAGTTGAACAGTTTAGGTAATAATGATTGAGTTAATTATTAGGTACAGGCTGTATTGTCTATCATTTTCTACATGTAGGTCAGACAAACTTCATATACGAATGAAAATTTTAACTTAGCCATGTAATTCTACTGAAGTATGTACAGCTTCAAAGAGCAGATGAATCAACAGATTTCTAAACAATCTCAAAATTTATTTAAATAAAAGTGATCAAATAGAAATTTTGAAGTAAAAAATGAAATGATAACTTTTTTTAGATATCCTGAAGGCCTGACTACTTTCTCTCTCTGCCTTTTTTTTTGGCTCTGCTGGGCAGCATGTGGGATCCAGCTCCCCAACAGGGGATCAAACACATGTTCCCTGAATTGGAAGGGCAGAGTGTTAGCCGCTGGACCGCCTGTTAAGTTGTAGCTCCCTTTCTCTCTCTCTCTTTTTAAACTGAGTTCAGGCAGGAACATCCCTTTGGTTTTAAAACCTGACATTGATTTTTTTTTTTTTTTACCAAGTGCCTAACACTATGAAATCCCTGGAGGTCTTCAGGCCGTTTTGTGGTTCAAGGGGGAGATGAAATGCAATTTGTTTATTACATTTCCTGAGTTGGTCTGGATCCTGCCTATGTCTCAGGGATCAGATGTGTTGGCAAAACTCACTGCGAAAACAGTGGCGGTGAGAGGAAGCGGCATGAGGAGGAGCCTTCTCCATTGAGCCTCTTGAGGCTGATTCAAGGCTCCAGGCACAAGGAAAGGCTCGTTACATTACTCAAGATGGAAGCAGCCATGGTAGGGAGATCTCTATGAAAATGGCACTGAACTAAAAGTGTTGACACTTAAAGAAACTTTGTTAGTTCTTCTCTGTTAGAGCCGAGCGATGAGGCACGTGAAAACCAGGCTTTCCCAGGCACGCGCGGGCTTGAGTTCATCTCATTTGGACTCTTTCTGAAGAAATGACTCAAAGCCCTGGGTCAGAAGGACGCTGAGCCGGCAGGTGGGAAGAGGCTGCAGCACGGACCTGCTGGCTGAGCCACAGGAGGCTGGACGTCTCCACCTGGACGACAGCTGTGCCTAAGACCTCGGGCATTTACTCTGGCTCTGTGAGAAGGGTCACCTTCCAGATAGCTTTGTCCAGTAGCTCACCCAGGGGTCAAGTTTAAACGACCTGAAGTTTTAAAGGTTTCCCAGGTGGCTCAGCGGTAAACAATCCACCTACAGTGCAGGAGACGTGGGTTTGACCCCTGGGCTGGGAAGATCCCCTGGAGAAGGAAATGACAGCCCACTCCAGTATTCTTGCCTGGAGAATCCCATGGAGAGAGGAGCCTGGTGGGCTACAGTCCAAAGGGTCACAAAGAATCAGAGATGACTCAGCGACTAAATGACAACAAACTTCTAAAATATCTGATCACCTAAACTACAATTAAGCATCAGTTCCTCCACATTTGAGCTGCACTAGCGCCTCAACAGTCATGAGCAGCCAACGGGGATGGTGAGTGACGGCGGCTGCTGGTCTGGAGCATTTCCTCCAGGCGAAGTTCAATCAGTACAAGCCCACCTCATTCAACGGCTGACAAAGGCAGAGGAACTCCATCGTAAAGACTTCTCTGTAGGTCTTCAAAGTGTTGGGTTGGCAAACCTACTGAAGGGGGATTCAGAGAAACATTCTATTTGAGGTAAACCAACTTGAATGGGATGAAATCAACTACTGCCCAGTGTATACTTCCACGTGACCTTGAGTCATCTCAAATGAGAACACATCGTTATTTCAATGGGTGCCTTATTATCCCTCCACATCTGGAACTCTGGCCACCGTTTTTTATTTCGGTCCTTACAAGCCATTTGCAAGACAAAAAGGAAATTTAAAAATTAGCGTTCTATCGTATAAAGCACAAATACATAATCAAGATAAAATATACTTTGAAAGGCAGGCTTCACCATTCTATTCGAGCATAACAGTCACACTTAAATTCACTGCACTCTCTTAATTAGAACTTCAAAGATAACAGCATAAAAGGAATTACAGTAATCAAGCCCATGAATGTCTAAATGGGAGTCTGGATATTGGAGAACCCAAACCAAAGGCAAAGATTCAACATAAAAGATTCAAGCTACTTTGACACTTAATTAATGTCAGTCTCAAAACATGAGTGTTAAGTCACACAGGATGCAGAAGTCTTGTCCCCCTGGCACAAGCACAGTGGTTTCCCTGAAGTTACAGAAACTCATGCGGGCCGCACAAGTTCTGACGGGCCACCAGCAAAGACATCCACCTCCCATGTGTTAATTAGCAAGAAATGACAGTCTAGCCAGCATCTAACATCTTGCAGATAGTAAAATGAAGTGATGACAGCTCTTTCATGGTTTGAAACACTTCCTGTTTCCATTTAAAATATTTAAAGCCCACTTTGCACAAGAAGAACTTGAATTTTCCAAGGAAAAGCTAAGAACGAGGCAACTTTTAAAGATAAGTTTCTAAGTACAGAATTCTGAGTGTCCAAGGGGCCAGGCTGTAAACAAAATGACCAAACAACAGGACTGATTTACAGTCAAGTCCTGAGGTTGTGGGGACAGACAAGACGGAAGGTTGAGAACACATGGGGTGCAGAGGGTGGCTCCCCCCACCAGGTGTCCAGCGGTAAATAGCTGTGTCCCGAGTCTTTGAGAACAGGAGGCTTCCATTTAGCTGAAAATGTGGAATCACGGAAAACAATGATTTTTCTCAGTGGAAAATCTGACAGACCCCCCACAGGGACACAGCCAGGGGACTTGGGTCAGTCTGTTTCTGACGGAGCAGCGGATGGCCCTGGCCTCTGTCCTCAGAGCCGACAGAGCTTCTGAGGGGACATGTAATCAGGAATGAAGCCTGCATTAGAGTTGTGCCGCAACAGTATTTTTACCACCATGACATGTGGGGGAGTAATTCTGGATTGGTGCTTTGTTTTATGATGAAATCATTGACTTCATGTCGGCTTGTGGCAAACCAGGCAGGTGTGGCTGTGGACCCCATGAGTTAAAGTATCGGAGTTACTACTGTCTCTTGACTCAAGGAAAAGGGGAAAACCTTCCAATGAAAAATTAATACAGTGATAACGCTGATACTAATTGCAAGGGTAAAAACAATACGTAACGAGCTATTTACACCTACTGATGCTCAGCATCTAATGAATACATCATAAATTTTGCCTTTTGTTGTTCTGTCTCTCAGTCGTGTCCGACTCTTTGTGACCCCATGGGCGGTAGCCCACCAGGCTCCTCCGTCCATGGGATTCTCCAGGCAAGGGCACTGGAGTGGGGTGCCATGCCCTCCTCCAGGGGATCTTTCTGACCCAGGGATGGAACCACGTCCCCTGCACTGGCAGGCGGATTTTACCACTGAGCCATCAGGGACTTCTCCCATAAAGTTCCATAAGAAAGTTGGGAGACATGGAAGGTGACCATTTACTGTCTTTTCCGAGGCTGCAGGTGACGTGTTGGCCTGCCGGCTCTCTCCCTTTCCTGGGCTCCACCTCCCGCGATATTCTTTATGAAACAGAAACCCTGACCTGACGCCTGGAGCTGGAAAATGGGTGACACAGTCTGTCGTGAAGCACGCAGAGGTTCTAAGTGAGTCCTCACAAGGAACCGGGCTGCTGATCCACGCCTCCCTGGAGGACAGCACACTGCTGTCAATGTTTGATGAACATTTTTATTCTCCGGCTTTAAGTTCAGAACATCAATGACAGAGCAAACCCACCTACCCTGGGAACAGTGCTCCCACTTGAGCACAGTTCAGAGAGAAAACGTCCTTTACTGATTAATCCATTTGTTCACTGTTTTCACTAAAAACTCAGCAAGTATTTCTATAATGCTTAGCACATCCCAGGCCCTGGGGACCCAGCAGTGAGGAAATCCCTGTCTACCTGTTCTTCTGTCCCCAGGGAGGAAACACAGAGCCAAATGCATCATTATAACACATGGATGCTCCCTGTAATGGGCTCCAAGTGCAACCTCACGATAGTTTTGTGAAAAGCACCATGGTATGTATAAAACCCAATTGACTTTTCTGCCTGAACCTGGGATCTAGTTTAATATTCAGTTAGTTCCAGGTTCATGGTTATTCTTTTGAAAGAGAGAGAGAAAGAAACACAAACATCTCTAAAGGTCACACCTGCATGGTCATAATGTATGACTAGAAAAAAAAGTCAACTTAATTTTGAAGAGAAAAGAGAAAGAATCATTCAAATGGGGCTTTAGGAAAGGGTCTCCCTGATCTCGGGCCATAGGCGGGGCCGTGGGGTGCCAGGCTGGGGCTCCCTGAGCTCAAGTCTGTGCGGCCTCTAGATGGCGATGAGTGTGGGTGGGCTTGCCGCGTTGGCCTCATCTGTAGGACAGTGGACGGGGCTTGCATCTAACGGATGCAGACATAGATTTTGAGCATCCATTGGAAAGCACACGGCATGTGCCTTGTAAAGAGCCCCCAATGCCGAAGTAACTCATTTGTTTTTGGCACCATTCGCCAGATAGCACAGGCCTTTTAGAAACTTCTCTTGCAGAGACAACTAAGCCCCAGTCTGCAGGATAGGGCGAGTGGGTGGGAGGAGACTCCTCGGTCCCACAGCTAAGATCTAGGATCTCAGTTCCTGTTGTAAATATTTGGAAGAGGAGAGAACTCTGACCATTTCATGAATCACAGACCATTTTGTAATAACTCAGTATTAATTAGCAGAAGGGACTAAATGTTAACTACCAAGTATCAGCTGAGAAAATGTGATCACGGTGATTACCTATTTGCAGAAATGCCCAGAGCTTCTAAACCTACTTCAGTTGTTTCCTTTTCTTTCATAAAGTATCTCTTTAGTATTTTAAGACATTAGGCACACAATAAATATTTGTGGCCTAGATTCCGTTGATCGTGTGACTGATCAAAATGGCAGTGAAGGAATGGCCTGCTAGAAACCAATAAACACCGACTTCCTATTAGAGAGAGAGATCAAAGCACACACAGGCACTTTAACAAACTGGATACGCGGCCTTGTCCTGCATTTGCCACACAGGCATTCAGAGGACCTGCACCTGTAATCCCAGAAACAGCCAAGCTCCTCAGCTGGCGAAACCTTCCTTCTGACTTCTCACTCACACTCCTGGCGACATCAGACACAGTCATCTCCTCCTTCCTTATCTCTTTCCTCGTTGGCTTCCAAAAAGTAATAAATGAATGTCCATCTGTCTGCGCTCAGTCTCTCAGTGGTGTCTGACTCTTTACGACTCCCAGGACTGTCGTCCGCCAGGCTCCTCTGTCCATGGGATTCTCCAGGCAAGAATCCTGGAGTGGGTTGCCATTTCCTTCTCCAGGGCATCTTTCCAACTTAGGGATGAAACCAAAGTCCCAGTGGATTTGTCATAAAGAACATTTATAAATGGATAAACAGAGGTATAAATGTTCTTTATGATAAATCCACTTGGACTTTCAAAGATCCCCCATCATTTGTGTTTAAAAAGCACAGCATGGCTCTGTGTCTTAATGACTCTGCTGCTGCTGCTGCTGCTGCTAAGTCACTTCAGTAATGTCTGCCTCTGTGTGACCCCATAGAGGGCAGCCCATCAGGCTCCCCCGTCCCTGGGATTCTCCAGGCAAGAACACTGGAGTGGGTTGCCATTTCCTTCTCTAATGCATGAAAGTGAAAAGTGAAAGTGAAGTCGCTCAGTCGTGTCTGACTCTTAGCGACCCCGTGGACGGCAGCCTACCAGGCTCCTCCGTCCATGGGATTTTCCAGGCAAGAGTACTGGAGTGGGGAATGACTATGTTAGAAGGAAGTAAATTCAATGTAATTAAGTGTTTTACTAGGTAATGCTCTACATATATGAATATATATCCCCTAGAGTCTATGGTTTCCTGACTACGGTTCACTGCCACCTAGCCATCATTTGAAAGGATCAGTGAAAATACAAATTTCACAACCCAAGTCTGAAACCATAAACCAAGCTCACTATATACATGTGTAGCACTCTACTTCTTTTGGCACCTGAAAATGGGTTGAAAGAGTAATCTCAACCTCATTCCATCTCTCACCCTAAATTTGGGAACGTTAAAATGCCCTAACCAAATTCTGTTTTAGCCTAATACCCCTACTGAAAGTAAATGATAGCCAGCTAGTGTTAACTGTAAGTCTGAGTTTTGAACAGCTCTGGTGTCTTTGTGAAGGCGAAAGGAAGTTGATGGCGGAGTACTTTTCTAAGTCAAAAAAATATTTTGAGTGTTTGGATATCTTGCATTTAAAGAAAGGCAGTTCCCTCAGTCATTTTATATGCCTGAATAATTCTTATGTGTCCAGGGAGTCAACATCAAAACTGGAAGGATAACCCACAATGATTCTGCAGTTAGAGGACCACTAAGGACCTCTTTTCAGAAGTGGCCAGATGTCATCTGAGGAATAATTAACAGGCCTGGGTTGTGGCCATTCTGGGAGAACCTCTGCACTTGACCTACAGCTCAGGATGAGACTTGGGGATATTATTCACATGTTTTTTCCACAATCCTTCCCATTGCAGCAGCTCTGGGCTCGTCTCTGCAGAGACTTTGCTTGGGGAAGGCAGTCTAAGCTTACCCCTCCTTGACTTTGGTGATTTAAGGAAAAGAAACGAACGTGTTATTTCTTTCATGGCTCTACTGCACGTGATCCACTGTGTGTCACGTCAACATCTGGTAAAAGCAGTGGGCACCCTGCGTTGGTATCATCTTCCCTGGTGGCTCAGATGGTAAAGAATCTGCCTGCAGCGCAGGAGACCTGGGTTCAGTCCCTGGGTCAGGAAGATCCCTTGGAGAAGGTAATGGCTACTCACTCCAGTATTCTTGCCTGGAGAATCCCATGGACAGAGGAGCCTGGTGGGCTGTAGTCAGGGGGTTGCAAAGAGTTGGACATGACTGAGTGACTCACATACACACACAGAGAAAGACATCCAAAGAGCAAGTTGTCTGAGAGGATGGCTTAGCCCAGAGGAGCTTAAACACTGAACTTTAAATATTAAGTGAGTGCAAACTGTTCATGTAAATGGATTTAAACATTTTATAAGCTGTAAATTCTCAAGTCAACCATTCTTACATTCGACAAATATTTACTGAGTCCTGTACACCCCAGCTGTACACACAGATCAGGAGACTGGGCAGATGCAAACTCAGCCGCAGCAAATCCAAACATGCCTGAGCACAGCCGTGACCTTGACGCATGTGAGGAAAGATCAGTGACGCCTGAGAACCATGGGTGTTCACCACTGCTTCAGGCAGGACGGGCCAGCCGCGAGCAGCAGCCTTGCTTGGCAGTGATGGCAGCGTCTGTGATTCCCGGCTGGTGTCCCTGGAGCCTGGTGTGGTGAGACTGGTCATGTGGTGGCAGGAGCCTGTGTGGCCAGCATGCCGTGGAAGACCCCACCATGAGCAGACCTCAGCCTCCTGGCCCCTGGTGTTTGCACACATGACTTCAGAAGGCATGTTCTGCGGCCAGCAGCAAAGGGACCGAGAAAGCGCCCCTGAGACCCTGGGCCCCTTGGAAGCATACCATCCCCCATTGGGTGGCTGTGTGCTGTGTTCTGTGAGGCAGACTGAACACTCATGGGTGGGAGATTCCAGCCCCTGCTCCAGAAGTGTCTGATGCAGTGCTCAACACCAAGAGGTGCCTGTTCTCATGGTCATGGAGAAAAGAGAGTCAACAGTAAAAACTGAAATAATTTCTGACACTAATTACCTATGAGAAAGCCTAACACAGAACATTGAGGGTATCTTGCCCTGTGTCTCCAGGGAAGCCTTGCTCATGAGAGCAGAGAGATCCTGCTGCGAGGCCTGCCGCTGGGCTATGACCCGTCAGCAGCTCGGTCAAGCGGATGCCCTCCTTCTCAAGACAGAGAATGTTTTAAATTTGAAAACTAAAATGCAGGGGATTAAAAAAATTACATCAAAATACAGTTATCAAAACGTTAGGAAATTTCTGTGACTGGGGTGTCTATTAATGCAGTTAATAATGAGATCTGGCAAGAAGACTGATAACAATTGTCGATTTCAAAGCCTCATGAACATAAAGGGTGTTTTGAAGTCTTGGCATGAATTGTAGGGCGGCTATACACTGGGTCCAACACACCAGGGATTGGAGGCCAAGCTAAAGTGAATCTGTTCTGTTGCTGCATTTGTAACCGGGGGACATTTTAAAGATAGACCAGATCACCTTATATGCCTCCTGAGAGACCTGTATGTAGGTCAAGAAGCAACAGTTAGAACCAGACATGGAACAACAGATTGGTTCAAAATTGGGAAAGGAGTACATCAAGGCTGTATATTGTCACCCTGTTTATTTAACTTATATGCAGGGTACATCATGTGAAATGCCGGACTGGATGAAGCACAAGCTGGAATCAAGATTGTGGGGGAAATAGAAAAGATCTCAGAAATGTAGATGATATCACCCTTATAGCAGAAAGCAAAAAGGGACTAAAGAGCCTTGTGATGAAGGTGAAAGAGGAGAGTGAAAAAGGTGGCTTAAAACTAAACATGCGTTAAACTAAGATCATGGCATCCAGTCCCATCACTTCATGGCAGATAGATAGGGAAACAGTGGAAACAGTGACATTTTACTTTTTTGGGCTCGAAACCACTGCAGATGGTGACTGCAGCCATGAAATTAAAAGATGCTTGCTCCTTGGAAGAAAAGCTATGAGACACCTAGACAGCATATTAAAAAACAGAGACACTACTTTGCCAACAAAGGTCTATCTAGACAAAGCTGTAGCTTTTCCAGTGGTCATGATGGATGTGAGAGTTGGACCATAAAGAAGGGTGAGCGCCAAAGAATTGATGCTTTTGAACTGTGGTGTTGGAGAAAACACTTGAGAGTCCCTTGGAGTGCAAGGAGATCAAACCAGTCCATCCTAAAGGAAATCAACCCTGAATATTGATTGGAAGGACTGATGCTGAAGCTGAAGCTCTAATACTTTGGCCGCCTGATGCAAAGAACTACTCATTAGAAAAGACCCTGATACTGGGAAAGACTGAAGGCAGGAGGAGAAGGGGACGACAGGATGAGATGGTTGGACGGCATCACTGACTCGATGGACGTGAATTTGAGCAAGTTCCAGGAGCTGGTGAAGGACAGGGAGGCCTGGTGTACCGCAGTCCATCAGGTCACAAAGAGTAGTCCACGACTCAGCGACGGAACAACAAAGATGTTAGAAAAATTAAGGATCCACTTTTTATCCCTCCTCACCTCCTGAACGTATTAGGGGTCCCCCAGGAGCCCATGGGTTCCAGGCTGGGGGCCTCAGTGCCAGAGCCCATGGCCCCTGTGGGAGTCTGGCTCCAGTTTCCTCATCACGGTTCCTGCAGGGCCTCAGCTGCAGACCTGCCAGGTGAGGAGTGGGCCCCTTCTCCCTGGAACAACCTGCCCCTAACCCAGCAGTCGGGCCGGGCTCCGGGCCGGGCAGCTCCGTGTCTGCTGAGTCCCGAGGGCCCCCTCGGCCTCTTGCTCCCCCGTCTACGGTGGCTGCTCCGGCTCCTGCCCTCAGTGCTCCTCCTGGACCTGGACTCACCTGTCCTTCGGCTCCTCACGCCGACTGCCCTGGCCGCCGAGTCACCTGTCCAGCGCCGACCCAGACCCGGCTACAGGGACCCCCGGGGACCCGCCTGAGCTTCTGTCCTTCTCTGATGCCCCCGGTCCCTGGGGAGGTCTAACCTGTCACGTGGGGGTCAGCAACCACCAGCCTGCAGAAGCGCATGGTGTTTCTGTACTTTTAGACCTACCTGACTGATGGTTTTACAAACATAGCTTCTCAACATCTGTGAAAATGCCTCCCATCTTAATGACCACCCCGGCCCCTAACCCCAGCCACAGGACAGAAGATTCTGGTCCGTCTCCTTACGGTCCAGCTGCTGGCCAGAGTGCAGGGCTGCTGATGAAAGTTCCTGTGTAAATGATAGGACCATTTTAAATGTAGAGCCTGAAGAAATACACTTTGTAGATACTGAATTAGTCATGTCTGTGCAGAGGAACAGACCAGAAGAGGTGTTCAGACGTGGAGAGAGGTTTACGAGAGGAACTGGCTCGAGTGACTGTGGAGGCTGTCGAGACCCGAGCTGTGTGGGGCCCGTCGGCACCTGTAGACCGAGTAGAGCCAACGGTCAGTTCCCATCTGAGGGCCGGTAGGCCCAAGACCCGGGGGAAGCTGCTCTCTCAGGTCAAGTTCAAAGGGAGAACAGGAGGAATTCTCTCCTACTCACGGGAGAGTTAGCTTTTTGTTCTATTCGGGCCTTCAACTGATTGGGCATAGCTCACCCACATTAGGGAGGGCAATCTGCTTCACTCAGATGCGAGCATCTTAACACTTCAAAAAAACACCCTCGTAGCAACACCCAGAATAATGCTTGACTAAACACCTAGGCCCAGACAAGCTGACACATAAACTTAACCATCACCGGTATCACATGTATAATTTTCCAACATTCCTTGGAATAGCAGTACCTTAGTCCTCAACCACTAGTCCAAAGCAAAAGTAACCAGCCACCAGGAAACTTGGCAGAAGAGACAAATGGGTAAGATGAGCAGGTTGCAGGAAGCCTCCTTCTCTTCCCCTCTGAATGATGTTTCAAAGGATAATTTTTCTTAAAGGTTAATTCTCCAGAAAATAGAAATACCTAAGAGGAAACCACTAGATATGAGTCCAAATGCATCATTTTAAGTCGTCAAAGTGTTTCTTGGGAAAAATAAGCAAAGAAGAAAAATCTGAAATTGTGAAAGTGACAAATACATTATAATTTTTAGTGCATTTTGAAGATAGTATGTGTAAAATGATTAAGTACAGATAATCAACAAACTCAGTACACATGCAGTGCTGTATGGCCATGTTCCTCTGATTTCCAGTGTTGGCATAGCCTCTGCCTCACTGCAAGGAAAGCAGACTCCTGACAGCCAGTGATCTGACTGAAGAGCAGTGCACAGGATCTCTCTCTTCCCGAAAGCAAGCTTACTTTCTTTTAAAAGTTCTCAGAATGTTTTATAATTTTGTAAATTGAAATCACTGGTTTTAATTCAATGTTTTTTAACTAACACATTATGAGAAACAAAAGCCATGGTATCGATGCTTTCTAAACATAATTATGAAATGATGAAAGTATATACCGATAGTAAGTATGATTCACCATCATAGGCTACGAGGCTTTCCAGGTGGCACCAGGGGTAAAGAAAGAACCAGCCTGCCAATGCAGGAGACTTGAGAGACGCAGGTTCGGTCCCTGGGTCAGAAAGATCCCCTGGAGGAGGGCATGGAAACCCACTCTAGTATTCATGCCTGGAGAATCCCATGGACAGAGAAGCCTGGTGGGCTATGGTACATGGGGTCTCAAAGAGTCCATTAGATATGACTGAAGCAGCTCAGCATATACATGTGCACAACAGGCTACATGTTTTGGCATCTGATATATCCATGTATTTGAAAGGGAAGTACATTTTAGAAATAAATGAAAATTAGGATTTCTCTGTTTTAATAAGTGTGTACTTTAGCTGGAACTCATCTGATCGGGGGTGGGAGGGAAGGTGTTTGTGTTGGCTCCTACGCTAATTAGATGAAGAGCAAATCAGTGAAGCCTTCCTGGAAGAAATGATCCCTGAGTTGTGAACAAAAGCAAAGCTCAGAATTAGGCAAAAAAAGAATCTGAAAAGCAAATTCTGGGCTCAGCAAACAGCACATGAAGTGAGAGACCGTGACGAGGGATGAGAGGGCAGCTGGGGGCCCGGCCGGGTCACCCAGGTCACGCCCTGGCTGCGGAGACCACTGCCTCAGCTCACGGGAGCCGCGGAGCCACGGGGGTGCCCTGCGGTGGTGGGGGGCGGCTAGAAGGGCACTGAGGGGCCCTCAGCGCGCCGAGCAGGTGAGCAGGTGGGCAGGTGAGCAGGCTGGGGGCACAGCCACGAGATGACATGGGGTGGGGGCAGGCTGCCGGGGGTCCCATGCGGTCAGCCCCACAGCACTTGGGCCCTGGGATTGAGCCGAGTGACTCATTCGTTCACCCATTTACGTACGCACGAATTCATTTATTTAATCATTGATTATTTAGGGTTTAGGATGCAAAATTCTAAGTCTGACTGGCTCACGTATCCACAAGTTAAATAGTTGTTTCCTGCAGTGACTGACCATGCCCGCTATCATGATGGCCCAACGGGATTACCAGGGTCCTGGCTGGCAGAAGGCCAGAGGGCGGGAGTCAGGGGAGGTGCTATGGGTAGTGGGCCAAGGTCACGCGGCCAGAACCCAGGAAGATGCCAGACTCCACACTCAGGAGGCATCCTGGCAACAGGAGGTCAGGGGAACGCTTGAGAGGCAAGTTACTGCAGAAATACAAGGCACCAGATAGAAAAAGGTTTACGAGGTTTCCTCCCTCATGCCTGGCGTGGATGTTCCCTCCGTGGTAAGGCCTCCTGGAATCAGTGCTGACATATGCTGAGAAAACCTCTGACCCAGAGAAAGATCATTATCAGCTAATTTTACAGTGTTTTCCTCCACGACATCAATAACCTTCCTTCCCTAGAAGAATCGGGTGAAATGCATATTTAGACAAGTAAATCTATCTGATAAATCATTTCACAGATGAGAAAGAAGCCATGTGTGAAATGAAAGTAGATGTTTTCAAAACCACTTCATTTAGTGAGAGGACCCTAATCAATACGTGGGGTGTTTGGTGATGGGAGAAGCAGTGGGTTGGAGAGTCACGCCGGCCGTGGGCCCTGGTGCCCAGTGGCAGAGTCTGGTCCTACTTCAGGTCCCTGGAGACCAGGTGACAAGTCTCTGTTTCAGCGGCATCTTCCCCCATCGTGAAGGGCTGAGGGAAATCACGGGTGAACTCAAGCCCCAAACCAGGGAAACATTCAGTGGCAGCATCAGCCTGTGAGCGCTGAGGACGGAAAGCCTGATGCACATTCCAAAACTGCTAATGGCCCTTTCGTGCACACGTTTGGTGTTTAATAACTGTTAGATGAACATCAACATTACATACTTGCGTTTATACAGGTGACGCAACCAAAGGGCACCAACTTTTATGTTTCAGGCTTAAAGAGACATTTAAGTACATCTTATTGTTCAAAATAATCACTGGGAATGCTTTCGAATAACTTTTTGGAGAATTATTTTCAAAAGCTAATTTTAGAAGTATGAAAGAAAATGCACTTGTCAAAATAATCTCCCTCTCTCTCTAGACACACACACACACACATTAACCAAGGATAGTTATTAAATGTATGATCTTGCAAATAACATTTCAACATAAAATCATGGAAACCCTGTTTTTGCCTCACCTCCAGACAGGGGCTTCTCATTTGTTTGGTATGTTTCACAATCCTATTAAGTAGACTGTTGCTGCAGGCCATCACTATTCTATTTAGGAGAGAAAAATTTACAAATATTCAATTTCTAATGCTTAGAGTGAAAGAGGGGAAGGGAGGAATTAAGGATTTGTCTGTACCTTTAAAAAAGGTAGCTTATAATTCTATACTTCAATTATTTCAAGGCAACTTGGTATTTTTCCTGATGTTATCCATCTCATCTCTTATTCCCCAGACCACTCCCTAACTTTGGAAGGCATGCCTGCCTCTGCTTCCCCACTGTTGTCTGGAAGAATTTTGACTCCATAACTAGGTCAACATTCAGGAGAAACTTTGAAGAGAAGCATTTTTTTTTCTTTTGTTAATACCTTTGGTGAATACACGTTGGGAATACAAAGATGCATTAGTAATGCTTGGTAAAATGATATGTACATAAATTAGAATTTTAGTCTGAATTCTGCACTGGTTCTTGTATTATGTCTATGAAATCTGTTTTATATTTATTCCTCTGGAGTGATAGCTTTATAAACAAGAAAGTCATTTTCCACAAGGTGATTATTGTTTCAGAGCATTTCTGAAGACCAAGAGAGTGCTTAATTGCTGTTTGCTCATAGGAGACACTCAGCGAACACTGGTGAACCTATCAGTAATTACCTCTTACAGTGTATTTTTAAAATCTGCAACGATAGTAAGGTAAGTTAGATAAGAATGTAAGATGGAAACTTCCTTAAGTTCCTAATTAGTTCACTTTCCACACTTTTCCCCACAAGGGCAGAGTGTGAGGTGTGGTCCCTGACATCACGGACATGGGGTGCCTTGGGGGGAAGCTGGGGCTGGGCCCCACGGGCCCCCAGTGGCCTCGGCATCTGCAGCCCCGCATGGACTGGGTCCTGATTCCCGCAGGGCAGGGCTCCCAGAATCGCGCCCACCCTGACCCCTGGGCTCGGGCGCATGGGGGCATCACGGCCTCGGCTCAGGGCCACAGGCAACAAGAAAAGACCACCAGGGCCCCTCGGCACTCTGAGTCACTGACCCTTGGGCGGACCTGGTCATGTGCTCAGAGCTTCTGCCTGGCTTGGACGCTGAGGAGGAGACTGGGAGGCTGACCCGCCCGCGATCTCAGAGGCGGCGGTGCAGTTCTGAATCGGCTGAGCCCTCTCTTGCCTGCCGGGTCCGCGAGTGACAGCGAAGGTTCCGGGCAGCCGCAGGATCCCCGCGACACCTAGCACCTGGTCATCACCCCGCGTCCTGCCAACTGTCCTGGCTTCAAACATGCATAGCTCTGTCATGGGCGGGTGGCCCGCCTCTGCCCTGGCTCCCAGGAGCCGTCAATAACTAGGGCCACTTCTCTCCAGTCCTGCTCAGAAACAGCCCCGCCCCAGCCCCGACAGGTCCAAACCCCACGCTCTTCCCACATGTCGCTCGGCGACTCTGATCGCTGGCTGCTTTGTGGGCTTCTCTGGGCCATGTTTACTCATGGTGCTACGTAAACCAGCACAGTCCACAGAAACGTTAGACAGTGATGCTTAGCTTAGGTGATGAATTATCAGATTTTTCTTGGCTTCCCCAAGAACTGAAGGAGATTGTGACCTTCAGTTCCGTGAATGGTCTGCTCTGCCACAGGAATCATGTTGACGGATATGCCCGTGCAGACTCGGGCTGGGCCTGCGGTGAGGACCCCAAGTCACTGCCCGTCAGCTGAGGCTTTACTGCCGTCTATTCAACTTCAGTATTTAAAACACCATCACCTTCCAAACATCATTGTTTTTCATATACAAAGCTTTGTGAAAACCCTACTTGACTGTTATAAGGAACTGTGACAATCGATAGATTTCATCCTAAGAAAAAGAAAAGTGATCCAGGAAAGAAACATTTCAAAACACCACTGCAAACAGCTCCATGTCACCAACATAAGCTGGAAAATTTCCAGATGTTTGCAGAGAACTCACCCCAGTCGGTGAGGACAGAGGTGCTCCACACCTATCCTTTTGGGGTAGGGGTCAGAGGGCGTCCCTTACCTGTGGGTCTGATGGTGGAGGCAGCGTCAGTGGGGATGGTCAGGGGCAGGCACTCATCATCCTGGGAGTAGCCCGCTTGAATGGCGCGCAGGTAGCTGTGGCTCCGTGTCCGAAAGCATCCCGGGAGGTCCAGCGCGTCCATGGCCTGAGACTCCACTTCGCTGAAGACCGACTCGCACACTGACTCGAACTGCCCATTGACCTCAGCCTCGCTCATCTGCAAGAGTGACAGCGCGGCTGATGGCTCGGCCAGGCCAGGCGCCACAGCCCCCCGCCAAAGGAGAAGCGCGCAGAGCTCACCCGTTGGCACTCACCGCCTGCCATGCACAGCTTGATTAATTTGAAGTCAGTACACTGGGGGCCATTAAGCTTGGGGAACACTGAGAAAAACCACCAGTTCCCACTGTGCCCTGGAAAGTCTACAGACCCCGAGGCAGAGCTTTAAAGTGCAACTGGCAGTTACCACCGAGGTCAAGAGGAACAACGAGGTTAAAGGTTAGCACACCGTGCAAAGTATTCGTCATCCCTCTTTTTCCATTTTCATGGCCCAGGCTGTTTCCAGCTCAGACAAGCCAGGTAAGGCTGCTGTGCTCACAAAGACCCACGGGCACGGCTCTCTCTGCTTCCACTCAGCTCAGCGCCCCGGGCTGAGGAGACGGACCCCTTCTCAGCCTCGAGCTTGCCCCCGCATCCCCGGAGGCAGCCCCAGCCCGTGTCCCGGAGGCGCCTCAGTCTCTCACGCTGCAGGCGTGCCACCCACACTCCGCTGGGTCCCTCCCCTCCTTCAGCGTGGGCCGGCAGTGCCCGCCCTGAGATTGGCAGTTCAGCAGGTAAAGTTGTTATTCTGAAGCCTGGCATTTCATTTCTGGGTAGAGAGTCACCCTGGGACCCTGTGTTATGAAACGAATGACTGGGCCTTGAAGAGCGAGGGTCCTGAGGGCCGTGCTCCAGGGGCCTGATTTGGGTGAGCAGAGGGCCTCCATGTGCTGTCCTTGCCAAATGTGGTTTCCTGAGGTTTCTGGGGCCTCCCGGGAGCCACGTCTAGGGGTTTAAGCGGAAACTCAGTAGCGGGACACAGAGCAGGCTGAAGAGCCTGGGGCGGGGGTGGAGGGGCGTGGGGACTGTAGGAATGAGAATTCCGGGTTGAGCTGCAGCCGCTCCCAGGTCTGGGTTCCTGGGGACCTGGACAAGTGGATCCTCCCCTGCCCCCGCCTTCTGGGGCACCTCGTGCTGACACGCAAGCAGGTCAAGAGATGCCCGCAGGGACACTGATGTTGAGGGCCAGAGGTCTGCATGGAATCAGGGCTCAGGCAGAAGCCAAGATGGTTCTCCCAGGCGACTTGCTGGGTCCCTGCCTGGGGTTCACGGAGGGGCCCGGAAACCTGGGCGGGTCTCCCTGCCACCCCTGTGCAGGGGGCCTCTGCCTTCGGAACCCCGACTGCCCCCGGTACCCCAGCCACGCCTGCAGCCAGCGTCCTCATGGCGGCCACGGCTGGCTCACAGTCTCAGCCCAGCGCCCAGCTGAGTCACTTACTCCACCCCTGGAACGTGACGCACAGCTTCCTGAACACTCCTGCTACGTCAACAGGTAATTTTGAAAAGTATTGTTCTAAATACCAGATCAATCCTTTCCCTCTAATTGTTCACAGAGTTAAAGCAGGTAAAGAACTGGATTTGCCCTTCATCAGAGAAGACAGCTTCTGCCCACCTCTAATCACAGACCTGGGCCTGGCTCCCTGTTTCTATTAACACCTGAGATTATTCACGAGTGCTCCACTCACTGGACAAATCCCAGTGAGCACAGCCCAGGAGGAAGGTGCTGAGGGGCCCTCCAGGCAGGACTGCTGACCCGGAGTCGTTCAGGCAGAAAAGAGCCGAGAAACACTCCTGGGCGACTGCCCCATGTGAGTGGCTTCAGGGTGTCTGATGCCGGAAAGGGGAAGACGAGTTCGGGCAAAGACAGATGCCGACAGCCCAGCACAGTCACCTCGCTGCCTATCGAGGGAAACACATCCCACACACTCACTCTGGCTCGAAGTTGCCTTTTCCCGGAGTACAGACTCCTTCCCATCCAGGTTTTCCCTTATGTGGAACTATATCAGAAAGTCTCAGACTGTTTCACACCATTTACATCAGAGACCCCCGTCAGACAACCCGAAGAGGCCAGAAACCCTGTGGGGTCGCCCGCGCCCACCAGTCCCAACACGGGGTCTCGGTGGGTCCTCCTTCTCTGCAGACCCACAGGCCTAGCGCCTTTCTCCCTCTGGAAGAGGTGCCATCACCTTCACATGCATATTCTGGGCACTCAGGGGTGGGCATTCAGCAAGGACCGCTCAGCCAGTGCTTCCAGCCACAAAGCTGACCAGTGAGGCCCTTCAAACGAGGGGGAGTTTTCCCCCAAACAAATACGCAGGTGAGAAGGAACTCAGCTGGTCTAGACTAGAACTGAAATGGCCTTTTCTCTGACTTGCTCAAGGGAGATTTGGAAAAGTGGGCATTTTGCTCTGCAACTGAAACCGCAGCTCAGCCTGACATGAGGTGTCCCGGGAGGATGCAAAGTCAATGGGGTACATAATCAGTGTGGGCTGAAGTGCTGGCTTCTCTAGTGAACTGCAAGCACGGGAAAGCACTTAAACTGCTTCTGGAGGACGTGTGCTTTGAGATACCAGAGAAAACCAGAAGATGGTGAGGAATGTGGCTCCTGATGGCAGAGAGCCCGACACCCACTGAGGGTGGGTTTCCCAGGGTCAGGACAGGGGTGCCTGCAGAGCGAGGTGGTGGCTGGGGGAGGGCCTGGGACCCTGGATGCAGCTGCCAGTGCTGAAAAACGGGGCAGCTGCTGCAGGAACCGGCTCGGAGGTTCCTCGGGAGCTCACAGCTGCACCCTCAGGGACAGGGTGTGCAGCACGAGGACTGGAAGCAGAGACACGGACAGACGCTCGCACACCCGTGTTCACACAGTGTCACTCACAGCAGCCAAGGGGGAAGCGACAGTGTCTGCTGATAGATGGCGGGCGCACATGCGGGCCATCCACACAGCGCGCTGCTCAGCCTTAGAGGCGATGCACGCTCTGACACAGGCGACCACACGGAGGAAAGCGGAACAGGGCCAACACGGAGGATGAACACTGTGAGTTAGTCACTCCTGTGAGGTCCCGGGAGGAGACAGAGGGGGCGGTGGGGCGGAGGTCAGTGTTTCATGGGGACAGCTTCAGTTTGGGAAGATGAGAGAGCCCTGGAGATGATGGTGCAGCTGGTTGCCCAACAATGTGATGTGCCAAACGCCACGGGATGTACACCGGAAGATGGTTAAGATGGTAAATATTGTGCATTTTATGTATGTTTTACCACAGTGAAAAGAGGAAGGATGCATGACAGAAAGAAGGTACCCTCACACTGACACGGCTTTGTGAGGACAACGAGAAGGCAGGAGGAGTGGGTGGCAGGCTCGGCCCTGGGGGAAGGCGGATGCAGCTCCTGCAGGGGCGGTGGGGTGCCCCCTGCCCTGCATGCCCAGCAAAGCGCCTGGGGTCCTGGGCAAACGGATCAGCCGTCAGAACGATCTGGACGGTGCATGGATGGAGCACACAGAGACTGGCAGGAATGAGGTTGTGGCCGCGGGGGCCTCAGCAAGGCAGCCGCGGCAGGAAGGTGAGCAGAGACCAGGTGGAGCCCCTCCCGCTCTCCCGCCCGCCTGTCCAGGCAGCTGTCCCACTGCGGCTCCCTCATGCCCAGCGGCGCCGGGTCCAGAACCGTCGGCAGCCAGGCTGGGTGTGAGCACAGTGGCGGCGAGGGTGCGAGTGGCGGGGAGAGGTCCCTGAGCGCCCCTCTGTGGGTCCCCCTCCCGCGGGCCCCTTCCTCAGGCGGCAGAGCCGGGGCAGACTGAACCGCCTGCCGCCCGCGTCCTCAGAGGACAAGGCAGGGCGTGACCTGCTGGCTCGCCTGCAGCTGCGGGGACAGTCTGCCCAGGGAAACAGCGACCTCTGGGGGGCTGCTGCTGCGGGGCCCTGTGTGTCCCCTCGGGTGGGGGGCCTGGCCCAGGCAAGGAGGCCGCTCTGCGAGGGGTGGTGGGGGGACGTGGCGGACGCTCCTGTCAGCCCTCCTCAGAGGCGCTGGGAGTGGGAGCCACTCCCAGGGTCACAGAGGCCCCGTCACGCCCACGGAGCTCCCGAGTGTGGTGGCCCAGGAGCAGTCCCGGCTGGGACTGTGCAGCAGGGGCTGACCGGGAGGGGGGGCCCCACCTGGCTCACGCAGCTGGCCTGGCTGAGGGTGCTGACGGCCCTCATGTAGCTCTGGTTCCGGGAGCGGAACTTCGGGGAGTTGTAGTTGGCAGAGGGGTCCAGCCCGTGGCTGGCAGGCCCGTCGCTGGCAGCTTGCAGGTAGCTCTGGCTACAGGAGAGAAAGAGAGGAGAGGCCTCGTGAGCATCGCTGCAGGGACCACGTGTGCCGGTGCCTGGGGCCGCTAGGTGGACGTCTCGGGCGCATGGAAACATTCCTGACAGACATGCTCACAGATGTGGGTTCATCAGCACCAATGGGGCAGGCTACTTACAGACTTGCTTCGAAACCTGACTTTTTATGATCAGGTAGTGAAATCGGGATCATTCCACATAGAAAGAAACCTAACCCTGAAAGCATGGATAACTCACACAGCCTAAGAGCAAGCTGGACTCAGAAGTCCATTAGAGTCTCATAAAGGTCAGGGTAACTTTTGGCACCTTCACACACTCAGAAAAATAGAAGAAAAAAAATCAAAGGTTTGCCAGCCGTTTTAACTTATGTGAAGTTGTCCAGATTATGCAATAAAAGCAGAGAGCAGACTGAAAACTCAAATCCATATTATCATCATAATGGTCATTTCCTTCCAAACAGCCTTAACAATCAATTTCCTCTAGTCTCCCTCCTTGTTTTTTGCAAAATCTTGAAAGCACGGGGGAAACCCTGAGGATGTCTGGCAGAGAGAGGGTTCAGCTGGGTTGATGCTTCTGGCTAAAACGAGCTCCTTTCAGGTCTGGTGACAGTCTTTCCACAATCAAGACAGACTGCATTTTATTTGACCCCCAAGCTGGAATAATGTGGACAGCAATAATGGAGTTATTCTTCTTTTCTACTGTGGATCACAATGAGACAGTTAACTAGGATAACTGCACAGGCCTGTGTATAAAAATTAGGTTGCTAATTCTGACTCCATGTCTTGACTACAGTATGTTCCCTGCTTTTTAAAGTAAGCCCTTGATGTAAATTGATTTCTCGGTGATTTACTTCTTTAGAAATGGGGTAGCAGAGGGAAAACTGGCTTGCTGTTAAATTCAGATTAAGGAAGCTCATTTATTTTAAGGTCATTATTTCAGGTAATGTTAATAGTATGTACTTTTAGATACTAATGGCTCAGAGGTTAAAGCATCTGCCTGCAATGTGGGAGACCTGGGTTCGATCCCTGGGTTGGGAAGATCCCCTGGAGAAGGAAATGGCAACCCACTCGAGTATTATTGCTTGGAGAATCCCATGGACGGAGGAGCCTGGTGGGCTACAGTCCATGGGGTCACAAAGAGTTGGACACGACTAAGCGACTCCACTTTCACTTTCAGAATACAATTTATAGATTATTATAATGATAACTTTATTTTAAAACTAGGTATATAACATATTCCAGCTCTTATATCCCTTCTTTCCACTTAAAACAGACCAAAAAGGAAGAGAAGAGAAAAGAAAAGGAAATGGGAGAGAAATGAGACTGGGGCCGCCCTGACCCTGGCCCGTAAAGAGTCCAGGTCTCTGCCGGACTCCTTGTCACCTATGCTGCTCGGGCCTGGGTCTGGGCGGGGGTCTGCACGCCCCAGTTTCTACCAGTTAGCACTTTTGTCATACTTCCAATTGAAGAGCTTTCCCTTCTGATTAACACCACTCTTTGCTGATTCAACATTCTCACATTTAAGTTCTCAGCATCTATAAAAGCAGGGCTGTGTCTTCTTTATCTCTGTATCCAGATTTGCAGCCCAGAGTCTGGCACTGTGAGTGGGGTGACTCAGAACTATGGCTGGGTGGCACCCACACACGGGTCTGTATTTGTGATTCTACGTTCTTCTAACTCATGACCGCCTCTTTATTCCAGCACTGGGCAGCCACTGAGAGATGAGCTGCCACCACAGGAAGCTAACCACGGGTTTTCTTTCACGCACAGACTCCAGACATCGAACATCCCTGATGTACCATCATGCTGGCCCCTGGAAGCACCCTGTACCAGCCCGTCGGTCCTTGCAGGGACCCCACACGCTTGGGCCTCACTGCAAATGGGGAGCCACCTTGCCCAGGCACCCCCAGAGCGAACACAGAGCCCAGGCAGCCGGCTCCAAAACTCATGCTTTTTGCCCCAAGATCTGGGCAGTTGAGTCAGAGAACAGAGGTTGCAAAGGTCTGGTCCCCAACTCAGCCCCACTTGATTAGGGTGGCTTGGCATCCTCCAACACACCGGGCAGGCCAGGGAGCCCCGCAGGTCACAGACCTGGGGACAGTTGGGAAAGCGCTTTTTCCAGATTATTTCTGTAATTAGACTGTGTAAATATGGAAATATTCAGACTAAGCTTTAACTGCAGCCACCAGAGAAGGTGTGCTCGTGTTCACCCCGTCCAGGGCTGGGTGCTCAGAGCCTAGGAGTGACACCGCCCCCAGGGACCTTCTCTCTGGGGACAGCTGAAACCTCCCGGCCCTGAGGAGCCTCCCAATGATGACAGAAAGCCGGCGTCAGGCTCAGAATCGGTGCCCCGTGTGACGGGAAGACAGGAGGGCCCTGGGCTGGAGCCTGAGAGGAGGGGCAGTGGCGCGGGCTTTGGGGTAGAGCCGCCCGGCCACCCTGCACGTGCTCTCGTGCGTCCCGGACTGCTGGACCTGCTGCTCTGGGTCTGTTCCTCACGGTGTTCCTCTTCTAACTAGCAGCACTGCGGGGAGAGGCCTGTGTGCCTTCTGGTAAATTCTGTAGACTTTCTCCAGCAGGTGCCCAGAATGCTGCCAGGTGCTGATGTCAGATAGAAACACGGGGTACCCTGATAAACGTGGAGTTCAGAGGAGCAGCAAGTAACCCTCATGAGCAGTATGCTCCCAGCAGGGTCCCAGATGTGTCCCTCAGGCTGAAGGAACACATCTGTCCTGTGTTCTATCTGACTGTCCATCTGGAAGTCAGACGTCACTGTTTGTCTTTCTCAAATCTGGCACTACGACGACAGAGGCGCACTGGGGCCAAAGGGTCGGACGCTGACGGGATCACAGATGGTCCGAGTGCACAAGGGTGGATGGAGGGGCTGTGGGAAGATGTGGGTTGTGGAGAAGCTTCCGGAAAAGACCAGTGGGGACTGTGCAGCCCCCTCTGGAGTCTGGAGTTGATGCCACAAGCACAAGAAAGCACTGCCAATGCCTCACTGTGGAGACGGGCGCTCAGAGGGTGGGCAGGAGGTGGGGGGTGCAGACGCAGAGCCCCTGGTGCTGTGCTGAGTCCTCCCTCAGGAGGCCTGGGTGGGGGGCGGGACCGCGGCCCAGGTTCGTCTGTGGAGTTTAGTACAGGAGTCTCAGGGCACACCCCGGGGGGCTGATGGGATCAGGGGTCCCTGATGTGGCCCCCACCTTTCCATGTGAGATCTGTCTGAACAAAACATTTCAAAAGTTTAATTTTCCTGGAAAAGAGCAAACCTAGGTGAAGTCATCATAAAGCATAGTGCTTTTTCTGAAATAGAAATCGCAGAACAGAAACAAACACCACTGGCTGTTACAGACGAAACAGGCGGTGTCTGTGGGCTGTCCGGGTGACGGCTCTGGGCGGCCTCCTCCTCTGTAACCCCACACACACCCTCAGTGTGCTGGGTCGCCACTCCGCTCAAGCTGAGCCCGCGACTGAAACTGAAGCTGCGTCTCCTCCTGGATGAGCCATGACGTGATGACTGGTCATTTGTATATCTCCTTTGGTGAGGAGACTTTTCACCCACCCCCGCATTTTTAACCAGGTTATTTCTAGTTTTGTTTTGTGGGAGTTCTTTATATATTCTGTACTCAAATCCTTTGTCAGATATTCATTTCAAGTATTTTCCTTCACTTTGTGACTTGCCTTGTCCCCTACTTGTTGGGAGTGTTTTGATGAGCAGACATTTTAAATTTAGATGGCGAGAGTCACTCTTCAGTCACATCGATTTATTCTATTTGAGTTTTCTTTAGCCCGAGAGGTTTCACCCCCAAGGGACCACTGGAGACACTTGGAGATATTCTGTTGTCACAGCTTGGGGATGGGAGCCTGGTGAGCAGAGACCAGTTCAGTCACTCAGTTGTGTCTGACTCTTTGTGACCCCATGAATCGCAGCACGCCAGGCCTCCCTGTCCATCACCAAGTCCCGGAGTTTATTCAAACTCGTGTCCATCAAGTTAGTGATGCCATCCAACTATCTCATCCTCTGTCGTCCCCTTCTCCTCCTGCCCCCAATCACTCCCAGCATCAGGGTCTTTTCCAATGAGTCAGCTCTTCACATCAGGTGGCCAACATACTGGAGTTTCAGCTTCAGCATCAAGTCCTTCCAGTGAACACCCAGGACTGATCTCCCCTAGGATGGATTGGTTGGATCTCCTTGCAGTCCAAGGGACTCTCAAGAGTCTTCTCCAACACCACAGTTCAAAAGCATCAATTCTTCGGCACTCAGCTTTCTTCACAGTCCAACTCTCACATCCATACATGACCACTGGAAAACCCATAGCCTTGACTAGATGGACCTTTGTTGGCAACGAAATGTCTCTGCTTTTTAATGGGCTGTCTAGGTTGGTCATAAGTTTCCTTCCAAGGAGTAAGTGTCTTTTAATTGCATGGCTGTAATCACCATCTGCAGTGATTTTGGAGCACCCAAAAATAAAGTCTGACACTGTTTCCACTGTTTCCCCATCTATTTGCCAGGAAGTGATGGGACTGGATGCCATGATCTTAGTTTTCTGAATCTTGAGCATTAAGCCAACTTTTTCACTTTCCTCTTTCACTTTCATCAAGAGGCTTTTTAGTTCCTCTTCACTTTCTGCCATAAGGGTGGTATCATCTGCATATCTGAGGTTATTGATATGTCTCCCGGAAATCTTGATTTCATCTTGTGCTTCTTCCAGCCTAGCGTTTCTCATTATGTATTCTGCATATAAGTTAAATAAGCAGGGTGACAATTTACAGACCAGAGATGCTACTAAAATTATATAGTACATAGCCACCTGTCAACCAAAAAGAATTTTCTGGCCCCAAGTATCAGCAGTGCTGAGGCTAAAACAACCCTGGTCTATTCTGACACCAATATCCCTGTCTTAAGAGCAGACAGCCTCCAAACACATAGCATCATCCACATTTTCCTCAGGTGAGCTTCAAGTGGGCATTCACCAAGATAGACTATATTCTGGGCCACAGAACAAACCTTAACACATTCGAAAGAACAGAAATCATACAAAGTATGTTCTTGGACTAAAATAAATAAAACTAGAAATAAATAACAGAAGAATTTCTGGAAAATCCCCAAGTATGTGAAAGTTAAACAACAGTCTTCCAGATTGGCTCAGAGAGAAAGTCTCAAAGGAAATTTAAGCGTATCTTGTACAGATAATCAAGGAGTAGGGGAAAGCTAGAATGAACCATACCATACGAGATTATAGTCAGAGACATGGCAGTGAATCCATGTTTAGCACCGTACACATGCCAGTGGATAAACAAAATAAATGACTGTAGATATGTGTGTGTGCTAGCTCTCTGTGCTGCTAAGGGAACCAGCAGTGAGCTCACACGGGGCTGGACCTTGGTTTCCAAACACTGCTTTCCTGAGCGGCAGCAGGGACTCCTGCAGGGACGCTGGGCCCAGGGGGAGAAGCGGCCAGAGTGGCTGGCCCAACTTGGCTCTTCTCTGTCAAGACTGTTTCGGCTCTTCTAAGACCCTCAGCATTTTCTTCCTGTCAGTTTCTCTAAAAACGGAGGCTGCCCTGCATCGACACCTTGGTCTGGGGAGAATTAACACCTTGGCAATACTGCAGTCCCCGTCAAAGTCTCTCTCCCCATGTGTGTTGGTCTGATTACGTGGAGCAGCACCTGCAGTCCTCAGGCAGTCAGCCTGGGTGCATCCGCGCACACGCCCGGCAGACACAGTGAACTCACAGACGCGTGTCCTAACAGACCAACAGCAGGGATGTGCTGCGGAGGCCGTGGCCGTGCTCTGCGGCAGGGCTGGCTATGCACAGCTGCCGCCCGGCGCGCCCTGTTGCCGTGCTGGGTTCAGGTGTGACCTCTGTCCTCTGGCTCACCCGCCCCAGTGCTTCGGTGGTTGGTTGTTTAGAGACCTCACTGCTGAGAGGCACAGGCTGACTCCCCCCGCAGCACCACGTACCCCACCTGTGTCCTTTCTCGGATCCCCTGGAGCTGGGAAATGGCTCACCACCCACACTCTGCCGATGAGACGCAGCCCCCGTTCCCGGGGTGAAGGCCCTTGTCCCGGAGCAGATCCACGCTACCGGAAGCGTGGCCGCCCCTCCTCATTCCCAGGGTTGCAAGGCCACGTGTCAGCCCGGGGGGTGTCAGACAGGGGTGTGTGCACGGGGGCTGGCAGGGACCAGCTTCACTAAAGCAGCTCTGAGGGAGGTCTTTCCTGCTGCGAGACCCTCCTGTGTTTTCTCATACATGTCCTTTCTGCTATTATAAGAGTCCGTTGTTGGCTTCAGGGCCCTCTAAGCCCACTGAGCGATGATGAAGCTGTGCCTCCTGGATGCCAAGTTCTCCCAGCGGCAGCTGACGCCACACCCGGACGGTCACAGATGACAGCGTCTGCAAGGGACACTAGGGCCCTCCCAGCTCTGCCAAAAGGCAGCACATATGCTCCAATAGAATTCAGGTTCCCGAATGATACATTTAAAAAGATCTGGTGTCTTTCCAAACAGCCTTTTTCCCATTCAAACTACCTTATAGTTCAACTTCTGAATTGTATTTTGAGGAAAAATCAGCAACACTGCACACAGGATTATGAACGAGATTCCATTGTAAGGAGACCAGAGAGATTAAAATATCAGAAAGAATGATGAGTATTAAGGAAAAGCTCCCATTATTTATCTTCCATGTTATGACACTCTGTCAACATCAATGGAAATAAATGTATCATGAAAAAAATCTGCTCTCGTTACAAAGTGATGTGCCTGTAAGCCTTCAGAGATTAAAGCAACGGCTGTAAATATGAACATGAAAAATTTAAAATAAGGGACACATTTTACACAAACAGTCACATTTATATACACTGCACAACATAGTATACATTGAAAATGCGTATTATTAAGTAGTAGAGGATGCTTAACTAGTTTAAAAACAGTCTGGGACCTCCCCAGAAGGTCACATGTGATATTCCCAAGAGACCCGGCAGCTCGACCCCCAGGTACGGGACAAATGAAGGTAACTGTCCACGGAGAGACCTGTGCAGGATTCGTCCTAAGAGCCCCGAAGTGGAAACAAACGTCGGTCAGGTGCGGGAGAAGTTACCAGGGCTGCGGCCACACGGTGGAGTACTAGCCAGCCGTAACAGCAGAGGCGGCGGCCGCGGGCCACAGCTCAGGCGAGCCTTAAAGACCCGCCGGGCGGGAGAAGCCGGCACGAAGGCACGGGCTGCAGGACCGCACGTCCACGGCACGTCCGCAACCAGCAAACCCGGGAGACCCGGCACACGGGGCGGCTGTCGGGTGGGGTGGGGGAGCTGGGCGGCTCCTCGGCTGGAAGACACGTCCTGACGTGGGTCACAGGGACCCGTGAACACACCACAAGCCACTGTGCTGCTCACGTCAAGGGGATGAACTGCACCGTCTGCAAATTACATCCTAGTCAAGGGGCTAGGAATCAGCCGTGGAAACATGTTTAGTTTTCTGTCACTTCTCAACTGAAGTGAACTGTGTGATGATTCGGGAGGGGTTTTCAGGAGCCAGTGGAGGCCCCGTCACCGGCTTGCGGCAGGTGCGGGGCCCTGGCCTCCCTGGGTGGGGAGCCCCGAGGCCATGGAGTGAGCAGTCATGCAACTCCCACCACACGCGGCCATCGTCCTGGTGTCCTGCGAGGCGCCTGTGTGTCTCTGGGGCACAGACGATGGCCCAGTCATTTCGTGACGGTGTGCTCACCTTCCTGAGAGGCAACCCCAGGCCCAAGGTCCCCACGCAGGTGATACGGATTCCGCACAAAGATCGCTCCCTCCGGAGGGTGCGTGTGTTACTTCAGTGCGGCACACACGTCTTCAAAGCCTGCGGTGCATCGTCACAGATGTGTGACGGACTCGTAGCCCAGATGAGCAAGGTGCGGAGCAGCGGCGTGTCCCAAAGCGGAGCTGTCATTACGGCCCTGCTTCCGAGTCATGACAGGGCTGCGTGCTCCGCTCCTTCTCGGAGGGGAGAGACGTCAAGTTTCCAGGAGGGGTGGTGGCAGGCAGTGAAGTCAGTCTGTCGCTGGGCCTCCCGTGCTGAGAGGAATCATCTTACCCAGAGGCGGTGTCTCAGGCATCAAGGTGGGAGAGTTCCTGAAGCCAACACAGAGCTGGGGCTGCCCCCTCCATGTGGTCAGAGCGGAGCATCGGGAGACGCTCCTGGGTTGCCTGCCCTGTGGGTCGTGGACAGAGACTCCTGGGGTTGCCTGCCCGCCAGGTTGTGAATGGGAGACTCCTGGGGTTGCCTGCCCGCCAGGTCGTGGACAGAGACTCCTGGGGTTGCCTGCCCTGTGGGTCATGGACGGGAGACTCCTGGGGTTGCCTGCCCGCCAGGTTGTGGACGGGAGACTCTGGGCCGCGGACACAGCTGTCCTCCTCCAGGTGGTCACAGAGCTTCTCTGGTCCCTGCAGAGGGACGGCTGAGGACGGGGAGAGCAGGGCTTCGAGGCCGGGAGATCCCAGCCTGCAGTCGGGGTTTCCCGTTCCCCCACTCCCTGGTGTGTGGCTGAGCGAGTCTGTGCAGTGGCCGCCCCGCCTGCCCCCTGACGACGGCCAGCCCAGCCCGCTTGCCCAGCCCGCGCGTGCTGCGCCACCACGACAGCGGCCACCACAGCGTATGGGTCCTGGTGTGGAGCGAGGGCCCCGCAGAGGCATCGGGCTCCCTGGGCCACGCCGGGCGAGGACTGTGCTCAGGGGCGGCCAAGACCGTCTCGGGGGCTCGTCCTGCCACCCAAGGGCCTTCCACTGCGGTGGGCCTCCATGCCTTTCTCTGTGTTTGAGATGGGTTTTTAAGCAAGCACAGAGCTTTCCTCTTTACTAAAATTTCTGACACTTGCTGGTTTATATTAAAAGCTAGTGTCAGGGCAACAGGAAAACACCCACTGAAGGTTTCCCAAGAGCTCACAGCATCACAGTGCCCTGCTGGTTTCTGGACCACACACCCCGGGTGGATTCACAAGGGCAGCATTGGCTCAGATCTGAACTTCAGTAAACATCTGAGGCACTTCTGTGGCAGGTGGTGTCTGGACCCACTGACGCTTAGAGGAATGCAGGTCTACTGGGGCAGTGAAGGGCGCCCCACTGAGGGGCCCTTCAGAGAACCTGCATTTTCACCTATTTCATCCACAAACAACAAACACTCCTGTGAAAAGTCTTCCTGCGGGTGTTGGAGACTGGGTTTGTGTCTGCATCAGGGCTGGCCCCGGGGTGACCACACTTGGAAACAAACGTTGAGCTCTGAGAACGCCAGGGTCTGCTGGACCCAGCCCAGCACGCGCGGGCTGGGCAAGCGGGCTGGGCTGGCCGTCGTCAGGGGGCAGGCGGGGCGGCCACTGAGAGGGGGGCATGACCACGGGATCCCTGATGCTGGGGTGGCGCAGGTGCAGATGCAGAACCGGGACGTGCAGTCCGGGGGTGCGGCACAGCAGGGGCGGAGGCTTCTTGCGAAGGAGACTAGCGTCTGACCACTTGTGCTGGAGCTCATCAAACACTCACCAGCCGAACAGCGAACGGCAGCGCCCTGCCTGGAGAACTCGGGGGGAACATGCAGCCTGACTGTGTTGTTGTGCAGTCCCTCAGTCCTGTCCGACTCTTCGCAACCCCATGGATTGTAGCCCGCCAGGCTCCTCTGTCCATGGGATTCTCCAGGCAAGAGAACTGGAGTGGGGTAGCCATGCCCTCCTCCAGGGGATCTTCCCGACCCAGGGATTGACCCCGAGTCTCCTGCATTAACAGGAATTAATGGGTTCTTTACCGCGGAGCCACGGGGGAAGCACTTAGAACTGTCCTAGTCCTTCCTGGGCCAAGTCCTGGAGACACAGTCACAGGACATGCTGCCCTTTCAGGCCTGTCCCGGGCGCCCGTCTGAGGGCGGCAGAACCAGACCAGATCCGTGACGTTCACACTCAGGCCAGGGCATCAGGGTTGGGGTCCCCCAGGCCAGCCCCTCCTGGGAGGGGCTCTCGGGGTCCACCTGAGGGGGTGTGTGTTCCAGTGACCAGCTTTCTGAGTCCCCAGACGCACACATTAAGAAGAGGCCTAACAAACAGGGCACAAGCAGCTCTGCTGGTCAGGCTACCCAGCCCGTGTGGCTAGCAGGTAACCACAGGAACAGCAAGGGGACAATCCACCAGCTTGGCAGCCAGTACGTTGCCGCTAACCATCTCGGTACCTACGCAGCTGCTGTTCACTGGGCTACATTCACTGCTGGATGCCACTGGGCCGGCACAGACCCGACAGATGGAACTCGGCCCACGGGCACGGCGGACCCTCTCGGGGGAGAGTCTGCACGCACAGGACGGCAGTTAACACTAAACACCTCCAGGTCATGGAGCTCAAAGGAAAATTCAGTCCATAGGCAGTGACTCCTTCATTGTACAGATGGCAAAAGGAAGTGAGAAAATGAGGATTTTGAAGAGAACAGAAAACGCAGAGAGTCCACGAGTGGCCGGTGAGACCAGTCACCATGGAAGCAGCCTGCCCCGGGGAGGGAGCTGGGGTGCAGCCCCTGCCTCTTCTGGACCGGGGATGGCCGGGACGGTCCCTTCCTCGGGAAGCCCTGCCGTCTCCCCACGTGGCCGAGACCCTGGCCGCCTCCCAGCCTCTCCTGCCCGTCCGTGGCCCCTGCCATCGGAATCAGGAAGGTGGGGTACTGCAGCAGCGCCGGTCCCCGGGGGGCGCCCGCTGTCCTCTAATGGGCCTTCCCGCACCCCGCAGAGGCAGAGAGCAGGCATCCTCGCACCCGGCCGTCGGGACCGTGGGGGTGACCCCTGCACACCACCTGCCCCAGCTGGACTCAGCGCGGTCCCCACACCTGCCCTCCTCATGGCAGCCCCTCAATGCACACTACCCCAGCCCTGCCTGAGTCACAGCCTTGGGGGTCCCACTCTGTCCCTAGAACGTCTGCCTCCAGGCCGGTTTTCTCAACCCACACACTGTCACTAAGGCGGCCCTGGTGACTCACCCAGGCCTCCTGACGGACACCTTATGGTGTCCACCCAGTCGGATCAACCTTTCTAGAACAGGAATCTGCTAGCTGACTTGAATTTCTTCAGTGGCTCTCTATGGCTTTCAGGAACAGCTTTCAAGACAATTATTAGCCCCAAAAGGGAGATGCCTGGGACACAAGGTTATAGTAAAAACCATCACTAACAATCCCACAGAATGAAAGCTAACGTCACTCAGTCAAGTCCGACTCTTTGTGACTCTATGGACTGTCATCCACCAGGCTCCTCCATCTATGGGATTCTCTAGGCAAGAATACTGGAGTGGGTTGCCATTTCTTCTCCAGGGCATCTTCCTGACCCAAGGATCGAACACAGGGCTCCCACATTGAAGGCAGACTCTTTACAGACTGAGCAACCAGGGAAGCCAACCCCATAGAATGGCCCCAGTTAAAATTTCCTTAAAAGCAATTCCATCCATGAAACATTATTAAATGCTGACTATCCGGAAAATGGAGGTGAGTTCTATGCTCTCCACTCTGTTCTGTGTTTTCCCCGTTAGTACTAGAAATTAAAAACCACTGCGGCAGATAAATGTTTATTTCCATTCTTCTCACTCCACTGTATTTTCTGACTGCTGATTTTATAGGTTAAATGTTTCACTACCTAACACTGTATAAATTAAGAGGTAGATGCTATTACTACTTAAGAAGAGTTTTTTTTTTTTTTTTACTATTGTCGTATCTGATGACAAATGCTGACTTTAACATCTATTTGAATAGTCACCATACAAATGGAGGAATCAACTGACAGTAAAATTTACCATCCTGCTGTGATTGCAGATAATCACTAAATGCACCTCCATCTGAAGTGAAAATAATAGTGTGACTGTACCACGAAGCAGATCATCAGTGGAGTCCCTGTCAACCAACAGGGTCAGCTGAAGAGCCATGGCATGATCACTACCGGGGTAATAAAAAGGAGTGAGTGTACACTGTCATCTGAGGAGGCGACAACGTAATCAGCAGGCAAAGGAAGACACAGAAGATGGAAAGGAGGAATTATGACACCGGGTGTGAAGGAAAATGACAGAGGACTCTCCGTATGGGAACTCTGCCGCGGTCAGACGTCGCCCGGTGCCGGGAGGGGTCTGGCCCCGGGAGGGGGGTCTGTGCTGGAAAAGTCGCTCACCGTCTGGTCCAGGAGTGCAGAGCCTCCTCCCCAAGTACACATGATGGTGCTCGACGTGGAAGTGATTTCAGAGAGTCCAGGCTAGTAACCCTCACACGCTCATCCCTTTCACACCATCAAGGAAGAGGCTCCCTGGTGATAACACCAAGCCCCGACTACCGCCGAGGACACGCGTCTCTCCCGGAGCACCTCCTACTGTATGGCTCATGTAAAATGAGCTCTGGGGACACAAAATGTGGCAGTACTCCTGCGAATAAGCTCCATTTTATGGCTTTAAAATCCACATAAAATTATAATTCCACTTGGAGCTGGAAAGTCTAATAAAGTCACTGAGCATAAATTTATTACTATAGTAACTTTACAACACAAGGATAATTTGTTTTAAATATGATATTATTTTTGAAGAAACAGTACTTATAGGTTACCAGGAGGCTTAGAAGACAATAAAACTGATTTTCGATATCTTTTCTCATTTTAACACTAACATATGCTTTTGGAAAAAATTCAGAAAATATTTAAAAGAAAATGAAATTCAGACAGAAGTCCACCACCCAGAGATAACCATGACTAATACTTTCACATATTCGTTTTCCATTGCTATGTCTGTTGGCTCATTTCATGTATCAACTTGACTAGACTGTGGGACCCAGCAATTTGGTCAAGAGTAGTCTAGGCAGCCAAACTAGTCAATCCTAAAGGAAATCAGTCCTGAATATTCATTGGGAGGACTGGTGCTGAAGCTGAAGCTCCAATACTTTGGCCACCTGATGCAAAGAACTGATTCACTGGAAAAGACCCTGATGCTGGGAAAGATTGAAGGAAGGAGAAGGGGACAACAGAGGATGAGATGGTTTGATGGCATCACTGACTCAATGGATATGAGTTAGAGAAAGCTTCAGGAGTTGGTGATGGACAGGGAAGCCTGGTGTACTGCAGTCCATGGGGTGGCAAAGAGTTGGATGCAACTGAGCGACTGACCTGAACTGAACTGAGTCTAGACGGCACTGTGAAGGCATTTTTTAGACGTGCATGCTTTAGTAGCTCAGTCCTGTTGGACTCTTTGTGACCCCATGGACCATAACCTGCCAGGTTCCTCTGCCCATGGGATTTCCCAGGCAACAACACTGGAGTGGGTCACCATTTCCTACTCCAGGGATCACCCTGGACCAGGGATTGAACTCACATCTCTTGCATTGGCAGTCAGATTCTTTACCAAGGAGCTACCAGGGAAGCCCAGGGATTTTAGATATGATTAATATTTAAAATTTTAGACATTGAGAAAGCAGAGTACCCTCCATTATATGGGTGGGCCTCATCTAATTAGTTGAAGGTCTTAAGGAAAAAGATTGACCTCCTTGGGGAAGAGAAATTGTGCCTTCAGACTGTCTTCAGCCTCTAGCCACAAACTCAGGTCTTCCCTGGGGCTCCAGCCTGCTGGTCTGCCCTGCAGAATTAGAATCTGCCAGCCTGCACAATCATGAGAGCCAATTTCTTACAGTTAATCCCTGTCTATCTTTCTCTTTCTCACACACGCACACACACCCCACTGTGTTTCTGGAGAACCCTGACTAACACACCACATAACACATAATCACAGATTCTGTGGCTTAAAGCAACACTCAAGGGTTAGCTTGCATTAGACCTGTAGGTCACAGTCTGGCCCACAGTGACCAGGCTCTCTGCTTACAGCATCACAGACAGACACTAAGGTGCCAGCCAAGCTGAGCTCTCACTGGAGGCTTGAACTTGTGTACAAAACAGAAACAGACTGACGGACTGAGAGAATGCACTTATGGTTACCAGCAGGAAGGATGGGAGAAGAGACAGACAGGGGTTTGGGATGGACACATGCACACTGCTACATTGTAAATGGGTAGCCAACAAGGACCTACTGCGAAGGGAACTCTGCTCAATGTTACGTGGCAGCCTGGATGGGTGGGGAGTGTTGGGGAGAGTGGGGACATGGACATGTGTGGCTGAGTCTCTTTGCGGTCCACCTGAAGCTATCGCAACATTGGTAATCGGCTATACTCCAATACAAAATAAAAAGTTAAGAAAAGAATGAACATAAATTTTTATATATATTTGCCAAATTTTGCAATAAAAGAGATCTTAAAAACACCTTAATCTTAAAAAAATTATTTCAAAAGCAATTTGATTCATCAAAATCTCACTTTTTAATAGTCTGTGAAAATGATTTCTGTCATTGAAAATTAACTGATTAGTTTCACTTGCCTGGTTAGTGCCCTGGCAGTCTGTACTTTCATCTGATTATTTATTTGATATCTTATTTACACACCCAGTCCTAGCACAAACTTACTTATTGGAGGAACAAAGAAACAAATTCATATATTAAGTACAATACATCAAGGAAGGCAATGATTTCAATAGAATAACTCATCTTTACTACCTTTAGGAGAACTACATAAATCACTGGTGCTTTAGGTTTACTATTAGGCTTAATGTTGTTTAATTTTGCCCTCAAATCTTACAGATTCACCTCTTTTTGCGCTAATCTCTTTATTCAGGGCATGCTCTGGAGACAGTCAGGGCTTTGACAGCCGTCAGCTTCTGTTTAGTTAACAGAAAGTCCTGTCTGACTTCTCCTGAGTGTTTGGCTGATTATCCATGCCATCGCTGTTAGATATCTGAAGACCACAGAACTAAAGAGAGAGACTCGCGTTTAAAGAGTGATGGCTTTCAGCACTCGTCATTGTTCGAGGGTGACAGCTCTCCATCATTATGCAATCAGAGCCGTTGGTTCGCCAGGAGATGAGCTGGGCACTGCCCTCAGCACTGTGGGGGACACGCGTGTCACGCTGGATGAGCAGGAGAGAAAGCGCATAAAAGCCGCTGGGTGCAGACCGAGGGGTGTGGGGACGCGTGTGCAGCTGTGACGCCGGTCAGGAACAAGCTGACTCGAGGGGGGGGATTCGAGACCTCCTACGATGAGAAATGGGAAAATGTTGGGAAGAAAGGACAGTGTATTACCTTTACCTCTAAGTCGAGTTCCCTTCCCATATGGCTGGAAAGGAAAGGTTGTCAGTATTAAACACTTTACATATTCATTACAGAATTTGAAAAAGTAATTAAAATGGAGAAAAATAGCTAATAGTGGCTGTCTTTATCCTCAAAAGTTGATCATTTCTTCATTTTTGAAAGATAATTTCTCTAAGTCTCAAATTCTGGGTTCATAGGTTTTTTAATACTTTAAAGGTGTCACTTCATTGTTTTCTGGCTTGACGAGCTTACGACAAAAAACCCTGTGAGAATGTTTTGTTCCTCTATATGTAATGTCCTTTATTTTTCTCCAGCTTTCTTTAAGATTTTCACTTTATTCTTAGTTTCTGGTGGTTTGAATATGTGTGTATTTGTACGGGGTTTTGGTGGTTTGTTTGGGGGTACTTATCTTTCTTGAGATTTTCTAGATTCTTCAATCTGTGATTTACATACTTCACTGTTTTCAGAACTCTTGGGCGTTACATCTTCAAATGCTTCTTCTGTAGACTGTTCCCCCTTCTCTTTTCCTCCTGGGATTCAGTGCATTTGACAATTTAATGTTTGCCCACAGCTCCCGAATGCTTTTTTCTGCTTTTATTTCCTACATTTTTTTGTGTGTGGTGATTCCCGTGGACTATCTTCAAGTTCACTGGCCATCACGCAGTTGTGCCGCATCTACTGATGAGCTCAGCAACTAAGCCTCTGCTCCTCACACCATGGTTTGCACCTGCAGTGTTCCCACCTCCCTCTTTCTTACACTTTCTCTCTCTGCCAATTTCCCTTTGGTGTCTTTGAGTACTCCACATTTTCCCTTCGATCTTTATGGCATCAATCCATTATTTTAAAGTTCTCCCTGATGGTTCTGTCATCAGTCATCTCTAAATCTTCTCTTGGCTGCTCTGTCTCTCGAGAGTGGGTTTTACTTTCTTTTATTGCGTCTTTTAAGTTCTGATATTTCTGAATAATTGGCACATTTGTACAAATGAAGGTCAACACCATATATAAAAAGAGGCATATTGAGGTGTCCTGTCCATCCCTGTTGCACCTACTTCCTCCTTGCTCCTTAGATGTAAACATTTTTATTAGCATCTTATTCTTCTATTGTCTCTTTATGTATTATAATATGACATACGTTTTAGTCTTATTTTCCCATTTTATCATATAAAAGTGGCAGCATCGGGTCTTCCCAGGTGGCTCAGTAGAGGAGTCCACCTGCCAAGGCAGAAGACACAGGTTCAATTCCACAGGTTGCAGAATAGGTGAGCCCGCGCTCCAGAGCCCAGGAGCTGCACCAGCTGAGCCCAGGGGCCACGACTCCTGAAGCCCGCGCCCCTGGAGCCTGTGTCCCCCGACAAGAGAAGCCGGGGCACTGTGACAAAGAGCAGCCCCTGCTCTCCACAGCTAGGAGAGAGTCCACGCAGCAGCGAAGACCCAGCACAGCCATCAAACACATGAACAAAGTTAAAAAGAGAGAATCTGTAATTACAATAAACATAAAAAGATTCTCAGTCTCTCATGTTTTTTTTTTTTTTAAAGTGGCAGCTGTACAATAATGTCCTGTACTTTGCTTTTTAAAGTTGATGTAATCTGGATTGCTCCACAATTAGCACATGGAAGTGTTCCTCATTTTTATAGCTGCCTAATATTCTAGTATATCTTATTAATAATATTCTACTATTTCAATACTTGCATTTATCTCTTGTTCAGTCAGTACTATCACGGTGGACTCTGGGTTACTGTGACTTTTGCTGTTACTGACGATGTAACAATGAAGAGCATCTTACCAGTGTGACTTTTACAGGTGGATCCACCTGTGGGACCAGATCCCTGCTGACGGGCGTGTGGGGCTTCCTAGTGATGCGCAGGAACTAGTGAACACCACTGCATTTCTGCACCTTTACACTTTAGAACAGGAGCTCAGATTTTCATTTTCAGTGGAATGCTAAAGCTCTCCCAGACTTTCAGTCACTGATGAGGTATGTGAACGTCTTTTCTGGTCTCTGCCCGTTTATATGACCACAGTGCTCATCTCTTCCTGACTGATTTGCAAGGTGTCTCTTTGTATTAGGAATGTGAGCACGTGTCACCTGTATCACGGGGCATTTCCCCAGGTTTTCATGATTGTCTTACTTTGGTGACAGTAGTTTCAGTTTGTTCATTTGTTTGTTGACCTTTGCCATGAATATGTTTTTAGTTTTATGAATTAAAATATGCCAATATTTTGTAGTTTCTCACTGTGGAATATGGTTGGGATATGCCTTCTCCAACGTAAGATTGTAAAATATTCATATATGCAAATTCATGTACATATATACGCATGTACATATGCATACCTGTAATACACACATATACATATACACACACCTGTATACACATACATAGATATATACACACGCATATACACACACCTGTATATACATAGACATATACACACATCTGTATATACATATGTAGACATATACACATACAGACATATACACACACCTGTATACAGCCACACACGCAAACATGATTCTTATGTTTATGTAACCCACCTGAGTTTATCTTTACATGTGAAGTAATTTGTAACATAAGCTCTCCTTTCTCTGCAAATTTAAAATGCTACCTTCTTGAGAGAATGACTCAGAGATGTTCAAATTTATTAGAGATTTGACTTCTCAATTCAACTAAGCAGAAAAAAACCCTAAAATTAAATCAGTTGGTCTACCCTTCATAATAATAAAAAGTGAACTCTCCATATATTAATACATAAACTAATTTAAAACCTAGTAAATTGGATTCCATAGCATCTTGAAATTTACATTTCAGTTAAAACAGTTCTCAGTGGCATCTGCCTGTGGGGAGGGTCTGACCCACAGAGGGACAGAGTCTGTCCTCGATCCATCAACACAGCTCCTGAGAATCCTGGGCAGTAAGACAAGTGTGGCAAGTCTTTGGTCGTTTGCTTTTGCTTCACCTTTCTTTCCGGAGTGAAAAGACTGTCTGTCGCCTTGGACTACTTAGAGAGCACCACACGGTGACAGCAAGAACCCCTGCCTGTGTAGTCAGGGAGCATGGTCAGTTAGGAACAGCAGGACCGGCTGCTTTCTGGGTGTACCAGCAGGAAGACAAGACACCGCTCAACACAGCCACTGTTCCCAGAGGTCAAACAGCCTCCACAGAAGGGGGCTTATATTACGTGGCTCAAAAGGGCTGATGACAGGCAGCTCCAGACCCTTGCAGGTCTCAGCCAGGCAGATCACAGCAGGCTTGCTGGGCAAGTCCATCACACAGGAGAGTTTATGTGAGGCAGGAGGTGTGTAAACCCCTAGGGGTCAGCATGCCCATACCATAGTTTAGCTAAAAGAATATCAATGTATCTTCAACCCATCCAGTTAGAACTAAAGTATAATTACCAGGCAATTTCTGGCTATTTTATTTGCCTTCTTGAATACCATTATTAACGTCAATAGAATTAACTATGCATACCAAGAGGAGAATAAAAACCTGAAGGAGGTCAGCAGACGCTAATTCTTACGTTTATCACTTGAATCTTAATCCGTGGGTCAGTCAGCTCCCGATGGTGAAGTTCTGTGGTGCTGGACGGAAACACACCCGGGGAGCTGCTAAATTCCAGACTTTCTGCTCAGAGCCATATTTTAAACCCAACTTTGGAACCACCTCCTCCTTTCTCACAGAAAGCATGTGGTCCCTGGCATGCTCTCCTGCTGTTCAGGTGAAGTACTTTCCCTAAACGTGGGATTACAATAATCATTTTCATTCAAACCCCTGGTCCCTTATATGGCCAAGGCACCTCATCCCTTTGAGTCAGGGTTTTGTTCCATAATGTGGGCACAGTTTTAACCTCCCTGGGGAAAGAGCTGAGCTTTTGTGAAGTCATTTCAGATGAAAATAAATGAAATGATATTGAAACCTATAAAATCCCAAGATGTGCTAAGATCCTAACAGGCAATAACAACTTAATTGATGTACCTCCCAGTAACATATTTTCAAGAGAAATTTTGTATCTTAACACAAGGAGCAACTTGTTATGGGAGTTTCACGGACTTTGCAAATTCACAAAGTCGTCCTACAAGGCATGGCACCGTCTGGGCAGGGCACGACCCGCTCCATGTCACGTATCCACTGTGGTGTCAGATTTGGGTGAAAAGAATAATCTGCACACATATACGGAGAATGTAGCACATGCCCCGGGAAGAGCTCTGACCTGCTGTTTCACTCTTGCTGAACCTCCACACCAGAGAAGCCACAGCTTGTGGTGGCAAAAGCAGGTGCTTCTTTGCATGTGAATCCAGACTTAGCTGGAAGGACCAGAAACACACACAGGCTGACAGCTAAGAACTGCAGTCGCATTTTCATCATTCAGCTGAAGAGCCAAGTTCCTAGTTTCCTCTGTTTATATTTTGGAAATTAGTTAGATTTATCAACAATGTATCTTAGCATGCACCCCTATGTTCACTGCAGCACTATTCACAATAGCCAAGACCTGGAATCATCCTGTCTGTCCATGCAGAGATGAATGGATAAAGGAGAAGTGGTACATATATGCAATGGAACACTTCTCAGCCATGAAAGAGAATGGAATTATGCCACTTGAGCAACATGGATGGGCCTAGAGATTATCGTACTTACTTCACTTACTATGTGAAGTAAGGCAAAAAGAGAAAGACAAACACCATATGATATCACTTATATGTGGAATCTAAAATAACCCAAATGAATTTGTCCATGAAACAGAAACAGACTTACAAACACAGAACAGACTTGTGGTTGCCAGGAGGCATGCGGGGTGGGGGTGGATTGGGAGTTCGGGATTAGTGGATGCAAACTATTGCAGACAGGCTGGATAAACAGAAGCACAGGGAACTATATCCAATATCCTGGGATAAACCATAGTGGAAAAGACTTTAAACAGAGAATGTATACGTGTGTGTAACTAAATTACTTTGCTATACAGCAGATTGGCGCAGCATTGTAAATCAACTATATTTCAATTTTAAAAACCCCACAATGTATCTTTGGACAAATATATAAAGCATATTCTATGATATTTGTAAAACTAGTCCAGTTCCTGTTCTTACCTTGCAAAAACTTTGTTGCCTACATACGCACCTGTAAAGTTACAGTGAACAGAAAACTCCCCACTGTGACTGTCTCACACACACACACAAACGTGCTTCTGATAAATAGCTGGAATGATCTGAGAAGACACGGATGGGTCACTGGCTATGACAGGTGCTCAAATGTTAACACTTGACATAGAAATCGCCCTAGTATATTTCCTTAATTACTACACAGTAAGTGTAACCAAAGGTCTGAAAGGTTTTTTAAAGAGGACTTTAAATTGATGGCCATTGAGTCTAATATTTTCAATCCTGGGCTTTTTCTGGGTTGACCGCTGGCTCGTGTGAGGAAAGCCCTGGGCTGGGGTGGGGGAAGTGTGGGGGGCTTACGTTTGGAGGTCTCCCAGCGGCCTCTGTCCGATGGATGCGAGCAGGGGCTCTGGCCGGAGGGCCAGCTTGGGGGACGTCTTGGGGCTGGAGTCCGAGTCCCCGCTGTCCTCATCGCCCATGGCTTTGATGTAGCTCCCGCTCCTCATCCTCCTGCAGGGGATCTCGTCGTCTCTGCCCCCCAGGGGGCGCCCTCCCCACTCGTCCTGGGGCACCTGGGGAGAGCACACAGGGCGTCAGGGCCCCAGCTGCCTCCCGGGGCCGCGGCCCCCAAAGACACGGCTTGTCACCGGCACTCAGCACTGAACGTTGCACGTTTCTTCACGGTCCGTCACTCAAATCCCAAAAGGACATTCACATATAATCATTGCTTTTCCTCCTGTTATAAAAGTGATAAATGTTATGGAAAAAGTGAGACAATGTTAGAAAAGTAGAATGAGGAAAAAACGTAGTCTCAGCACCTGGAAGAACCACTGCTAACACTTAGATTTACTTCCTTGTGGTAAGAAGGCAGTTGAACGTTGAGAAAACTGGACTGAGGTCTCCAGTGTGGAGAGGAGGAGAGGAGGAAGAGAAGGAGACCAGAGGAGGAGGCCCTGAGGCCCGTGCGAGCCGACACGGGGGTGAGCCCAGGGCTGGGCCACGGCCCCCACGCTGGGGCCCTGCCCGCCGGTGCCCTGGCCACACCCAGACCAGGGTCCCGGCACTCAGACCGTGCAGGCTGCGCTGCGGGACGTAGGACCCGCCCCTGGGAAACCCGAGGTCCTCACACAGCACAGGCGTCACGGGGTGTCTCCACCACGGCACTCAGGGCAGAGGGGTCCCTTCACGCTCCACCAGCTGTGATGCTGACAAAAACCAAAACCACGCCAGGCAGCAGCCAGGTGCAGAGGGCTGTGTGAGTGCACACACCAGTGCCATCGCACGGAGCTCTGTAGTCCAAGGACCCAAGGACCCAGTGGGAACTCCCACCATGCTCTTCGTGGAGACAGGGGATGATGCAGTTCCGTGTTGACAAAGTCTTCAGAGGTGGGGCTTGTCCTGTGGTTAATGTTTAGAGACTTAAGTACACTCTGGCTGTGCTGTGCTTAGTCTGACTCCTTGCGACCTCACGGACATCATGGAGCCTGCCAGGCTCCTCTGTCCATGGGGATTCTCCAGGCAAAATACTGGAGTGGGTTCATTGTAAAAGGAGTCTTGCCATCTTTCCATGTTTAAAAAAAGCTTTTTTTTAAATTAAACTTCAGTTTATTCACAACATTGTGTTAATTTCTGCCGTATAACAAAGTGATTCAGTTTTACATGTACACATTGCTTTTCATCTTCTTTTCCATTGTGGTTTATCACAGGATACTGAATACAGTTCTCTGTGCTATCCAGTAGGATCTGCTGTTCACCCACACTGTATACACTAGTCTACATCTGCTAACCCCAAACCTCCAGTCCTTCCCACCCCTCCGGCCCCCTCGGCAACCGCAAGTCTGTTCTCTGTGTCTGTGAGTTGGTTCTGTAGACGCGCTCATTTGTCATCTCTCCAGTCTTGATGGGGCCACTAGGCCGCTTGTCACTGTCCCAGCCTGGGACATGCAGGGCTGGCCACGAGGGCAGAGTTATCAGCTGAAAGCGCTTTTTCATCATCTTCCATCTTGCAGACTGCAGCCCAGGGCAGGACGGATGCCCTTTCTGGGGCCCCCGCCAACACGCAGGGAGCGGGTGCCCCTCAGTGAGGGTGAGCGTGTGGGCACTGAGCCCCCCAGGCCCCACAGTGACGCTCCGCGGATCCTCCCTGCAGCCTGTGTGTGGAACCAGCCCCCATCCCAGGCCAGGCTGGGTCCATGAAAGACACGGAGACACGCCAGCCTCACGTGGACGAGGAGGGGGCTTCACAGGACGGAGACTCTGGGTCCTCACAGGCCTGACCCTCAGGGCGGTGCGGCCCAGGGACCCGCAGCCGCAGAGCAGGGCTTGGGGGCAGCTTGTCCAAGCTCCCTACAGCCAGGCGCTCAGTGCCCATCTCTGAGTGGCTTTCAAGGGGATGGTGATCCTGGGGAGCAGGTGGGCACAAGACCACAGAGGGCAGTGCAGAGCTGCCAGAGACACTGTGGGAGGAAGAAACGCCAGGAACACAGCCACTGGGGAAACAGACACAAGTTTACAGGAGTGGGGGCGCTCGGGAGAAGAGATCAGGAGGAGGGAAGTCTGGGCTTCTCTGAGCATCCAGGCTCTCACCTCTCTCCTCGCGGGGGTCAGTTTCAGCAATCCCGACAAACTGGAGGACGGACAAGGCTGTGGGACAGAGGCCGCCCCCCTGCCTCATGCCCAGCAGCAATACGGGCCCACACTTCATGCCACTAGTCGGAAGACTCGATCTGTGTGTGCCTTTGACCTAGCAATGTCCCCGGACAACAGGATTCATGCCGGGGACTGTGAGCTGATCATTAGGGTCAAAGGAGAGAACTGATAATATCTGATGGGGTGGCTGAACATATCTACTAAATCATGCCATGGATAATATGAAGAACTAGTATTTAGCCAAGGAGAGATGTCCACGAGGGAGAGCAGTGTTTAAAGTGTGGACACCATGTTTCTATACTTTAAAGGCAGAAGTGTGTGTGTGTGTGCATGCATGTTCAGTTGCGTCTGATGTTTTGAGACCACATGGACTGTACCCACCAGGCTCCTCCGTCCATGGGATTTCCCAGGCAAGAATACTGGAGTGGGTTGCCATTTCCTCCTCCAGGGATCTTCCCGACCAAGGGATTGAACCATGTCTCCTTTGTCTCCTGCATTGGCAGGGCTGTTCTTTACCACTGAGCCACCAGGGAAGCCCTGAAAGACAGAGATGCTGTATCATGCATAGAAACACAGCTGGAAGGACGTGTGATTTTCACTGGGAGACAGTAATGGTGGGCTTTTCAATGATTTTTCTTTATATTTATATTTTCTAAATTTTCTACATGGACCATATATATATTAATAACTATTGTAATAAAGAGTAAACTTATTTTTTTAATTTAAGAAAATTTAGTCCCAAATGAGAATACATTTCAGTAGAGGAGACAGGCATAAAATAACGTGAATTATGGTTTAATTAGGGCAAAGAAGGAGATGCAGAGGGCAAACAGGGCCTTCCCTGTCCCAGAGGAAGCTATCGACAGAGAGGAGGTGATTGGGGAAGGCTTCCTGGAGGTGAGGCCGGGGGCTCTAGCTCACTGGGACTTGAGCAGAAGGCACAAGAGAGGTTCACAGAGGCTCTGGCTCCCCCGCCAGCACCCCGGAGAGATGAGGGGCAGGTGCTCCAAGGAAGCTGGCAGGAGGCGGATGGGGAGGAGCCATGTGCCAGGGAAGATGCATTCCCACTGGCAGCTTATAGAATTTTTGTGAATCAAAAAACATGCTTCTGTAAAAAAATGCAAAGTAAAGATTTTTTTCCAGCAGCTTGTGAATTAACTAACAAATGAGATCAGCTTGTATATTTTTTGTTTCTGATTGAAGCTGCCAATTTCGCAGTCTTTGACAGACAAGATTTCAATACAGAAGGAGAGTAAACTAGAGTCAAGGGCGGTTGTAACACTGATTCAGAAGCATATGTCTGCAGACTGTCAAAAGAACGGGGAGTGACCCGGAAACCCAACTGTGCCTCAGTAAAGAACGCTTTCTCCAGCACACTACCAGGGCCACAAATGTGCAGCAGCAGGCATGAGGGTGGCCAGTGTGGACCCCAAAACATCAAGTGCTTTCATGAACAAATAAACTTCTTTACACGGTATCCACAGCCTCTGCGAATCCATGTGCAATCTGTGCTGTATTTAGAGATGATTATTACTCTAATTTCCTACTTGCTTATAGCAGTGAGTGACATTTACAGTTTCTGAATAGGCATCTTCCTAAGGTTGAGGTGAGTGTAGATTTCAGTATCTCCTGCTTGTTGCTTGAAGGAGACTTCAGGCTGCAGATTAAAATGTCCTTTCTTCCTTTCAAGCAGCATGGCAAAGGGACAAGGGCTGGGGTTTTGTAATAATATTCTCTTCTAGGTGCTGAAACCAAGGAAGAAAATGCCATCAAACACTAGGTGTCCATGTGGGGACATGTCTTCTCCATTCAGTCCAAAATTTTGTTGTTTTGTTTTAAACGCATGCCAGGCACACTTGCCCTGGGAATATAACAGAGCAAGACAGCTGGGCTTCCCAGTTCCAGGCTGTCACAGCGCAAGACCACGGGTCCGAGTGGGGCGCCCTCGAGGGCAGCCTGGACATGTGTCTGGGGCAGCCTTGATGACACACACTGGGGGGATGTGGCCAGCACCCTGGGGGCCAAGAAGCAGGACGCAACTCCACCCCATGGAGGACCGGCTGCTGTCTTGTGCGACCCCACCCCCTGGAGGGCTGGCTCCCGTCCTGTGTGATCCTAACGTTTGCCTTCCTGAGCCTTGACTACAGCTCTTTTCTGTATGTAAACCAAAGTGCTCTTGGTTTCCTCTGCACGGTGTCACTGATGGAGGGAACTGTGGTGCTCTACTCCACCCGGAGGGTCAGAGTAGCCTGCAGGTGGGTCTCTGAGACTCCCTCCTCCGGTCCAGATTAGCAGCAAGTCTTCACCCAGAAACGAGCTCCTGAACACTCCACTTCCCGCTGGACACGTCTGTCAGGGCCCAGACGATTTTATATTAAGATTCATGTTCCTTTTATTTCTCTGTTTTATTAGCGTTTGGAAGCTTTATACATGGACACAAGCCTGTGCACTTGAGCCTTGAACGACGTGGGAGTTGGGGTGCCGCCTAACCACGCAGCGCAAAGTCTGAGCATAACGTGCAGTTAGCCTTCCAGGTGCGGTTTAGGAAAGCCATCCATCTTTACCAAACGGGCCTTTTCTGCTTTCTGCCTCAAGTACTTCAAAGGTCTCTGGCCTCAGGTGCTCCCACACGGTCAGACGTAAAGGCTGACTTCCGACCAAGAGCTGAGGGTATGGGTCAGCTCTGAGACCGACTCCTCCACACCCCGTCTGAAGTGACCCCACCTCTGTCCGGACTCTGTCCCCCTATTCCAGCACACGGGGGCAGGGCCGACGGGAGTGACGGGTGCCCAGCACGTGGACCGACCCAGGAGGCTGCGACCGCTCACTGCCTCTCCATCAGGTGCTGGTTTGGTCTTGGGCCTGTGACAGGCAGGCGTTTGAGAAATGTTGCTGAAATAAATTCTTCATTGACAGACGCTGGGGTTTGAGCATTTGCCAGCCGTGAGCCTGGTAAATCTCTCTGCCTCACTGATCGCATATATATCAGACGCTGTGGTTAGATTTGAGAGTGTAGAAAGGCCCTTGGGAAACCGTCAGTCACTACAGAAACGTGTAATATTGTGTGGGTGAACATTCCACTTCATTCTCGTTCACCAGTTAAGAATGGCAGGGCCTGTGTGTGACTGAACGTTTGCGGTGGGAAGTCAGAGAGGAGCTGACTCGTGGGCTGGCTCGCCTGCCGCCCTCGGCACAGAACGCACTGTGTGAAGAACACTGGGAAAGGCGGCGGCGTAGGCTGCATTTCTGTGTGCACTCGAGCTGGGGGCCAGGGGCGCCTCATCAGCTTGATGAGTGACCCGGGGGTAGGCTGCTCATGACCCACAGTGTTTGGAGCCCCTTCCTGTGAAGGACGGTGGGGCAGGGTGCATGCCTGGGGCTGGGACGGGCAGACCTTGGCAGGGGCTGGGGGCTGGGGGCAAGGCTGAAATGCCCTTCCAGCCTGAGGAAGCCTCCATGCCCACAGTGACCCTCAGGCTCCATGTCCTTCTGCTCATCTCCAACAGCTCCCAGAGTGTCAGGGCAGGAGCTCTTCCCCCAGCAGACCCCAGACAAGATACTGCAGCACGGTCAACACAGACACGGGGGGAGACCGGAGGGACCCCGTGGGTCTGGACCACCAGTCGGGCAGAAACAACAGAGAGAGGAAGGAGGGAGGGAAAGTGAAGGAGGCAGGGGGAGAGGCAGGGCCCAGGATGGGAGAAGGGGACCAGAGCTGGTGCTGGTCCTGGGCTGTGTGATGCTGCAGGGGGCTGCACTGGAGGGGCCCAGGCCCACGTTCCCGGTGTGTTCCCAGTGTGCTCCAGGTGTGAGAGAGGCAGCTGCCCCCATCTGTCCTCCCACCAGGGCCGGGCAGCCACAGAACTCAGGGCAGGGCGCGACAAGGGGGCCATCCGATCCTGAGCTGACCAGCTGCATGTCACCCACCCCATCAGTGTGACATTCATTAAAACTCTGACCTTAGATGCTGTGTCTGCCAATGGAGGAAACACCAAAACAAGCTCTTTCAAAGAATAAAATGAATCAGAATTTTCTTTCAATTCTGTTGTCTGCTTTGACCTACTTAAAAACATAAAAAGAACTTCCTCTAATGTTAACTATGTATTCTGTACAAACCAAAGGTGAAAATAAAATACAACACTTTTGCTCAGCTCCAAATTTCTCTAGCTTCTGGTGGAGAAAATAAAAAGAGCCTGTGAGCATTTATTTCTCCCCGCTGTTCTTTTAAATCTTATTCCTACAGCAGCAGCTACAGATAAACTCTTCCACTCCCCTGCCTCTGATCTGGCCGGGGAGGATCCTCAGGAAATGCAATGCAGTCAGCAAGAGTCTGCGGGAGGGTCTGGGGCTCCCTGCTCCCCGGACACCAGCAGTCTGGGGAGGGGCGGGGCCTGGGGCGCTCCAGGTCTCACATCTCCTGTGTTTATCACAGTCCTTTACAGACGTTCAGGCAAAAACTTCCTATTTATGCATTAGCAAGGACTTCCCTGGCGCCTCAGTGGTAAAGAACCTGCCTGCAACGAGGGAGACCTGGGTTCGATCCCTGGGTTGGGAAGATCCCCTGGAGGAGGGCATGGCAATCCATTCCTGTATCCTTGCCTGGAGCATTCCAAGGAGAGAGGAACCTGGTGGGCTACAGTCCACGGGGTCACAGTCCACGGGGGCTACAGTCTCGGGGTCCACGAGAGTCGGACACAACCGAGCATGCAAGGGGGCATTTAGCAAGTAACTACAAGTAACATTTAAGTCTCTTAAATATTAATATTTTAATTACTGTTAATCAAATATTACTATTTTAATATAAGATAATAATAAGCAATATTGTTTAAATATTGCTATTTAAATCTGTCTGTCTCTGAATAAATCTGCCTATGAAAGCAATCTGATGAGCAGATTTTCCTTTTAAACCAGATCCACTGGGTCATGGACTGTGCTCTAGGTGGCGGTTGGAATTCCTAATGCAATTCAAAGCCATCTGATGCCTGAGAAGAATCGCGGTTGCTTATCTGCCTGGTTAACTGACTGCCTAACGACTCAGCCAGCAATCAGACACTGGTGTTCAGATGGTTACTCAGGATTCCAAGGGGGTCTCTCCAATCCTGTGCACAGCCCGAGTCACCCATTCAAGGGTCAGTCACCCATTCAAGTCACCCGAGTCAGTCATTCAAGGGTGGATTTGAATGCAAATTATATGTGCTCTGAAGGAAACTTCAGGTTTCAGGGCTTTGCTAACAGTGCTGTTGGCTGAGAGAAGTAACTGCAGAGGCCTATGGCTGTTTCATTTCAATGTAGGACAAAATCCACTACAATAAAAAAAAAAAAGAAAAGTCAAGAGGAGCACAGAAACACACACACACCAAAAAAAAAAAAGAAAGAAGAGGGGCCCGTCAGCGCTGGGCTCCCTCTCACCTGGGCATGTGCGGTTAGGAGCCAAGAGGATAGGGAGGCCCAGCAGAGGGTTCCGCACGTCACGGCCTCCACGCCCACCGTGTGCCTGTTATTGCCTGTGGTGTGTTTCACCCAAACCCCAGAGAACGGATTCGGTTCCTACAACCAGGCTTCATGACATATCCAAGGCGTAAAGCTGCCGGCGTGGGGAAGGCTGGTGAGCTCATGCAAACTCACTCCTGGGCCCCACTTTCAGATGGGGAAATGCTGCTGTGGGCGCACACGTCGTGGCTGTCCCTGGATACTGCAGCCTCAGAGGCCCCCGGGGTTGCCCGCCACACTCCAGGTCCTCCCGGGATGGTCCCACCAGTAGCCTGCAGAGTTGGGACGACCCCCTCACCTGCAGAGCTGGGACACGCCCCTGACCTGTGGAGCTGGAACACCCCCGACCTGCAGAGTCTGGGACGCCCCCCTAACCTGCAGAGCCTGGACACCCACCCCCGACCTGCAGAGCCTAGTCGCCCCCCCTCACCTGCAGAGCCCGGACACACACCCCCGACCGGCAGAGCCCGGACGCCCCCCCTCTCCTGCAGAGCCCGGGACCCAGCCCTTATCTGCAGAGCCCGGGACGCCCCCCTGACCTGCAGA
>CM035300.1:41384818-41395451 GCA_020226075.1 Hydropotes inermis
CCCTCCCTCCCTCCCTCCCTCTGGAGCCCCTCCTGAGGGGTCAGGGGTCAGGCCTTACATGCGTGCTCCAGGTGTCAGGGCATCAGCGCTGCAGTGAGGACCAAGGGCCAGCGAGGGGGTGGCATCACCGGGGACACGGGGAGGAGAGAAGGCCTGCTCCTGGCGCGGTCCTCGCCCGAGCTCTACGCATGTGGTGTTGTCCCTGCCGCCGCCAGGCGTCCAGCACGGTGGCTCCCCACCCCGTGTGCGTCCACCAGTCACCACCACCCACCCCCGGGTGTGATCCCTGGACGTGACTGTGGGGCGCGGCTGTCCTCCCAGTCTCGGTAAGTCAGGGTGGCCCAGGACGGCCGGGCCGCTGCGCTTCCCGGCAGACGGGGTTACCAAGCCACCGCCCTCACTGCAGGATCGAGGGTCTGAGGGGCGTTTTCAAATGGAGTCTGCACAGAATTCCCAGGACGAGGAAGGATGCTGTGGGCAGCCTGGGAGCCCCGGGGTAAGAGGCGCTGTGGTGGGGTGTCTGCTCCCCCTTCTGCTGCCCTCACCTCCCCTGCAGAGCCCCAAAGCGGCCGTGACACATGCCTCCCCTCCCCCGCAGCAGGGCATCCTGGGGAAAACCACAGCCGCCTCCCACTTGAAGTTTCACGATTAAATTCAGGTTCCAAGTCTGACCGGGGACCCCAGACGCTCCTCACACCCACCTGTCCCTGGTCTTCCCTGGGGTGGGGCCTCTCTTCAGCCAAGCCTGGCTCAGCCCACCTGTGCTCCACCCACTTGTCCTTGCTTTACCTGATCCACCCCACACTGAGTTCACTCACACCCCTGGCCCGGCTCAGAGCCTCTGCCAGTTACACAAGGTCACTGGCCATCAGGCTCCACGAGGGCTGAGCCGCAAGCCCCTGCAGCCGCTCGCCTTCAGTACCCCCTGAAAGGGCTTCAGGGAGGAGGTGCTCTGTGCTCCAGGAAAACTCATTAACAGGCCTTCAGATAGATACTTTTAGGAGACTTTAAAACCCAAATTCTTGCCTCACCCCTCTTAGAAAAGCACTAAAACCATCAAATAAGACATCCACTCCTGTGATCAGGAGAGCCTCCACCCGGTGTGGGCTTGGACACACTGACCCTTTGCCAGGGTCGCACATATGCTGGCCAGACCCCCAGCTCCTGGAAGTGGTTCCTCAAGCTAGTGGGAGGCTGTGGTCCTGGCCAGAGTCCTTGGTAATGACCCTGACCTCACAGCTCTCAGGCTGTGCGCTTTTCCCCAGTGGACACCTGCTGACCTCCCGCATGGCTGCATCTCTGCTGAGCCGAGTGAGGCTGCAAGGCCAGCAAGGACTTCTAGGTTTTGCCCCTCCAGGACCCCTCCCTACTGTTTGTCTATTTAAAGATGGAGATGGGGGAGAGTAGGGTCAGGACAAAGGTTCTGCTGGTGAAAATGTCTCCTGACCACGCATCCTCCTGATGGACATGGAGCTGCAGAGTCAGGGTGATGACCTCACGGGGCATGACCACATCTCCAGGCATGACACATGGCGGCTACCTTTGGATGCACCAGGAGATGCTGGGTGGGTTCAGCTCGCTGAACAAAGCGAGCCTGGTCTCCAGAATCTCTGCCCTCTGTGAAGTGTGCTTCTGCAGAAAGCACACTCTAGGCTTCATCTCAGCCACCCCCCTAATGAGAGGACTGCAGCCGCACAGATTCGGGACCATCTCTGCTTGAGAGGACAATGACACTGATGAGCACCCCATCCCTCCTCCTCCACTGCAGTCACAGCTGCACCTGCATCCGGCCCAGCAGGACCGCTACGGACAGCTTTTCTTTGAAACCCACAAAAATGCTCATAATTTTACTTTGGACCAAGGATCAACTCTCAGAAGATGCTGTCCTGAAGTCTGCAGGAATTTCACTCAGAGTTAAATGCCACTTAAATCAGGTGAGAGCAAACTCAGGTCATGAGAGGCAGCCCAAGGGATATGGGCGAGGATGGGGGTCTCCCAAGGCAGGAACTCCTGAAGCCCCTGTGGGGATGTCGGCGTTCACACCCCTGGTCGCCACTGGGGAGGTGCTTCCCTGGTCAGAAGACTTCCAGGCCCTCATTACGCATTCGAACAAATCACAAAATCATCTGTCACAGGAATTCACAGATGACTGAGGGCGCACGTGCTTTACTTTGAATTTCTCTGGACTCAGAAAAAAGACAAAAAAAATGCTGAAGTAAAAAGACTTTCTTAGGTAAAAGAGAAAGCTTCAGGGTGAAACTTATCTGTCCGTCCTTAAATTTGAACATAACTCACTTCAAAAGTGACATTAATTATATTTTATAATATGTTTGAAATCTAAATTCCAAATGAATGTAGTGTCAAATCCTTTGTATCACCTTCTGTATTTAATATGGTTTTACACCTAAGTTTGCTTGAAGACATGTTCACCACATTTAAACTGGAAAAATAGTTTTAAAGACAGTTGTAAAACGTGAGCAGTTTACAAAGATTAGAAAAAGCTTCCCTGCACAACTGAGCTGCCCCTGCCTGCCCCTGGCTTGGCAACCATCTCTGAGCTGGCCGTGAATGAGCAGAAACCACAGGCCTTCTTTGTCTCTGAAGGGTGGTTTTCCACTCGTGTATCAGAAGTCCCTGGGTATGGCACCCAAGGACACCCAGACACTTTGAATGTCAGAAAACAAAACAGTAACTTTTCTGGAGATCTCAAACAGAATTTTTTGTGTGTCTGAAATTCAAACTCACCAGGGCATCCTGTATCTTTATTTGTTAAATAAGTTCCCTGGGGGCTTTGAGAAGAATGTGAACACTCACTCCTCTGGGAGGTTTTGGGTGAAGAGGAAAACCCTCCCCCACCTGTCCGTGATATCTCCTGTTTTCTGGAGAGGAGTTTTTCAGGCACTCTAACGTTATGAAAGACCACAGTGTTAATGTTTAAGCACTCCAAATTCTTTATTTGATATATCACCTCAATTTTCTACACTTGATCAATTTCCCACATCTCCCAGTTCCTTTCAGAGGGTTGATGTTCACTCAAGTGTAAGGGCTTTAAGGAGCCAGGGTTAATGAGAGTGCCAGTGACCCATCGATCCTGTGTCTCTTCCTGGATTTTGTGCAAACGACTCAAGGGTAAAGTAGTGATGCTCCGCTTTTTCCCCTTTAAAAAAAATTGGCAAGCCTTGATTTTTCAAATATTCAATTAAAGCAGAATGGTTAAATAAATTACGGAACAATCACAGCATGCAATGTTAGAGAGCTTTTAGCCGTTTCAGAAATTCCCGATGCAATACTACATCGAGATAGCCAAGAGCCAACTCTGAGTGTTTTATGATTCTCTTCCACTTGGAAAAAATAAAGACTGGGGGCCATTTACCAGGATGCCAAGAACGACTGCCTCCAACTGGAGGAATTACAGCCACATTTTGTTTTCCTCTTTAAACTTTTTGTACTTTCCAGATTTTCTTCAGCCATCCTGCATGTGCTTTATAAATACAAAAGAGATGATAAAAGTACTTGGTGTTCCACAGACTCCAGTAGAGCCAACATCTGTTTTCTTCTTTATTGGAATTAGATGGGCTGGCTCCCAAGTTTGTCTTCTTTCCTGCTCCGTGCGGGAATGAACCGCCGCAGCCCGTGCGGGCGTGGGGGGCGGGGAGCTAGGACCCATCTTGGGAAGGTGACGGGGACTGCACATGTCTTCGGTACTGTTACTTTCACCGTCTTTCCTGGGGGTCACCTGTCCCCTCTCTTTGCCGGGTTGCTCGTTAAAGACGCTCCTTTTCCTGCATCAAAATCTGGGCTCAGAAAACAGAGTGCTAAAGTAACTCCTACTGAAGGGCACATGGGCTCAGTCAGTCTTCCCGAGCTGCGCCTCCGTGCCTGGGCACCATCCACACCCAGAGGGATGGGGCCCCTGTGGACGCCACCATGCAGAGGGCTTCCCCTGCGATCGAGGTTGGGGAGGAGGGCCTGGGCTGTCCACCAGCCCCGCTGCGGCCGTGCTGCGGGCCCTGAAGGGCACTGTGTGGCTGGACCTGCCTCAGCATGGGATTGCCCGATGAATAATTTCTTTCAAAAGGCATCGTTTAACAGCAAGGACCTACTGTACAGCACAGGGAACAATATTCAATATCTTGTAATAAATGATAATGGAAAAGACTGAAAAGTAATGATGTGTGTGTGTGTAACTAAATCACTTGATGTACACCTGAAGTTAACACATGGTAAATCAACTATACTTCAATTAAAAAAAGAAAAGGGAAAAAAAGATACAATGTAAAAGGTGGTATTTTCACAGCTGCTGTGTCACTGACTTCCCTAGTGGCTCAGATGGTAAAGAGTCTGCCTACAGTGCGGGAGACCTGGGTTCAATCCCTGGGTCAGGAAGATCCCCTGGAGAAGGAAATGGCAACCCACTCCAGTACTCTTGCCTGGAGAATCCCGTGGATGGAAGATCCTGGTGGGCTACAGTTCAAGGGCTCGCAAGGAGTTGGACACGACTGAGCGACTTTACTTGTCACTGAACCTAGTCCCCATTCTGGGAGGGGACTTGAGGGGGATCACCGAGGGGTGTCCCAGCCTCTGGGTCCTCTCCCCGCCCTGTGTGAAAGACATTGTCCTGCACCTGCCCACTCTCAGCCCCTGAAACCCCACTCATGTGCACCCCACAGCTGCCTGTTGACACCTAGAGCTGGGCGCTGTGACTCTGAGTCAGGCCTGCAGTCTGGCAGGAAAGCTCTGGGCCCAGAGGGCAGGCAGGAACAGGCTCTGTGAGGACGAGCCCCATCTGTGTGGTTTTGTGGGCGAGGACAGTGGCTTCTTAGAGCAGCTCACTTATAGATACACTTTTAACTCCAGTCATCCTGCAGTTAAAATATAATATATTCAGTTCTTACACAGAGTGGAAAAAGCTCAATTATGTACAGAATTCATTATAAAGTCCACATATTAAAATATTTCATAGCCAAAATGTTATGTAGATTCTTACTTTCTGAAAGAAACCTTGGAAATTTGATTTGTGGTTGGCTGTTTCGGCTCCTGAATTTTTTTGAATATCCACTTCCAGGGCCCCTCGGCCATAAAACTGCATTTTGTTCTACAACCCAGGGCTGCAGTTATTCATTTATTCCCCTTTGGATATTAATAAAAGCATCATATTTGTTAGGAAATGACAGATGAACCCGGTTACTTTGCATCAACAAATCACATCCAGGGCATCTCTCTTTACCTCAAGCTTACTCCCAGGAAACCAAATAACATACAAAGCTTCACGGTAGCACCTGGACTGCAGTTTATTTTTAAAGCCCTTGGATTCCAGATTGATTCCGCTTTAACAAATCGTGTGGTCCTTGACCTAAAACCTGCCCAGCGGCGGCCGTACCCGGCAGCTGGCTGCCCCCGTATGGTTCAGGAAACGCTGGTCTCGCGGGTCAGGGTGGGGAGCGGCGAGCCGGACGCCAGTTTCCCCATCTGCTTCAGGAGGTTCGCAGCTGCAGGAACGCATGCATCTCCGCATTTTAATGCGTGTTTGTGACCCAAGTGCGCGGCTCTCAACCTCCCGGTTCACTGGCAGCGAACCGCCTCGAGCCATTTGTGTTTCTATAATGAGAGCCCTGGCAACGCCACCGCGCCTGGCAGGAGAGCCTCGCCAGCTCGGAGCCGGTGAGGCAGAAGCGAGGGAGGGGGCCGATCGGCGGGGCGGGGCCTGGGAGTCAGGGGCGCGGGCCTTCCTGGGGACACGGCACAGCTAGTCATGGGCTCAGCTTGCCTGGGGACGCGGAGCAGAGCTCCCGGACCCCCCTCTCAGGGAGGACCACTCCCCAAGCTGTGGGCACACGATGGACACCGTCTACTTGATGGGGCGGCTGTCTTTCCTAAGCCACAGCAGCCGGATGCCACCCGGCCTGAGTGGAGTCCCACGTAGTCCCGAGCGCATGCCCGGCTCGGCTGCCTTCCACCAGCGTCCCGGCGCTCGGGGCCCTCCACCCGGCATTGGGCGCTGACACGTCTTCACCCTTGCTGTCTGCATGGAAACGACCCCCCCCCCCCCCCCGCCCACGTCTCACGTTCACGCACAGCCTCCTCTCTTTGCCCACAAGGGCCCTCGAGGCCGGTCCATCCTACGCAGGTTCCCATGAACTTGGAAGAAGCGTGGCTGCTTTCAACCCCGTGAATGGGAGCCGAGTCCTGCCTGAGCGCAAAGGTGGCAAAGCCTGCAACTCATTGAGTGAGTTTACAGTGCAGAGCGGGTCTGGCCCTCCAACCCCACCTAAATTACACTTAAGAAGCTTATCATAACTACCTGGCAAGATGAGGGAAAAGGAGGAAAATAAATACATTTTTTAAAACAGAAAAATGATAGGGCAGCTGCATTAAAATCATCCCAATTTCCGAGCTCATTTCTGAAGCCTCCTGTCAAGGCAAACTCAGCGTCCACACGGCTCTCCTTGGCTCCGTGAGAGAGGCCGTAGAAATGCCTGGTACTGGTGGAGAAGTTTCACCCTCAGTTTATTCATTCCCGTCAAAATTTAACACAGTGCTTCCTCATTGACATGGTAGCCAGAGCAGCAAAACAGAGTTCCAACAGGGCAGATGTTAGTGAGAAAAAGAGCGGGAAAGTCAGGGAGGAAGGTGTGGTGACTCACTACGGGGACAGGTCAGTGTCCAGAAGATACAGTCTGTGGACTCAGCTTGACAGGGACTGAAGCCATCTCAGAAACCACATCATGACCTGTCGCCGCCCCCATTCCTCATATATTTATGGTCAGTCGTTCAGCCCCTCAGTCGTGTCTAACGCTTTGTGCCACACATTGGAAAGCATCAATTCTTCGGCAGTCGAGAATGTTTAATTTCTGTACTAACAGAGTGAATACTTTTCTCTCAGATGGTGCAGCCATTTGGACAGGTGCCTGGCCTTCCGCTGGGTTCTCTGTTATAGCTGCAGCGGCTGAAGGAGGCAGGAAGGACCCAGGGGCTTTCAAGTCAATCTTGAACCCCTTGAGTTTCTGGGTCTGATTTTGGGCTGTCACCAATGATAGAGAATTAAAGCTGCATGAAGGACAGCTGGGGGCACTGGGATCCCAGGGACAGAACCTGCCACCAGGTCTAGATTTCCCTTCTTCTCCAGTGTTTTGGGCAGTACTGTTCTATGGAGCTCATTTCAGCTCATTCTCATCTTAAAGAGTCACCACTCAAGTTTCTCCTCTATGTCAGAAACGTCAGATTCTGGAACTCATGAGTTGTTTTCTTGCTGGACCAGAACAACAACACAGGTCTGAAAGAGAGCCATCAGGGAGGACAGGGCTGGAGGCCAGTGGAGGCTCAGCACAAGGGCCCAGGAGGAGTCTAATTTCTGGGCTGGTCGAGGAATCCATTCTCCCAGACTTTAGAGCCTTAGACCATAAAAGCCAACAAGCTGTCATCCAACTCTGACTTTTCCTCCTGAGATTTTTCTGTTAATGGCTTTGCCACCAGAAACAAAGTGTCCTCTTCCCAGCTCAGGCCAGGGATGCTAGGGCTAGCTGGTCACAGCCCCACACGGAGGTCACACAGGAAGCACGTGAACCCACACCCAGAGGTTTTCTGAACACCCAGGTGACTTTTTTTCACTTCCACTGTTCTCTTATTTTGTCAGCACCGACTATCCGATTTGGCAAATCACTTATAAATGGCCCACTGGGCCACCAAGGATCAGCCATCTGTGTATTTGCTCACATCAACTCTTTCTTGGTTTAAGTTGTTTTAAAGAAAACATGTGTGTGTACAAGCCCATCCTGTGACTAGCGTGCTGTGGATGATGTGATGCTGAACAAGACGGGAGGAAACCTGGGTTGGCCCCGGACTGTTCCCACTTCCTCGCTCCCTTTCAGGAAAACGCAGGGACCACCCTGGACCGGCCCCAACCCCCTTGCTCCCTTTCAGGAGGGTGCGGGGACCACCTCCCTGAAGCTGCGTGGGGGCTCTGAACAGCAGAGAAGCCAAACTCTGCTTCTGAAGACCCAGAAACCTTCACTGTCCACACGGCGGTCCTCAAATCATCAAAATGAGGAGGTGGACAGGGAGGCTGTGTGCAGTCGTTACTCAGCGCAGAGATTACGGGCTGGGCTGAAAGGTGTACTGGGAAGCCAGGGCCTCCCTGGGCACCGAGGGGGTAAGTACACAGCCGCCCAAGCTCACATGAGGACTGAACAGATTAACACACCCACAATCAGCAACGGTCTGGGGCTCTTACTTTACATAGTCACAGAGCATGGCCCAGTTTACAAGCACAACTGAGATGCCGTCACAATACATCCTGCACGACAAAGGCAGCCTAGCCTGTCCCTCTGGGGAAAGCCTGCCACACACATCTCCTGGCTGTCACGCTACTTCACCACCAAGCCAGGTGGAGCAGAAATACCGCAAAACCAACAGCCAGCTGGACCTGCGGATGCGGCCCAAAGTCCACTATTTCCTCCAGGGTGGGGCCAGCCAAGCCCTCTGCCCTAAGGAGACAGGGACTGAGAGGACCACACAGAGGAGGAGACTGAGCCCGTGGCTTCCGTGCTACAGCGGTTACCACGCCTATCTCACAGGGATCAGCCCACAGGGAAAGTCAGCTGCTCATCCCCCTCCTGCCCCGGAACCAGCCCCCACACCCCAGGTTCCCATTCACCCCCAGTCGCGGGCCTCCGGGTTTAGCCCCGGCGCAGTCAGTGCTCCTGACCTCTCTGTTCAGGGCAGCGTGTCCTCAGGCAAAGACGGAGATCATCTGTGTCCGGTGCTCTGAGCAGATGCAAACGATCGCCCTGGTCCATGTCACGGCCGATGTGCCCTTAGGATTCCCGCCTGTTTCCTGGTGGCCAAGTTATGTTGAGGACATGCTTTTAGGATTCTGAAGTGGAACGTATTTCAGACTCAGAGCCCTGCTGTCAGCGGGCCCCGGCCTGTGCTGTCCTGTCATTGGGACAGGCTGGCTGTCTCAGGTCCTGGGCGCTGCCACTTGGCGATATGGGGCCTGATGACGTTGATAGGTTTGTTTCTGACTTAGAGAGGGATGTTAATTAGTTAATATTTCCTGGAGTTTTTGTGCTGAAAATCGCATTTGGCTAATGCTGCATTCTGACCTTCAATTTATCCGTTAACCTCACAACTTTTCTTAGCACTCAGCTAAAGACACATCCTTAGGAATGGAGTGAGATGGAATAACAGCCCCTCCACCAGGAAGGCCCTCTAGGTTACCAAACACAACTGTGCATGGCTCTGACCCCAAGGAGCTGCCTAATTCAACGGGAGACCATGCTAATGGAGAGACTGATACAACAGGGACGATCTGGGGAGGAAGAGTGGCCAGAGGTATGGACAACCGTGCGCTCACCCAGGAGATCAAGGGTTTACAACTGCAGCCCTGACACCTGAGGAAGTCTCACGGGAACCTTAGACTTTCTGAGAAAACAGGGGCGTCCACACACAGCCCGTGCTGCCTGTGCCAGGGACAATCACATCAGAAGTCTCCAAGGCTTATCATCCTCCAAAGCACAAGTCCCCAACCCAAATGGACAGCAGCTGCTGCCTGGGACAGGCCCAGGAAGTAACCAGACGTCTCGGGAAGATGAGAAATAAGCAAAGACAGCTAACAGGCTCTTTCCTAAGAGAAACGAAAGAAAAGGAACACGAAGCCAAGGATGAAGCAGAAGGCACTTCACTAACAGCATTTAGGGTCACGAGTGGCAGCTCAGGAAAACTTAAGCATCTCACGACGTAGGTAACGGCCTGGTCTGCACAGTAACCAGCAGATCCCAGCTAGAACCAGGCCTGGAGCCCTCCCCAAGTTCTCTCAGCCCCCCGCCCAGCTGTCAGATGGTGGTAGTCCCACTGCCACTGACCTGGGTCACATGCAAATGGCCATGGCTGTCTTAACTAGGGGTTTAGACACGGTGATTAGAGTAAAAGATGCCGACTGGGGGAAAAGGAAGGTGGGTCATTTCCAAAGGTCATGTTAACCCCTTGTGTACAAAGGAGGAAAATGGACAAGACACCTCAGCACAGGGCATTGAACTCAAAGAAACACGGAACCCCCACACCCTCACCATGAAAAACCCTTTTTCTGCTGGCCAGACACCACTGACTCCATCCACCTGAGCAAAACTCTCTCAAAGTCATTCCTTCCTGCAGACCACTGTCCCAAGTTAGCTGTTCTCTGGGTTCAGGGATTCTCCCTTTGGTCATCACTTTCAATTCCCATTTTTCAGATTCTTCTGGGCCATGTAACCTGACCGCTGGTGGGCTCTGCGTCTGTGAACTATGAGAACCCATATGTTTAGACAAGAGGAAGTGAATGTCAGGAAAGAAAACAAGCAGCTATTTTGGATGCACACTCCTGTGAGCAGATGGGGAGAAGGCAGTTTGTTGTCAGCACAGACAGGTAAGCTGGGAGAGAGTTAACCCGGGAGCAGACAGGCGCAGGTCCAAAGATGATGGATGGGCCTCTGAGCTGGCTTTAAAGTTGCCTTTCTGAGCCAGAGTTTCAACAAAGGGGCAAGATTCCCCACAGAGGACTTAACAGAGGGAGTCCACTTGAGCTGGGCCATGTGGAGGAAAAACAGTCACACAGAGGCTGAGGGAGAAGGCGTGGAAGCAGGAGAGCGTGGACATG
>CM035300.1:41410451-41429069 GCA_020226075.1 Hydropotes inermis
GGGTCTCAACGTGCTCCTCAACCTGCCTCGCCCTGCTGTTTGGCATGGAGGCCTGGAGCCAGAGGAATACAGCCTGAGAACCCGTGGGCTCCCTCCCCCCTGCCCACTCTCTGCAGTTACTGGACAGGTGGCCCTGGGTGCTCACACACTCCCTCCTCGCACCGCTTGCCCTGCAGGGTCTGTGCCTCGTGTGGGGCCCTGACGCCTGCCTGGGAGCTGGTCTGGGGAGCACGTGAGGAAAAGGAGCTGCTGAGGGGTGGCCTGGAGGAGGGGCTGATAGGCTGGGCTCTCAGGCAGAGACAGGGCGTGGGGGCCTGGACAGGACACGGGGGTGCAGGAGTGGGGAGAAGGGGATGCTGGACTAGGCTCTTAGGCAGAGAGAATATGGGGCTGTGGAGGAGGACACGGGGCAGGAGTGGAAGGAGGGGCCGGCTGTGGAGCACCAGCAAGACTCTGCTCGGCACCTGGGTCCCTGGAGCCAGGTATCACCGGCCGGCCCAGTTCCAGGGCTGCAGCTACTCAGGGTTCTTGCTCCATCCTGGGCGCCACCCCTCCACCACCCAGGGGGCCTCCTGGCAGAAGCATCAGAACATCAAGTCAAAGCCCAGGAGAGAGAATCAGCACCGTGGGCTCCAGAAGACCCATCAGGGCGCTGAACTGTGTTGGTGCTTTTCCGCCTCAGTGTTTGTCTCGTTCAGCAGCTTGTGTGTGTTTTACACGACGCACAGCACAGCGGTTCTGCACTTAGCGTCATCTTTAACAAAAGGGCCTTCTTTATCAACATCAAGGATGATTTTTCTTGTTAAGATTTCTTGTGTGATGAGATGATGAGCAATGTTTGCTTCTGTCACCTGCTGGAAACTACCATTTCTTCTGAAATCAACCCTTGGAAAAGAAAATGGCTCCTATAAATCAGCCATGCTGTGTCCCAGGCTGCGGGCCTGGCATGTTTCTCGGAGATAATGCTGCTCAGAAAGTAGCCCAGCGGATGCATCTCTGCGCCGGCCCAGGACTTGCTCACTCCCAGCTCCCCCACCCACCCACTGGTACCCGTTGCCTAGCAACCCAGGATGTTCAGCCCAAGTCCTGAAGGCTGAGTTACAGAGCAGAGGAATTAAATTAATTTATATCTTCCTGATACAACAACAACCCAGCAAAAACTGTGTCCTGTCCAACATGAACCCAGCTGGTCTCTCCTACCTGGTCCTTCACCAGAATCCATCATTTCAGCAGGCTCACCAACTGCCTGGTTTTGGAGATGGGAAACCTAGCCTGGCATTTACAATTTCAATTCTTTCAAAATCTGGCTTGCTGTTTATATTTCATAGACAGAGTGTGTTCTTGAATCTCCATCACCCCAGACTTTTGTGTGGAAGTTACACTGCATGTGAAAATTCACTGGTAACACAGCTGAGCAGTTTCCTTGTGGGATACTGCAGTCTTCACCCCTGATAAAAGCTGTTAATCATTCTTCACTCTTGACTCCACCCCTCAAGTTCCCCAAAGAGACTGGACCACAAAGTAGACGTGGAACAATGAACTGGTTCAAAATTGGGAAAGGAGTACATCAAGGCTGTATATTGTCACCCTGCTTATTTAACTTATATGCAGAGTACATCATGAGACATGCCGGCTGGATGAATCACAAGCTGGAATCAGGATTCCTGGGAAAAATATCAATAACTTCAGTTATGCAGATAACACTACCCTTATGGCAAAAGTGAAAGGGAAGTAAAGAGCCTCTTGATGAAAGTGAAAGAAGAGAGTTAAAAAGCTAGCTTAAAGCTCAACATTAAAAAAACTAAGATCACGGCATCCAATCCCCAGTCACACTTCATGGCAAATAGATGGGGAAACAATGGAAACTGTGAGAGACTTTATTTTCTTGGGCTCCAAAATCACTGCATATGCTGACTGCAGCCATGAAATTAAAAGATGCTTGCTCCTTGGAAGAAAAGCTATGACCAACCTAGATAGCATATTAAAAAGCAGAGACATTTCTTTGCCAACAAAGGTCCGTCTAGTCAAAGCTATGGTTTTTCCAGTAAACATGTATGGATGTGAGATTTGGACCGTAAAGAAAGCTGAGTGCCGAAGAATTGATGCTTTTGAACTGTGGTGTTGGAGAAGACTCTTGACAGTCCCTTGGACTGCAAGGAGGTCAAAGCAGTCAATCCTAAAGGAAATATTCATCCTGAAAATTCATTGGAAAGACTGATGCTGAAGCTAAAGCTATTAAAAAGACTCTGATGCTGGCAAAGATTGAAGGCAGAAGGAGAAGGGGATGACAGAGGATAAGAAGGTTGGATGGCATCACTGACTCAGTGGACATGAGTTTGAGCAAGCTCTGGGAGTTGGTGATGGATGGGGAAGCCTGGCGTGCTGTAGTCCTTGGGGTCGCAGAGTAGGACACGACTGAGCGACTGAACAAAGTAGGTGATGATGTTTCATCTCTGTAAAGTTGAGGAAATAATGCCTTAATCCAATGTAAAGAAAATACACCAGAAGTTATCTCCAGTCTCTGTCTATAGAAAGGAATAAAATTCACAATTCCTATAGTATAAACAGCATGAGAACCCAGAAGTGGTGAGAGTCGGGTGTGGTGGTTTTGATGTGATCCTTCATCCCCCGCATTGTTTGCAGGGGGAGTTGCAGAAAGAGGATGTGCTGACCCCCAGACCTCAACTTGGCTGTAGGACCCAGGAAGTCGCTTTGTAGGAGTTTATTTTATCATCTTAATCCTCGGGGGTATTATGAGGACAACAGGAAATAAGATGAAAAAGTCCTAGCAAAGGTTTGGATAAATATTTGTTTAAACAGTTAAAAAAAATTAAAGTGATTAAAAAGTCCACTAATACTTGCTTCTTCACAGCTAATCAAAACAATTAGCTAGAAGACACAAGTTCAATACTAAGCAGCTGGGACACCGGGAGCGGTTGTGGGGTGTTCAGGTGGGGGGTCTCACATGTAGAACAATTTTAACTTGATAGACTCGATATTTCCATCTCTGTAAGTCCATGCTTCGGAGGAGAAGTGACTGGGGGCAGACATCCATAAGTCAGGAGCCTTCCAGACAGTGCTGTGAGGTTCCTGGTGGCCATGCACACATTTCCCGTTCATTGTCTGGTTATGATCAGTGTCAGTCTGTCAGTACAGACAGGGTCTCGTTATTCACTTCATTCCACTAAATGTCGACAGGCCTGAAGGTAGCACAGCTTCTTAACACTGACTGTCCCCACGAGGGAATCCACAGGAGGTAAAGCCCAAAGAGAGGCTGTGAACGCGGCCATGAGGCTCCTCTCTGGGGCGGGACTGGTCAGATTTCAGGTGTTCACCCCACCAATCAATTTACAAATCACCCGTGCTTGGTATGTGGCTCATTTGGCGAAGACGTGAACCCAAGCTCATTTAGAGTCTCCCCAACAGTGACAAACACATCCTCTCAGAACGGAGCCCCTTCAAGGACCCCCAGCTGCAATGCTGATTGTGGATATGGAGCATCATGCCTTCCAAATGGGAGGGGGGCTGGTGGCTGGTGACACCCTGGGGGAGTGTGGCACCCCTTGGCAGATGGGTCAGGACAGCCCAGCACACACTCCCCTCTATGGAGTGGATGGAAGACCGGCTGGGATACATGGGGATGTCCAGCCCCAAGTCTCCCTAACCATAAAAACCCGCCCTCCTCTGCCTGGACTCTGCTTCCTACTCCCCTTCCTGCCCCTCTTTGAATCTCTGCTGCTGCTGCTAAGTTGCTTCAGTTGTGTCTGACTCTGTGCGACCTCATAGATGGCAGCCCACCAGGCTCCCCCGTCCCTGGGATTCTCCAGGCAAGAACACTGGAGTGGGTTACCATTTCCTTCTCCAGTGCACAAAAGTGAAAAGTGCAAGTGAAGTCGTTCAGTTGTGTCCAACTCTCAGCGACCCCATGGCCTGCAGCCTACCAGGCTCCTCCATCCATGGGATTCTCCAGGCCAGAGTACTGGAGTGGGGTGCCATTGAATCTCTGGGAACTGAGCAAAGCTTCTGAGTCCTCTGGCTAAACCCGCCCATCACTGCTCCATCACTAAAGCTTCGAGAAAACAGCATTCCTCAGAATTCACCTGCCACGTCCAGTCCTCACACCCTCAAGACAGTTCAGGTACACTCATGGCAGAGTCAGACATTGCTTCAGGCTGGTAAAGGGTACGGACACATATGCACAGCATTTTGTGGAAAACTTTAGGGTTTTATTAACTCTCGGAAACTGAGCCATTATCCACCAGCCAACAAACACCCTGTGTCTAAATGCATCTGGTTAAACCATGGATCTGCCATTTTAAAAGGTCAAAGCCAGGGAAATACCAAGCACTGCATCTCCTTTAACAGACTAAAAGGACAGAAATAATATATATTAGAATAACTTCCATCTGAAATCGGAAAATGCAGTGAGTTTTTATTCTCACTGAGGGAAAATGCTCAGTTATTCAGAACACTAGCCCAACCTAGATGACTACACTACTAACCATTTTTTTTAAATGTACATTTCCAAACACACTGTGGGAAGAACACAAAGGTCTTGTGAAGACAGAGAGCAGACACAATTACAGGAGAAGTCGCTTTCATCACTTGTCTGCATCAACTTTATGAGCTGTAGACATGTGCACTCCCTTCACAACGGGACTAATGAGGAAAATAACTGAGAGCGTAGCGCCTGCGACTGCAGCTCTGTTTTGCTTCCGTGAAGACATGCTTGGAAAACAAGAAAGTCTTTCAGGATGAGGGGTGGGGGCTGGGGAGGGGGCAGGAGTACTTCACAGAGGAAGATAAACTTTGCCATAGTTGCTGTAGAAGAGAATACAGCTAGTAACCTAAAATGAAGAGAAAGCACCTGCAAGGAAGATGACATTTTTAGTAAATATCAGATCTCAGTTTGTTTCGAAGCTGGCTGAAAGTATGTTTGCAAGGATCCATCTGTCTTATCAGAAGTGAAATCTTGCCATCAGCTTGTCCTGTTAGTATTCAAAATAGATCTTAAAGCTACTAATTAAGGGGATAAACCCATGTTTCTAGGAGGCAGGGTGTAGACTAACCGGCTGGAATACTTTTCTCATCACATTTCTTCTAGCTTGCAGCCCACACAAGACCCCGGAGCAGTGCTTAGAACAGGATGGGGTGGGGGATCTAACCTGGTTCTCTCTGCAGCTATTTCTATGGTGTCCAACCAAGGACCATTTGTGTGGATTATGACTGTAACTCGAGAACAAGTCTTTGGACTTGGACCTTTTAAAAATGTAAATAAGCAAGATTAGTAAAATAGAATAAAAACACAGAGATGCCCATGCTAACATACGTGATCTGCTCAACATGGGGTGCCCTTAAGAATCCTGCAGCTCCCCTGAGACCTGGGACTCTTACCGCATCACCCGAAACTCAGTGGGAACAAGGACAGGGGGCCCATAACACCGAGGGTCTGCAGGCCCATGGGCGGGGGAAGCCTGGAGCCTGGACGGGAGGACTCAGGCCAGAGCCCGACCCCGGGCTACTGCGTGGGCTTCTCAGGTCGATGGCAAACCCTGGGCTTGTCAATGGATCCCACTGAAGTTCACGTACAGAGACGGCTGCTATCTGGCACTGATCAAGCACAGATGTTAGATGATTCACCAACAATCTATGTCACTTTATTTTTTAATGAATGAAGTTTGTGTTTCTGTGCCCACACTTTTATTTAAGTTAAAGAGCTTAGTTTGTGCAGAAAGGTGATCCTTGTCAAAGTCACTTTTAAAAGCAATTTTATTAAGTCAGCCACTTCCGAAACAACACTGTAACAGCCCTGAGTTCTGTATTTGCAAGCAACAAGAATAGGCACCCAAGTCAATTCTGAACAGTCCTGTGAGTACCTTGAAAGCACTGCTGTAGCACCCACACGGTGTTACTCATTTAGTGAGACTGATAGAACTTCGGTCATATTTAAAAGGGAAAATGAGCATAAGCAGCGTTGGCAGCACGTACGGAGGTAGAGGGTGGAGTGTGGAGATGCTTCTCTGACCTGCGACACCGACTGCGATCAGGAGACTGTCATCAGGGTCAGCAGGCACCTCACACGAGCCTTCTGCAAAGCGGGGAAGGCTTCCTATCTGCACAAGGTTGTGAGCCTGCAGCTCTCCCAGCGATGAGCTTGTTCCAAAACCAGCGAGGAGGTCTCTTCTGAATGACATGCAAAACAGTAGCAGAAACTTCATCCACGAAAATAGCTGGAAAAGCCTACAGGTCAGGAGCAGGGGTCCGTCAGAACAAAGCAGGGGATCGATCCTGGGTTAGGAGTGGACACAGCGAGTCAGAACTTTCCGTGGGAGGCGCTGTGGCTCTGTTCCCCAGGTGGATCTCCAACTGCACACAGGGCCCTTGGAGGGGCTGGTAAGGCTGCACTGGCCACTGCCCCCCAGGCGCTCAGGTCGGCCGGTTCCACGAGAAATGACAAGGAAGAGGAGCTTTGCCTCAGGGAAGGTGCAGAGTGCTCTCAACACTCGGTGACGAACCTCAGGCTGTGTGTCTGAGTGCTCCCCTGCGGAGGTGACTGTTCACCCCAGAAGAAATAGGTTTCTGCAGGTGGGAGGACTGGGGAGCTCTGAGGAGGGGAGCAGGGCTAATCCAAGAAGAAAGAATCCAGCCGCCTTGGCAAAGCCTGGGAAGAAGCGAACAGGAGGGGCGGTCTCTGAGAAGGGGTGAGGAGCCAGGACTAGGACCCCTGGGGTCGCCCTGTCCACGCACTGGCCACTCCCTGACCCCGCTCTCCCTAGCCCGGGAGCCGGCGCCCGCGCTGCTGGCTGCTGTTGTCTGCACGTGGCCCAAAGCCCGGGCTCCGCGGGCCCCCCCGCCCACACTCCACCTCCAGGACCCAAGGTTAGTCCTCCCAGGACTCAGACAATGGGCTGGCAGCCAGGAAGCAGGTGGGACCACAGCTCTTCCCGGAGGCCCAAAGGCACTCACGGAGGCCTCAGGCCTGGCAGCATCCCTGCTGAAGACCAGAGGGCCCAGGGCACCCCCGCACCCCTGGTCGCACCTCCAGCCTGGCCCCGAGCCCTCCCTGCAGACGCTGCTGCCCAGGTTTGCGGTCACTGTGGGCTGGACCCAGCGGGGTGGGGGCGGGGGCAGGAGCGCCAGGGCAGTGGGACCAGCAAGCTCAGGAAGGAGGACTCGGCTTCCCTGGGGCAGGGCCGGCCTGGCGGTCTCAGAGGCCTTGCGCCCTGGGCTGTGGGCAGGTGAGGCGGCCTTGGGGCCTGGGGCAGGACTTGGCCTCTGACTCAGCCACGGTTTCTCCACCCCGCCGTCTCCAGGTTCTGAGCTGCACCCCAGAGAGAAAACTCTACCCCAGCTGGAACACAGACCAGAGAACTTGTGGAATAAAAGCAGCGCATTTAATGGCGTGTCTGAAAAGGCTTCATTGCTTCCTGCTCACCCCCTGTGACAGAGCTCAGAGAAGTGTGGGCATTTTATTTGAGAAAAACCTACTTTCCTCGAAATAAACACTCACCTCAGCAAATCCCTACCACCCACTACAACGCAAGCCCGTGTCTGTGCTGTTGGCTCACTCCTAGCCTTCAAACACACTTCAGGATGAGAGGCTCCAGCGTATCTGAAAACGTCAGTGTTTCACTGGGAGGGACACCGTGCTTGGCCCAGGGCAGATGCTATGGGGGGTAGATGCTGTTCTCTGAAGAGCCAGGCCACCTTCCCAGAGGGTGATGTCCCATGTGGTCTCCGCTGACACGCGTCACCGGCGTGGACAGCCGGCTGGTGCGGAGCCCTAGCCACTCCCCGGCCAGTGTCCTGTTGTTCGGAAACCATGGTCCTGTCTTTCTTGGAGCAGCCTGTGGACCAGACACCTCCGCTCTGGCCTCCGGCTGAGCCCCATCGCCCCGCGTGCCTTGTCCACCCGCACTGCGCACCCCGCTCCCTGCATCTGGCTGGGTGTGCGTGCACACATCCAAATTCCAAGACACACAAAAACTCCAAAGACAAAAATATCTTACTGCATTCGAATATCCAGTTTCTATGGAGACAGAAATCAAAGTGAACTAATGAGAGGGGTTTAAAACGTTTTTTTTTTTAATACTTCCAGCCTGATGCTTTACATTTCTGGAGTGTGTTGAAATGCCCAGGAGCTGGTTATTATTCCACACACACTTTGCTAAAAGGCAACCCTGCATTCTAATGAGATTTGTTGATGACAGCTCATTTTCATTGCTGCGCTCTCGCTGACCCTTACAAATGCTTTGATTACAAGGTAAGGTGGCAATTTTGAAACTTCTGGGCTCTGAGAAAGCTCTCTGGTCCTTCTCACACCAGGACCCAGGGTGGCGCTGGTCAGCACGGGGCCATGGGCGCAGAGTCAATGTGCTGCTGCTTTCAAGGGACCCCAGGAGATGTTTTGTCAGGTGTCACCAAACTCAGTTTGCAGATGACTGCACTTCCGATAAGCCACCTGATTTCCGGGCCTTCTGCTCAGAATACAAGACTGTCAAAATACTCGCACACAGCCTGGCACACGGTCCATTTTGTCACTTGTGTTACAGAGGAATTACAGACTGACCTTGACAATAACCTAGTTAGAAAAGTAAATTCCATTATGGCCCGTGCTGCTCTTGAAGATGTCTGTAGGACACACACACATGAGAGATGGCCTTCTATGCTCAGAGAAAACTGTGATGGAGGGGAAGACTGTCTCACGGTGATTGTTGCCCAAGGCTCTCCAGGAAGCTGACCCATCGCATGGCTGAACTCTGGCCGCTGTTCTAGGAGCTCAGCAGGGTGCCCTGTGCCGCCCCTGAAATGGCCGCACCACAACCTCCGAGCTCGTCTTCCTCTGCCCAGGCTCCACTCCCCTCCTGCCTGTGTCCCTCCGCGTCTGACCTAATTCCTAGGCTCCATGCACGTCCTTGGAGCTGGTCTTCTCTGCAAACAGTGGGCTCCTTGTGCCTCTCTCACCTCTGTGACTTGAACCCACGCACCTGGCAGACTTTGAATCTCCACCATCCCAGGTGAGTAAGGTCTGCATCCATGGATAACAGATCCCCTGACACCAAAACAGTCGTCCTGCACCTTCACAGGGTCGAGGGTGTGCCCTCAGCCCCACTGTGCTGGGGAATCGGCTTTCATGGTTTACAAGTTCCCAGGTGACTCACAGGCCCCAAAGCGGGGCCCGATGCAGAGACCCAATTATAGAGACGTTGTCACCAGCTATGAGTCCGTGTGCACAAGGCCTGGTCTCAGCCTGTCTGCACGTGTCACATGCCCGGCCCACAGCAGGGAAACTGACCCCAGATCCTGCATGTTGCTGACTGCATCAGAGCAGAGATGACATGAAGGAAGGAAGCCTTCCTCTTGTGGAGCCCTGCCCAGGCTGGTGCCAGTCTCCTGGATCTCCAGGCTCAGACTGCATCCCTAACTCATGGGTTAAGGATGCATCCCTAACATCCCCAACTCATGGGTTGGTTCCTGTGGAGCTGGGAAGGCGTCAGCTTGGTGGATGCAGGGTTCACGCTCTGCCCTGGGTGCGGGGTCAGCTGCTGTGTGCAGTGCGAGGTGGGCACGATGGTGAGGCCCACCTCACCATCTTGACTGTGCAGGGTGGCCCCCCCATGAGGGCACAGCTACACCTGCGTCTCCCTGGAAGGTGGGCCAGGAGCCTGTGCATGGGCCAGAACCGGGGCACGGCCCTCAGACCCTTTCATCTGCACTCCTGTCAAGGCTGCTAACAGGGGACAAGGCTGGCACAGGCCTGTGGATACTAACACCCTCCCAAGTCACGAAGCCCAGAGCTAGGATCCAACAATGGGGGCGGGGAGGTGCCACGGAGGGCTTGAAGAAGATGAGGAGCCTCTTCTCAAGTTGGGAGTTCCTGATGTGTATGTAAGGAGGTAGGCACTGTTTTAGAATAAATGCCCAAATCTGGTTTTTCCCTTTGACTGGGATTAAGAGAAGGGCTTCTCTGATGGCTCAAGTGAGAAAGAATCTGCCTGCAATGCCAGAGACACAGGAGATGCAGGTTTGATCCTTGGGTCAGGAAGATCCCTTGGAGAAGGGAATGGCAACCCACTCCAGTATTCTTGCCTGAAGAATTCTGTGGATGAGGAACCTCACAGACTACAGTCCATGGGGTCACAAAGAGTTGGACAAGACTGAGCTACTAACACAAACATTGTTACTAAATCAGGAAACAGTAATGTAGATAGGACTTTCTATCTAGAAAGGACTTAAACGTCCCATCTTCCTCCCACACTCCTGACACAGGGGATGCTGTCAGGGTAGAAAAGCCTTGATGAAGGGCGAGACCATTGGGTGGACTGAGCTGGAAGGGGGCCCCCCAGCCTGAACCTCTCTGGGACCTGCTTCTTTGTATACACAGTGGTGACCTTCATCACAAGTACCTTGACGGGTGATTGAAAAAAATTAAATAACACAGAAACCAGTGGCTATGCACCGACTAAGTGATGAGAAGCACAGAAGGTGGACCTGCACGTGTGTGCAAAGGTCAAGATGGTGAGCAAGCAGAATACTGGCAGGAAGGCTTTTTTTTTTTTTTTTAAAAAATAAATAGGACCCGTGTTACTAGTGTAACTTTAAAAACTGCCATGGAAGTCAACGAAAAGTAAATGGTTTGCAATTCATGATGACTGGGACTTTCAAGTTTACAGTCTGAAGGTGTGATGAGTTTTCAAACATAGATGTAGTGTATGCGAAAGCATCAGTACTTTAACTTAAAAATTACAAGAACTTGTTTACTTAGCAGTTTTTAAAGGACTGCTTATCACAGCACTTCTTTTAAAATAAAAAAGAATTATTTTTTTTTGTACAAGTTCTAACTCTCAAGTAGTTGTTCAAATCGCATTTTCCTGTTTCTCAGGCTTTTGAGTATAAAGAGAAACAAATATCAGAAGAGAGATTTTTCTCTGCCGCTCAGCTGCGGCGACAGCTGGCATCCTCGCACAGCCATTCTGTAGCATTATTCTCGTCCCAGAATACTTCGCATCCATTATTGAGAACTGCGACGTCACATAATTACAGGGGAGAGGACTGTAGGAAGAAGACCAAGTTTGGAAGGAAGTGAGGGCTGCGGGGGGGATGTGAGGAAGGGCCCCAGGTGTCCATGGTCAGCACAGAGGAGACTGGTGACCACCTGCGGGCCCCCAGCCTAGGACCGGTCAGGTCCCTGCCAGCCGCGCTCCGCAACCCCCATCCCCCGCCACCCGCGGCTGCCGCGCTCTCCCCTCCCCCGGGCCACCCCGAGAGCCAAGCTCGGCTCTGCCTCAATCGAACCCCGCCTCCATCAGCCAAGCCCGGCCCCTACCAGCCGCGCTCCACCCTCCCCCGCACCGCACGGGAGCCAAGCTCCGCTCTGCCCCAATCCAACCCCGCCTCCGCCTCCCTAAGATAAGCCCCACCCACCAGCCAAGCCCCGCCTCAGCAGCTAAGCCCCACCCCCGCCGATCAAGCCCCGCCCCCAGCCGTGCTCTGCCAGGTCAGCCAGACTCTGAGACGCGCTTCAGGAACAGGTCCTTCTTCCCGCAAGTTTTCACAGGAGGCCACGCTCACTGATCCAGCCCTGGAGGAGCTGGAGGGAGCAAGGAACAAGGAGGGATCCTGGTTCTGATGGCCCACCTGGTGACCCCGTTTCTAACTGTGGCTCTAGGGCCAGAGCTGCAGGTCCTGGGAGCTGATGAGGCTGCCCGCTCTCAGCGCCCTGACCCGGCCGTCTCAGGCAGGTTGCGCAGGCAGCCCTGGGTGAGGCCCGCACTGGGGCGCAAGCGGAGATTCCCCGGGGGCCAGCTAGTCTGGCCTGGGCTGAGAACGGAGCTGCGGGGTCAGGTTACCATGGGGTCGAGCCTCTCATCTGGGTGACCCCTAGAAGGAAACAAGGCAGGATGACGGTCAGGACCAGAACATCAGGGAGGCCCCTGCCCAGGGGTGTTTGGGTCACCCTGCTTATTTAACTTATATGCGCAGTACATCATGTGAAATGCTGGGCTGGATGAAGCAGAGGCTGGAATCAAGATTGCTGGGAGAAATATCAGTAACCTCAGATATGCTGATGATACCATCATAATGGCAGAAAGCAAGAGGAACTAAAGAGCCTCTTGACTAAGGTGAAAGAGGAGAGTGAAAGGGCTGGCTTAAAACTCAACGTTCAAAAAACAAACATCATGGCATCTGGTTCCATCACTTCATGGCAAATATGGAAAATGGAAAATGGAAACAGTGACAGACTTTATTTTCCTGGGCTCCAAAATCACTGCAGACTGTGCCTGAAGACATGAAATTAAAAGACGCTTGCTCCTTGGAAGAAAAACTATGACAAATCTAGAGAACATATTAAGACGCAGACACATCACCTTGCTGACAAAGGTTCATTTAGTCAAAGCTATGGTTTTTCCAGTGGTCATGTACGGATGTGAGAGTTGGACCATAAAGACGGCTGAGTACTAAAGAATTGATGCTGTTGAATGCTGGTGCTGGAGAAGACTCTTGAGAGTCCCTTGGACTGCAAGGAGATCAAAATAGTCCATCCTAAAGGAAATCAGTCCTGAATATTCATTGGAAGGACTGATGCTGATGCTGAAGCTCCAATACTTTGGCCACCTGATGTGAAGAACTGACTCACTGAAAAAGACCCCAATGCTGGGAAAGATTGAAGGCGGGAAGAGAAGGGGATGTCAGAGGACAAGAAGGTTGGATGGCATGACTGACTCAATGAACATGAGCTTGAGCAAGCTCCAGGAGATGGTGTGCTGGAGTCTATGGGGTCACAAAGGGTCAGACACAACTGAGTGACTGAACATCAGCAACTGTGTGTGGCCTCATAAGACAACTGCACTGTGTTCAGTTTGCACAGTGGCTTCTGAAGGAGAACGTGAGCCTCACTGGGTACAAACTGTGCTCTGATGATCTCTGAACAGCCAGACCCACCAGTGTTTGATGTTTAGCTAACATTCAAGGGACGATTGAAAAGTGCACAAAAGGTGATGCACTGCCCAGAGTCAGGGTCAAGACTGAAATCCTCCCATCTGTCCAACACTTTCTCAGGGTTATCAGTGAAGTGCACTGGCGTTTAAACATAGTGACGGGAACAGAAGGCTGCATGAGAAAGCTGAATCTCCACGTGGAAAATAGGTTTAAAAAGAATAGCAAAGAACGGTCCAAGTTTCTGAGATGGCTACCTGAAGTTTATGCATTTGAGTTTATTTAGTGATATTTTCTGGGGCTTCTCCAGTGACTCAGCAGTAAAGAATCTGCCTGCCAAAGCAGTAGACGCAGGTTTGATCCTTGGGTTGGGAAGATCCCCGGGAGGAGGAAATGGCAACCCACTTCAGTATTCCTGCCTGGGAAATCCCATGGACAGAGGAGCCTGGCAGGCTATAGTCCATGGGGTTGCAAAGTGTCAGATACAACTTAGTAACTGAACAACAGAAAGTCATATTTTCTTTGGCATTTATTTGGGTGTGTAAGTCCCAACTGCTGGTGGTGTGGCTATGAAAAAATGCTGAGGCTGATTGGGAGTAAGTGTCTGAGAAAAGAAGAGACTGTGGTTAATAAAACTGTAAGTTAGGGGATCATAAGCCTGAAAAAATGAGAAGAAAAGATTGGGTAATGATATGAAGGACTCCTCAGAATGTCCCACGAGGGGTCCATCTTTCTAATCCAAGAAAGGGTGCAAAGCCTACCACCGGAATGGCGCCAGAGGAGAGGTGTCAAAAGAGGAGGTTAGGAAGGCCTTGAATGTGGAAGTATCTCCAGTAACAGGAAAAGCTTTGCAGTTTCCCTTCTAGATAAGAATTGGAGTAGTTGATAGCATTGCTAGCAATTAAGAACAGTGTGAGTGTCCATTTATCTGGGCTTGGTGAAGTCCACTGTCAGGCTGTGGGAGTTTCACGGATCCTGAACACTCTGGGGTGGAATATGCTCTCTCCACCACAAAGGCAGTGTGATCAGGAGAATCAGAACACAGGAAAAGCCACACAACTGTCAGAAGTATGTCAACTACAAGGCTGAAGCCATGGCTCTGTTTGTTTTGTTTTAGAGCCAAGAGTGCAATTTTTAAAAACCAATCATTTCTACTTCTGAATAATGTGACCCTGAACATTTTGATCATGCCAGCTCGATGTTGCAGAAAAAGACTCAGTGATGTGAAAAGATAACCCTGAAACATAAAGCTAAAATAGTAGAAATAAAGAATGATGTTTGATGCCATAATTAACCTTGTGTGGGAGGGAGTGAGGAGAGGAAACATAAATGGGGCCATCTTTGGGGGGAAGGATTGTATATTTTCGTGTTCATCTGTGCTGTTTAAACTTTCTATGGTGATTATGAATTACTTTTGCAACATGAAAAAGGTTATTTTTAAAGCATATGTTTGAGCTACCCAGTATTAACCCAGTATTATCTGCACTATTAAGATGATAATATAATTAATGGTTGTCTAGCAAAAATGAAATATTAAGTGAATGATCAATGAAGTTAATTGAAACCACAGTGAGAATAGTAACTTACACTGATGTGTTTACTTTCAAAAATCTTACTTGTGGAAAAAGGCTTAAGCACAGCTGCCTGATAAAAATCACTAGACACCAGATAATCTAGGGGAGAGGCATAATCCTAATGGCTGAACCAAGCAATAGCATGAGAATCTAGGCATGGATAAGACAGCCCTTCGGCTAAGTTGACAAAAAAGCCACCTGTCACTCTGTCCCTGTTTGGTGCCTGGACAGTCCCCACGAGAACTGAATGAATGAGTAAAGCCCAATTTTACTCTGTGTTATCAACCTTGAATATTCACTGGAAGGACCGATGCTGAAGCTAAAGCTCCAATATTTTGGCCATCTGACCATTGACCAAGAGCTGATTCATTGGAAAAGACCCTGATGCTGGGAAAAATTGACGGCAAGAGGAGAAAGGGGCAACAGAGGATGAGATGGTTGGATGGCATCACTGACTCAATGGACATGAGTGTGAGCAAGCTCCAGGAGACAATGAAGGATAGGGAAGCCTGGCGTGCTGCAGTTCATGGGGTTGCAAAGAGTAGGACATGACTGGACCACAACAACAATAAACTTGGAAAACAAGTTTTCTTTATAACAGTGACATTTATTGAAAGATGAGGCTGAAGACACTTGTGTTATTTAAAGCACAGACATGAGTAAGGTATAATTTTATGCACCTACGTAATACAATGATAAACAGTGTGTCCATAATTAAATCTCTAGAATCTACGAAAACTTAGAATGCATTTTAATGAAGAGATTAGCACTAGATAAATACTGTACACCAATTATATTAACACTTCTCTTCAAACATTACTTCTTCGAAACTATGTTTCTTTGAGCTTGATTTTTACCCTCGGATTACATTTCTAAGATGAAAATTTCCTTTTGGTGACTCTTACATACTTCAACTGGAACTGCTGACTTTTCATTTTTCTGAATAAGCACCAACCATTTGGCTAGAATATCCCACAGTGGGGAAGGTCTTTGTGCAGACATAGGTCCTTTTACATTGGGTTTGTTTTTTAAAAGCTATTTCAGAAGTTACTCCTCCAACCTGGGCATAAAAGTAGCAGTTTAAAATGTGTGATTAAATGAATGGTTGTCAAAATCTGTGTTATAAAATAGCTCTGTGAACACCAGTGAACTCCTCAGAGATGAACAGAGTAAAAGTGGGCTTTACTCATTCAACCAGTTCCATGGGGACTGTCCAGGTGCCAAACAAGGACAGGGTAACAGGTGGCTTTTCTCCACTTAGCTGAAGGGCTGTCTTATCTGTGCCGAGACCCTCACTGGAGGTGGAGAGGCGCTGGCCCCCGTCTGCAGAAGCTGGCTCTGGGCATCCGTGCCCCGCCCGCTGTGGATGGTGTGACGGAACTGAGGGGTGAGGGGGTGAGGGGGTGAGGGTCTTGGGCTGCACTCATGACCCCCTGGAGCAGAACCATCAACGGTCACCGGTGGGGCACTCTGGGTTGGCCAGGCTGCTGTCAGAACAGCCCTCAAATCTCTGTTTCTGCAAACCCCCCAGTTTGATCGTATGTGATTCTCACAGCGAGTGCTCGTCTTCCAGCTGACAGATCTGTGTCATCCCCATGGCGCATAAAAAGCTCCTGGCCACTTCTGCACTGGAGTGGTGGGGGCGGGCAGCCCGTGCGTGGTGAAGGGCCCTATGAGCACCCAGGCTTCTGCATACATCCTTGAAAAGTTTGCTTAAATGTGACGTTCAGCATATACAGTACTTTCTCATGTGAGTCCGTTTCAGAGTTGGACTCGACTGACATTATGGCACAGACTTTCATGGTATGTTAGAACTCAAACGAGGCCGATTCAATTACAGCCTAACTTGGGACCGTGTCTGTAATTTATACAGTTGGTGGAAGTTGTTCTAGGGCCTCTTACTTTAACCGACTTCTTTTTTCCACCTTTATTAAGAGAGGTGAATCCCAACACTCTACTTCCTAGAAGGACAAGAGGTGAGAGGGGCTGAGAGCAGAGGCTGGAGCCAGGCGGCTGCCATCCTCTGGGTCTGCCCTTGCCACCCCGCTAACCTCCATTTTCTGCTTGAACTGGGAACAGTGACAGGTGTATTCTAGCTGTTAAATGAGTTTAAAATCTCTAAAGCACTCGCAGCATTGCCCTGCATACAGCAGATACTCTAACACCAAAATATTATAACCTTAAAAAAGCTGGGTTCATCTCTCAGCCATAAAGAAGAATGAGATAATGCCACTTGCACAGCATGGATGGACCTAAAGGTGATCATACTGAGCGCAGTAAGTCAGAAAGACAAATATCACGTGGTATCACTTACACTGTGTGTGGCATCTAAAACATGGCACATGTGTGCATATTTACCAAACAGAAACTGGCTCAGAGACACAGAAAGCAAACTAATGGTTACCAAAGTGTGTGCGAAGGATGAATTAGGAACTGGGGTTAAACTACACAAAATACTATGGATAAAATAGATAATCAACAAGAACCTACCACACAGCACAAGGAGCTATACTCAATTTTTTAAAAACCTATAAGGGAATACAATCTGAAAAAAATAGATGTATATGTATGTACACTTGAAACTAACAGCACTGTAGACGAATTCTGCTTCCACAAACAACAGACAGAACTGGACTCGGGCGCACTGCCTAGTAACGCACACAGGAAGCAGGTGCACAAGCCACAGGAATCCCCCAGCTCCTCCCCAGCCCCCGGCATCTCCCAGAGCCACAGCACACCGTCCAAGGGGCCTGCACACATCCCTCTGAACCCAGAGGGCAGACAGGCAGCTGTGTGGGGTCAGGAGCTCAGCCTGTGTTTTGTTTTATTTCCACACTCAGCCCTGCTCCCACCATTCTCTGCTGCGATGGCTGCAATATTTGTCTAGAACAAAGAGTAGGGCCATGTGCCTGAAAACACGCAGGGTTTGGAACTAACAATCAGAGAAGCCTTTGAATCTCAGCCCAGCAAGCAATGACTGTGTGATGGTGAAAAAGTGGCTGAGCCTCTCTGAGCCCAGGTCCCTCATCAGTGAGGAAAGACAGTACAGCCGCCTGCTGCAGGAACTGGAAGCAGTGCAGGGAAAGCATCTGCGGGGTCTCCCTGCGCACCACAGCCCCTGCAGCAGGGACACCTCAGCGCCTACTTCCCCCACCCCCGACCCCTCTGCACAAAGACGGGCCCCCAGCCCCCGGCTCCCCCCGCCCTGACCTCTCTACACAAAGATGGGCCCCCAAGTGCCTGCTCCCCCCGCCCCGACCTCTCTGCACAAAGATGGGTCCCCAAGTGCCTGCTCCCCCGGCCCCGGCTCTCTGCACCCAGGCGGGTCCCCAGCCCCGGGCACAGCTGCCTGGGACCATCCCTCATGCGGTGCCTGGCTGGGCCCCCACCTAAACTCAACTCTGACCACACACTCGATGTGTGGCCTCTGCTTCATCCTTTTCATCCCAGTTCCTGATAATGCCCTACCTGGTAAATGGTTACTGAAGACAAAGCCACTGAGTTGGGGGCTAGCTCAGATAATGATTTTCCATTTCTCTCACTTGCTCTCATCCAAGCCCAAACAGAAGCTGGTATTTCTTCATAAACAAGAACTACTTTTAGATGGCCAACCATATTTTAAAGAAACACTCCTTCTTTCATGTTTATGTTTCATGTAAGTGATGCTGTTTCTAATGAAGAATATTGATTAATATCAGGGTATCTGTATTAGACCCCATTTGAATTCCAGCTCCATCCTGCTCAGGAAACAGTTGTGAGCCACAGTTGCCATGGCAACAAGCATCGTGTTTTTAGCAAACGCTCCTGCCTTCCCCTCTGTGAACCTCATTGTCTCCAGTCTGCAGACGCAGTGATTTTCTCAGGGAGCTCATGGTAGGAGAGGTCAAATACCACCCTTGAGAAAAGATTCCTGTGTGTGGTGCCCTGCTTCTGCTCCCCTGTGCAAAATATTTCCTCCTTTGTTGCTAGTTTCCCTGCAATATTTTCGAGATAGTTAATTCTTTTTAAAAGTAAAAACTGTGTGGTGGAAAATGAGTCCTGAGTCACTACCCCCCCCCGGAGCCGTCTCCCTGGACTATGCAAGGAGAGCCTCCTCACCGACAGTCCC
>CM035300.1:41429169-41452861 GCA_020226075.1 Hydropotes inermis
GTATTTTTTGATAATATTTTTTTTTTTAAAAAAAAAAAAGTGGGGGGTGGGAAAAGTATCGCCCCCCCCCCCCCCCCCCCCCCCCCGCAATGTATGTGCACTGGGTTTTCTCACAAGCCACAGCTCTTCGGGTCTTGGTTGGTTAAATCAAACCAAGAACTTAAAGCTTTAGAAAAACTCCTTTCACAGTCCAGGAAAACGGCTCCTGATGGGGGAACTGGTAAGATGGTTCAGAAACGCCACTGTGACCGGCTGCATGTGTTAACTCTCAGTAACACAGAGGCCAGGAAAGCTCTGTGGGCTGCAGCCGGGAGTCAGGGTCGCTGAGCCACCTCCCTGCAGAGCTGGGGTCCACAGGAGGCTTGCCTCCAGAGCTGCACATTTCCCAGTACACAGCCCCGCCTCCCCACAAGTAATGGGGAGAGCAGGACCTTGGCCTCGGAAATGGAACAATGCCAGCGGCAGCTCCCTGCAAAGTGGCCTCTGGGGACAAAACAAACATTTGAGATGGACACGGTTGCAATATGGCAAGTCCTGCGCACGGGGAAGAGGTTACATCATCCACTTGTGGCAAAAATATTTATCTTTACTGTCTAAGCTGGGCTTATATTTACCAAAGCAGTTGGTGGAGGTGGAGTAGGCTTTCCTCACACAAACAGGGATCAGGGGAAGGAGCGGGAAGCCCCCCTGGCACCTGAGGACCCCAGGAAGTGAGATCCCCTCACACCTGCTCAGAGGCGGGCTGGAACGCGCTTCACGCATACAGTGTCCCAGACTTCCCTGGAGTGACCACAACTACGGAGCCTGGAGCCGCCGCTCCTGAAGCCCACATGCCTAGAGCCCGCGCTCAGCACAAGGGAGGCCACTGCAATGAGAGGCTTGTGCATTGCAACTAGAGGGCAGCCCCTGCTCACCACAACTAGAGAAAAGCCAGACAAAGCACGGAAGACCCATGCAACCAACAGTGATAACACTACAAATAATAAACTGTGTTCCTGGGCCACAGACCAGGGGGACTTGCCTTCCCAGCATTAGAGGCAATGAGTATTAACGCCGACTTTGGGGGTTATAAAGCAGTTGCTCACTGATCACCTCCTTTAAGACAGGTCTTGTTAGGAAAGGAAAAATACTTGGTTGCCCCCATTCACCCTGAGGTCACGGTAGGTGCACAGTCCCCAGGGCAAGGAACTTGAGTAAGCCTCACAGCAAATGTTGGAAAATCTGGGGTGAAAACACCAGCATGCTGACCTGAAATGGTGTCTGTTGACTAAACAAGAAGGTTTGGAGCACACCGGTCTGCATCACAAATGGCCAAGGCGTCCCAACAGCAGGAAGAGGGGTTGCCGTGGCTGACACGATGTTGGCAAAACTGAAGTCGGAGAAAGAAAAGCGAGGCCGCCTAGGCGTGGGGTCCGTCGGCCAGCCCTGCAGCCCCGTGCCAGGTGCAGGCAAGCGCTCATGAGCACCCTCCACCCTTGGCAGGCCCACCCGCCCGTGCCGACAGGACAGGATGCTGCCCATGTCCAAATGGTGTTGTCTTTCCTTCAGAACACTTCCGCTTTAATTCGCCGACAGTATTTGCAGCAGCCCTGCGGTCCCTGTCGGCAGGGTGGTCCAGCCTGCCTCAGGGACAGAGGTGCTCTGGGAGAGGGACGCGCGGGTCTCCTCTGCCATCCAGGCTGGCTTCTCCTACCCTGTCCTGGCAATCCAACGACCCCGTCAGCACGCACCCTCAGTCTCTCAGGAAAGCTGGGCGCCAGTTCCTTAGTTCCCTCCAAAACGGCCCCATTCGCCTAGAGGAGAGCTTGCCAAGAGCTCAGCTCCCTGCTGGGGACCTGAGGGCCCCTCAGCTCAGACACCTCGGGAGGTGCTGGGGCCCCAACCGCCTGAGAAGTGTCCTTGGGGGGCGACAGCTGGGCTCAGCGGTGCCCTCTTTCCTGTCTTCTCTCTGATGTCCACACGACGATCCTGGGCTTCTGGGTCTCAGAGGTGTCCCCCTCTGTCTCTGAGACATCAGGATGCCAGGGACCGGTAAGGACAAGTGTGCACTAGATCACACACGCCTTGCGGAGCAAGAGCAGTGACAAATTAGTAGACGTGTGCAGGGCGTGACCAAACTGGGTTCCTGCAGGTATAGAGGTCACCCCAGGGTCTGGCTTGCCCAGCACCGAGGCCAGAAGGCTCACCCTCGGGGTTGGCCCCATCTCAGGCGGTTTCAGACATTTGCTGAGTTTCTGTCTGTGGACCCAGAAGAAATCCCCAATCAGCAGGTCGTGTTCTCACTGCCTGGCACGCAACAGTTTTGCCACACTGATGAGGAACACGCCTCAAACACGCGATCTGGCTGGAGGGCTTTCCCAGGTGGCTCACCAAACACCGGTGCAAGTGAGTCTGCAGCACCCATGCCAGTGCCAGGCAAGCGGCCCCAGGCTCAGCAACAGGCCTCGTGCAGACGGCTGCTTCCAACACGCCGTGAGGGTGCAGCCTCGGCAGTCTGTGCCCGGGGCAGGCTGGCGGGCTGTTCAGTCGCTGCTGATGCCCCGCTGTGGACCACACGTGATGTGACCCCTGTGCCTCACCACAGGGCGAGCCAGGCCTGTACGGGCACATGGAGGGCTCTGGACGGGTTCTGTCCCCAAGGATGCATGAAGCCTCCTAAGTGACCAATTTTCCAAACATGCTCTTTTGGGAGCTGGCAGAAGGCAAGCCCAGTAGACTTCCTAGAGAAGACGTGAGCTTGCTCTTGGGCTCCCTTTTGGTGACTGCTCTGCAGAGCATTGCCTGGGCACCTGGTCCAGCAGAGACGGCCCCAGAGTGGGCGTTCAGAAGCCTCTGGACTGAAATGCCCCTGGATCAGAAGGGAGAGGTCAGAGGTCCAGGGGTGAGTGGTCTCCTGTGGGCGGGAGTGGGCAATGGGAGGCTGAGACAGGACCCATGGCCCTGGAGGAGTTCCCGTGAGCTTCTGCATGTGTGCTCACGTTCCCAGGTCTGCAAGGTCTCCCACCTCCTAAGGCCTTGTCCTGTGCTCCTGCACCTCTGCCTGCAGGTCCTGAATGGACCATCCATCTCCCTCTGAGCCTGGATCAACCCAAGCACACCGCAAGGGGAATAAACATACTCCCCAGGCTAGCAGGTCCTCACAAGCCACTGCCGCCCGGTTATTTTATTGCCAAAACCCTAGAGCATGCCGGAGAACAGAGAGAGGAAAGAACAGCTGGGATGTAAATGATTTCAATGTGAAAATTCCAAATGTGTTTTGCTGTTAATAAAAAGAAGACCCTGCCTTTCTAGAAATACCGTAAAAATAAAGTTTCATAAACTCAATGCCCAGCACACTTCACTCCCTCCCTGAGCCAGCACTTTCAGACAGCTCTGTCCCAGGAGTCTCCATGGCACAAGTAAGAATAAACAGATAGACAAAGCTGCGGCTTCCTTGATTGGACTAATCTCTTCACTGCAAGTCCTTTAAACTACCTTGATGCTTTACCCTCCCTCTCTTTCAAGGCATGCAGCATTTCGTGAATGTATGAGCAGTTTCTCAGATTAAATTTGGCAGCTGCTTTTGTAGAGAAAGCAGAGCCAATCAATGAGGAATTTCTAAGTGCTATAATCTTGGATCTTGGCAACTGGCCTTTACAGATTGCACCAGGGGACGTGGAGAGGAGAGAGCGTGGGGAGAGGAACACCTGTCCGGTCCCGGCATGAGCGGTGGGGACATGTGTCCCAGACCGAGCGCAGGTGACAGGAGCCGTGACCGGCCAGCACGGGGCTTCAAGACCGTGGACCGATTTAAGCACCAAGTGGTCGCTGACACAGCTACACTGGCGTCTGCATTTTACAGATGAAAAACCCAAAGTGAAGAAGGAAAGGCTGATTGAGTGGCCCTGTGCCCCAAAGTCGCAGGCAGAGGAAACCGTGGTGGGGGGCGCCTGCGCCCAGGGCCCGCCTCATCCCGGGAGCAGGAGGTCCAGTCAGCCCACCCACTGCATTTCAGGGGGAGAAGCAGGAGCAGCCCTGCCCCTAGGCTGAGAGCCGGGTGAGAGGGTCTGCCCAGGCCCTGTGACCACTGCTCTGGCAAACTGCTGTCTGACACCCACGCAGCGGGTGGCCCCACCCATCTGGCTCTCACCACCGCGCCCAGAAACAAATGCTTCTTCTACTTGTCGCTATGACAGTTTAGTGATTTCCAGCCTTCAAAAACACTCACAGGATTCAAATGGGGGCTTCAACACCGCGGTTCTAACCAAGCGACAGACTGACATGAGACGCAGTTTTTATTAACAGCTTGAAGATGCACCAAAGGCGGGTCAGTGAGAGCTGCACTCATGCACCCTGAGGACAGTGAATCGATGCTGTGATGGGGGCGACGATCGCCACCCTGGCTTATGTTCTCCGGCTCACAGGGCCACTTAATCTCACAAACACACGCCTGGTCCTCACAGGCAGGGGCAGCTGCGGGGGCTTCACCCTGAGGGCCCCACCCCAGGCCCAGGCCCTGGCCCAGACCGCTGCCCTGACACCCAGGAACCGTGGGCTGGGCAGAGGTGAGCCCTCCCTACTCCTCTCATTACTTCTTGTTGCTGCTCCATCCTTGGCTGAGTTCTGTCCTCTATGTTACAGACAAACAGCCTCTGAATCACCTCTGGGTCATTCTGTTTTTCTTTGGAGACTTCAGTTGAAGGCGGATTCTCAGTGGAAATAAACGTGTGTACGTGTTCGTGATAGAGGTGCAGGCTTCATATGGCTGACTCTGACTTCAACAAAGTGCGGAGGTGGGTGCAAACTTCCCTTGACCTTACGGAAGAGTGATCCTATACTGGGCTCTGTAGCCCAAGCCTCCCTTTAAATAACGTGTCCCTGAGCCTGGAGACGCTCTGGGTTTGCTGGAGGCACCACAACCACAGCTCGTGGATCCAGGATTTCTGAACATAATCCCAGCTCCTTCCCTTAGGAGACTCCCATCGGTTAGGAGAGTCTCTTGGTTGGCAAAGCCTATCAGCTCAACTTCCTTGTGTTCTAGGAAGCACATGCCTGTTTACACAGGTGACATAAACACACCTAAGTTCCTCTACTAAATGCCATGATGCAGTTTTTGGCTTCCCTGGTGGCTCGGTGGTAAAGAACCCACCTGCCAATGCAGGAGACATGGGTTCAGTCCCTGATCCAGGAAGATCCCACATGCCGCAGAGCAGCTAAGCCCGTGTGCTGCAGCGACAGAGCCTGTGTTCTTGAGCCCATGCTCGGCAACAAAAAAAGCCACCGCATTGAGAAGCCTGCGCGCCACAGCTAGAGTAGGCCCACTCAGCCCAACTAGAGAAAGCCTACATGGCAACAAGGACCCAGCACAGTCAAAAGTAAAGAAATTAAATTTTTAAAAAATGACTGCACTGTGATCATATGCTACATATACAAAGGAAAAATCATTATTCTGTACAGCTGAAACCCACATGATGCATGCCAATTATACCTCAATTTTTAAATAATAAATTTGAAAAATGCTCACTACCATTTAATCAAGAATAAACATAATATGTATGTGAAAAAATGGAATGATGCTTTTCAATATTTAAACTGCATTATTGTTTTCTTATTACTTTTAGCAAGGACAATTTCTAATGCCAGTTTTAAAGTCCAAATTAAAATCTAACCAGAGGAATCAGAGCTCATTGAGGGATTAAAATCTTTTGCAGAGAATCTTATCTTCAAAGCATACACTGAAAGAGTTAATGAGTAATAAAATTATCCCCAAAGGGAAATTGTACTGCAGTGATTTATGTTACCATGTTGTCACATAAACCTTCTCATTAAAAATGAATTATGTTTTCAGGTATAAACTGTCTCCCCACCTTCTGCTGCTTTCATCCACAGCACAGTACTGACCAGTGCCCATCTGGAAATCACCAGCAAAGGCACAGATGAAGAATCCAAAGTGTGTTCTAATGCAACAGTAAGCCCAGTAAGTAAGCGGCCAGTGAGCCCTATAGCACCAACACACAGACTGGCGACTGAAGACGCAGTGATGGTGTTACCTGCAGACTCACGGAGACAGAACTTAATGACGTCAGCCACTAAAAAGGGAGATGGGCCAAAGACGACCACACTGAGCACAGGAAGCCAGGCCCAGAAAGACAAATGCCACACGACAGCATCTACATGTGGAATCTAAAATGTGGCACAGACATACTGATTTACAAGACAGAGTCACAGACACGGAGGACGGACTTGTGGTTGCCCAGGGGAATGGAGTGCGGGAGGGACGAGTTGGGACTTTGGGATTAGCAGATGCAAACTGTGATACAGAAAATGGATAAACAACACAGTCCTACTGTATAGCACACGAACTCATTCAACGTCCCGTGATAAACCATGATGGGACAGAATATGAAAAAAAAATGTATGTATATATATATATATAACTGAGTCACTGTGCTGTAGAGTGGAAACTAACAAACATTGTAGATCAACTATATATCAATAAAAAAAAATTTAAAAAAAGAAATTCAACCACAGAGCGTAAAAAGGAGAATTATGTGGCATGACAGAGTTGCTAATTATTGCTACCATGGCGATCACATTGCAATATCTCAATGTATCTAATTAGCATGTTCTGTACCTTAGATTGCATGTTATACATCTAATATACTTCTAAATAAATCAATAGACTGTATTCTGAGCATTTACTTTTGAACCCACAGTTAATGACCCAACCACTTTGACTGAGTTAGATGAGTACTACTTCGATCTCTTTTTTTAATGAACACAAATCACTGCTTTTCTGCCTTGGAGGAAGGGTGCTGGGGGAAGCCCACGGTGACCACCCTCCACATGATGGACCTGGGAGAGGAGAGCTCGGCCCTGTCTCCAGTTCTGCTCACAGCCTGAGTGGAAGGCTGGTTTGGATCAAGCCGACACATTTCCACCGGGCATCGCTGTGGTTGCAGACGTCTTTAGGAATTACTTGTTAGCAAGTTGTTGTAAGAATGTTTCATCAAAGGGCAGCCCTCAGCATTGCGGAGTACTTTGCAGCTCTCATGTTACCAGTTAAGCTGGGCTTTCATTCTCTTGGCATCAGCTAGCATCTCCTTTATCAAGTGCTGAAACCACAAAGATGAGTAACATGGTCTCGGGCCCTGTGCACTCACCATGGGCGATGGAGGCGGCTGTGGAGACGAGCACACTCGCTGGAGCAAGGCAGCGCAGCACCCAAAGGATGGTGGTGGTAGGCAGCCTCCAGCATTCGAGCTGCTTCCGCATGTCTGGGAAGTAAAACGGCCATCCTGACACAAGCTCAGATCCGCCTTGCGTCACCTCTAAGCCTGTGGTCTGATACGTCTTCCCGATACCACCCATTATTTCATTGCCAAGACCAGTCTTACTCAAGAGTAATCGCTATGTTGAAATTAAGAGTATGTGCATATTTGCTGTGTTTACCTATTTTAATTTACTGTGTACCTCCAATTTTTAAAAAACATTTTACTGAATATTTTCCATCTGTGATCAGAAGCAAAACTGGCCTGTAGTTTCCCTTCGCTGTACTGTCCTTGGCCTGCTTTGGTGTCAAGAAGACACTGTTCACAGCTCTCGCCCTGCTGGTTGTAACGTCCTTCCCCCGCCACTCTCTTCCTTCTCTGCCGCCCTCCCCCAAGAAGAGTGGCGATTCAGAATTTTTATTATGGGTTTATTTACTAGTATTTGGTTTATGTAGGTTCTCAATTTATTCTTCAGCTAATTTCAAAATTGTCTTCTTTAATCCAGATTTAAAAATTTTATTATCATGAAGTTGCTCATTGTATTATGATTTTTAAAAATTCTACTGTGACTTTAAAAATTTTCTGATATTTTTTGGTCAGTTTTGATAGAGCTTTTTCAATTTGATTAATTTTTCTTTTACCTTGATTTTTCTTGCTTTTTATTTGGTGTACTTTGTTCTTTTTTCTAGGTCATTTTGCTATTTACTTAACTCATTTACTTTTATTACCCCTGTCATTGTTCAAAATCAAGTTAAAAAATTAAATTAAATTAAAAATCTGTGCATTAAAAAGATTACAATCTAATAAATATTTTAGCCTTATTCCCACAAGTACTGATACTAGTTTGACATTAATTTCAAATACTTCATAATGTTCACCATGGTGTCACTAAGTCATGAATCATATAGAAGACTATTTTCTTTTAGTGTTTGATTGTTTTCCAAATGGAAGGTGTGTTTGCTCATATTATGGTTTCTAATTTAACTGCATTATGTTTAGAGCAAGTAGTTTCATCACATTACTTTTTAAAATTTTTATGGTTGATTTTTGAAAATATTTTTTCCATGCTTTAAAATGTTTTATTCAATATTTATTGATACATTATTATGTTATTAATATATTTATTATTGTGTTGCTCAAATCATCTACAGTCTCATTTTTGGTTGGCTTAATGACTTGTCTCTAAAAACTAAATTGAAACCTACCACTGTATATTTGTCAATCTCTCCTTTGGATTTTATAGAATGTAATGCTTTATGTTGTAAGGAGCATATTAGCTCATGCTGACGGCATGTTCCAGGTTGAACGTATTTGTAATCCTATGTAGTGTTTCTTATCGCCCTTCTTATGCATTTTGTCTTTACTAAAGTTATTTGCTGAGACAGAGAAGGGGCTCAACACTCTTTATCCTAAGGAAATAATTTCTTTCAATTATTCAAATAAGGATTTAAAAGGTTATTTTTAATCCTCAACAACTAATTAGACTTACAAAATAATTCTGTCTGTTTATCCGTTTGCTATTATTGCTCATTCCCTGTGCCTGCCCTCTGTCACTTTTTTCTCAAATATACAGTTTAGCAACAGGTCACGTGTGATAAAAGGTTGGGCTTTATGTAACTGATACTATGGTATTCTATAGTGACTCACTTTTTACCTGGACCGGAAGGTTTATGCGTTAAGTTCTTTGATCCTGAGGCACTATACCTGACTTCCTTCTCGTGTGATTGCTGCTGCTGAGGAACTGCCTGGGCCCGATCCTTGTTCCTTTCCAGACGTTTCAGCTCAGAGTATGAATATCTCTTGACCATGGAACTACAGTCTATTCAGGTCCGTAAGGTTTTCCATCTAAGGGATCAGATCTGATTAGAGTGCCTGAAGAACTATGGACGGAGGTTCGTAACATTGTACAGGAGGCAGTGATCAAAATCATCCCCAAGAAGAAGAAATGCAAAAGGGCACAATGGCTGTCTGAGGAGGCCTTACAAATAGCTGTGAAAAGAAGAGAAGCTAAAGGCAAAGAAGAAAAGGGAAGATATAGCTACCTGAATGCAGAGTTCCAAAGAATAGCAAGGAGAGATAAGAAAGCCTTCCTAAGTGATCAATGCAAACAAATAGAGGAAAATAATAGAGTGGGAAAGACTAGAGATCTCTTCAAGAAAATTAGCGATACCAAGGGCACTTTTGATGCAAAGATAGGCTCAAAAAAGGATAGAAATGGTATGGACCTAACAGAAGCAGAAGATATTAAGAAGAGGTAGTAAGGATACACAGAACTATACAAAAAAGATCTTCACGACCCAGATAACCACAATGCTGTGATCACTCAACTGGAGCCAGACATCCTGGAGTGCAAAGTCAAGTGGGCCTTAGGAAGCATCACTAACAAAGCCAGTGGAGGTGACGGAATTCCAGTTGAGTTATTTCAAGTCCTAAAAGATGATGCTATAAAGTGCTACACCCATGTCAGCAAATTTAGAAAAACTCAGCAGTGGCCACAGGACTGGAAAAGGTCAGTTTTCATTCCAGTCCCAAAGAAAGGCAATGCCAAAGAATGCTCAAACTACCGCAAAATTACACTCTTCTCACACACTAGCAAATTAATGCTCAAAATTCTCCAAGCTAGGCTTCAATAGTACATGAACTGAGAACTTCCAGATGTTCAAGCTCGATTTTAGAAAAGGCAGAGGAACCAGAGATCAAATTGACAACATCTGTTGGATCACAGAAAAAGCAAGAAAATTCCAGAAGAACATCTACTTCTGCTTCATTCACTATGCCAAAGTCTGACTGTGTGGATCACAACAAACTGGAAAATTCTTCAAGAGATGGAAGTACCAGACCATCTTATCTGCTCCTGAGAAATCAGTATACAGGTCAAGAGGCAATAGTTAGAACTGGACATGGAACAATATACTGGTTGCAAGCTGGGTAATGAGTACGTCAAGGCTGTATACTGTCACCCTGCTTATTTAACTTATATGCAAAGTACATCATGCGAAATGCTGGGCTGGATGAAGCACAAGCTGAAATCAAGATTGCTGGGAGAAATATCAATGACCTCAGATATGCAGATGACATCACCCTTACAGCAGAAAGTGAAAAGGAACTAAAGAGCCTCCTGATGAAAGTGAAAGAGGAAAGTGAAAAAGCTGGCTTAAAACTCAGCATTTAAAAAATGAAGATCATGGCATCTGGTCTGATCACTTCATGGCAAATAGATGGGGACACAATGGAAATAGTGAAAAACTTTATTTTCTTGGGCTCCAAAATCACTGCAGATGGTGACTGCAGCCATGAAATTAAAAGATGTTTATTCCTTGGAAGAAAAGTTATGACAAACGTGTACAGTATATTAAAAAGTAAAGACATTATTTTATTGACAAAGGTCCATATAGTCAAAGCTATGGTTTTTTCCAGTAGTCATGTATGGATGTGAGCATTGAACCATAAAGAAAACTGAGTGCTGAAGAATTGATGCTTTTGAACTGTGGTGTTGGAGAAGACTCTTGAGAGTCCCTTGGGCTTCAAGGAGCTCAAACCAGTCAATCCTAAAGGAAATCAGTCCTGAACATTCATTGGAAGGACTGATGCTGAAGCTCCAATACTTTGGCCACCTGATGGGAAGTACTAACCCCTTGGAAAAGACCCTGATGGTGGGAAAGATTGAAGGCAGGAGGAGAAGGGGATGACAGAGGATGAGATGGTTGGATGGCATTACTGACTCAATGGACATGAGTTTGAGCAAGCTCCAGGACTTGGTGATGGACAGGGAAGCCTGGCGTGCTCCAGTCCACGAGGTTGCGAAGAGTCAGACACGACTGAGCTGCTGAATTGAACACGTAAACTTTGCAATCCTGACGGTGGCTGAGGGCTCATGTCAGCAGTGTCCACCCCACTCACACTGCTGTGGGCCAGCACTGCCCTTCACCTTACAAGACTGACACTGTCCCCAGTAAGCACTCATTCCCAGCCCCTCCCCAGCCTCAGGGGCCACTCTCTGTGGCCCAGGTCTCTGCTGGAGGAAGCATCCCATTACTGCCGTCCTGCTCTGACAGGCTCACTTCGCTGAGCATCCACCCACGTGACAGCACGTGCAGGGACCCCTCCCTTCAAAGGTTGAACTGCGCTCCGCTGCATTGACTTACACAGCTGAGTGTGTTTGCTTCCATAACTTCTTCTGGAAAACTCCAGCCTCCCAAGGTGATCCTGGGCTCCGGCAGGAGGGACGGAAGGAAGTGTCTCATGAGGCCAGAAGCACAGCAGGTGCTCAACAGAGACGTTTTAATAAACTCATTTAAGTCTCCTGGAAATCTAAAAATTAGAGCAAAGCTAGAGGCAGGACTCTCTCGGGAGCAGATTCTCATTCACATAAGCAGGGTGAAGGTCGAGAAGCCCCCGAGGCGTGAAGAGAGCAGTCTGCAGCTGCTCCTGCGCATCCTCCCAGGGCGCTGGGCACCCTCCCTTCGTGGAGTCGCTCCAGGGATGAGGCGCTTATGGGCCGCCTCTGAGCGCTGCCCTCAGGAAAGTGTGAGGAGGGAGACCCACGGGCTGACTGCTTCCTTAACGCGAGCGTGGAGGCACTCAGCTGTGTGTGTTACTGAACGCACTGAATCCTCTCTGAACAGTAAGGCTGCACCACTTCTCGCTGCTGCCTGCTCACTTCAGGATGCGTGAAGACCATTTCTGCTCTCCTCGGGCTCACTCTGGGGCACGGCTGGGCACACGCATGCGGTTCAGCTTCCTAAAGGAGATGAACCTGCAGGAACCCCTTCAAGGACCAGGAGCAGCCCAGACAGGGGCCTGTTTCTCCTCTCCCTCCCCACAGGTCCTGGGTGCAGTTGTCTGGCACGTTTATAGAGACCAGGCTTCTACAGAGTGATCTCTTTGAGAGCTCAACACACAGGCCCAGCTGCCCGGTCTTCAGGCAGTTCGGACCAGTCAAGACAGCTAGTGAGCAGGGCTTGAGAGCCAGAGCCCGGGGGCCAGGGGTGGGCTGAGGTGGGCGGAGCCTGGGGGGGCAGGGGCGGGCCGAGGCGGGCCAAGCGGTCAGACCCCAGGGCACACGCTCAGCAGAGGTCAGCGGGCACCCCAGGGAGGGCTGCGGGGGCTGAGAGTGCAGGTCCTGTCCTGAGTCAGGCCTGTGGGGCGGCCCCCAGGATGGGCCCTAGGGCTCTGCACCACAGAAGCACCCACGCTTTTCCCATTCAGGAGACCCATCTCCACCCACTGAAGGGAGCTCGAAAAGAGGGGGATGGAAGCAGGACCAGCAAGAGTTCAGAGCTCACAAAACTGTTTACAGTAAGCCAGTAAATCTCTGCTTATCAAATTAAAAATATCTATCAACCCACTGCTGGAGGAGGGCATGGCAGCCCACTCCAGGATTCCTGTGGAGATCCCACAGACAGAAGAGCCTGGCAGGCTACAGGCCACGGGGCTGCAAAGAGTCAGACACGCCTGAGGCCACTTAACTGCCCCCCCCACCCCGTGTCAGATGTTGACGTTTACCTATCCATTCATTGTTCTGAAAACAGATTTTCCCTTAAAAGATAGACAGGAGGGTCTATCTATGTCTGACGTTGTTGGGGTTGTTGTTGGGGTCGTCTAAGTGTTTCAGGAAACCCACGCTGCTTCTGCCCAGGTGTCATCCAACCCCCGCCTGCCTCCTCCTGGGAGACCTAAGACTGTCCCGATCATCCACCTGCCTATGGAAACCCTCTCAAGTCCAGGCTGGAACAAGACTTTGGGGTTTCTCATCTTCATCGTGTATTGAGCTGACGTGATCAGCAAACCAGACAGTCCTCGCTATAGGGACAAAGCAAACGCTGTAAATCAAGGAAGCAAGAACTCAGAATTCAAAATCTTTGCATTTATAATAATATTCAAAAAAGAGAAAGAGAAAAGGAAGGAAGAGTCTTGATAGCTAGAGGCTAAGAAATCTGGAAGGACTGGTCCCATTAGAAAATGACCATTTACAAAACCAGCACAATGACTGCATCACACAAGGGCCTGGGTGAAGTTTGCTGGCCAACAAGTTACTTATGCAGAGCTGAGCTGTCACCCAGGAGGCTGTCTACTGATGGGAACGGGGGTCGTCACCACTGGGTGCCACGATTCAGCATTACTGAGAGTGAAAACACCCGCCACCCTGTGCCTCACCACGCGAGGTGACCTGAAAGACAGGGCCCCTGAGATGAATTCCTGCCAACATGGTGTAGCCCGAGTCCCATCCAGGTATGACTTTCTGTGTGGAGAAAACAGGGAGAAGGAGCAAAGTACAGACCTGCTTGGACTCTGTCAAGAGATACCACGTTTAAAGACACAGAAGTGACATAATAAAAGGCCAGCACGTGAAACCTGACTGAGTCCTGGTTTGAAAAATTAAGTAAACATTGCAAAGGCTATGAAAGTTGAAAAAGTCATAAAAGACGTTCTTGGAAGACTGGAGAAGCTGCATTGGGGAGAGAACATTACAGGATATTATGGAATGATTGCTAATTAACCGAACACGAGAACCTTAGCCATTTTCATACATCTTCCCCCACGGCCGTGGCGCCATGCCCCGTCACTGCTCTTCCCGGCAGCCTCAGCTCAGACACACACTGAGCCCATGTGTGCACCACCCTCCTGGGGCCCGCAGGCCGTCCTGGAGACCCTGGGGCCCCCACTTCACTCCCCCGGAAGGTCCTGCTCATCTTAGGTGGCTCTGCCTCCTCTTTCCCCACAGTGACCTAGGGCCGTGGGCACTGGTATGACCACCCCCTGCTGCTGCTGCTGCTGCTGCTAAGTCACTTCAGTCGTGTCCGACTCTGTGCGACCCCACAGACAGCAGCCCACCAGGCTCTGCCGTCCCTGGGATTCTCCAGGCAAGAACACTGGAGTGGGCTGACATTTCCTTCTCCAGTGCATGAAAGTGAAAAGGGAAAGTGAAGTTGCTCAGTCGTGTCTGACTCTTCGCGACCCCATGGACTGCAGCCTACCAGGCTCCTCCGTCCATGGGATTTTCCAGGCAAGAGTACTGGAGTGGGGTGCCGTTGCCTTCTCCGATCACCCCCTAGGCTGGTTCTAATGGGACCAGTTCCTTAAACTTTCTCCATTCTCGGCGACTTTGGAGTCTTTCCTGCAGTCCTTGGCAGGTGAATTTGCCTAATTCATCACAAGTTGCTTCCTTTGGGGAACCTCCCCTGGCTTCTCGGCACTGGCTGGACAGCCTCCTGGTGTGCCCCCAGCAGCCTGCACAGCCCTGCGGGCGTTTATCCCTGTGCTGCAGCTGGACCTGCACTGGATGACAGATTCCAAGGTGCAGACACCCCGTCCGGCACCGGCCCCTTCCAGGCTGTCAGTGAACACGGCGACCCTGGGGTCTGACGAGGGTGGCCCGCCCCCTGAGGGCACCCCCTCTTTCCAGCTTCCTGGCCAGCCGCCCCTCACGGTTTGCTCAGCTAGTGTGACAAGGGCTTCACTGTGTCCACAGGGGGCCATTCCCTTTCCTCATCCATGTGCCTGACTTCTGATCACATGAACTCTATACCACCTGACTTCTAGAAGAACGCACCCCTGAGCATGTCTGACACCTGAAGACAGTTCCGGATGAGCTCCTCTGTCGGGGCGTTTCCTCGCTGGACAGTGAGGCGTGCCGTCCCTCTGTACTGGCTGCAGCTCTGCTGTCTCCACCCATGTGGCATGGGGCCACACCCTGGGACCCCTTCCACGCTGGCAGATGGAAGGTCAGGTGACTGGAGTCACCCACACCCGGAAGGTCCACTCCACCACCACCACCCGCTCTCCCTTTTTGTAAAGAAAGCTGTTTTCAAATAGCCCTCTGCTTTCACGGACTCATGATCCACGGCTGTGTTATGTCTATAAACACAGAAATGCGGGGCGCGGCATCATGTGATCTGAGTGACTCCAGGCTCCGTCACAGAATCCTGGCTTTTCTTTCTAAATAGTCATGGGCTGAGTGTCAGAATCAGGCTATACTACTCTGCCTGTGATGAACGCCAGTCTCGCTGGATTACACCTGATCGTTAGAACCTACTCCCTTTCCCGACCGAAAACCAGACAGTATTTTCCACCCCAGTCTTCCAGCATCTCTTCTGCTTTCTCTAAACTCCTCCTGCCAGCGTGTCAGTGACTAGACCTACAAGCTCCTCAGCCCCTGGCAAGGATTCATCTGCAAATTTAAAATCATTTAGAGCAATTATGCTGTCAGACCACCTCCTGGCCTATCTCAGACCTCAGCTCCCTCCACAAACACGTGCTCCCCTCTTCATGTCAGTGGATCACTCTCCTCGGCAGAGCCTGGGTCCGCAGCCGGCCTGGGGGTCTCCTGTCTCTGAGGCTCACATCCCCTGGGGGCTCTGGTCCCATTGACTAAGCCTCACCCGCCTGATTCCCTGTGACTCAGCCCTCTCTGGTCTCAGCCTCAGGTTTGTAGGGCAGTTCGGGTATGCAAGCTCAGCCCTGGACAGTCCCTCCTGGAGCCTGGGGCAGGCAGGGCAGTGGGGCTGACTGAGGACTGTGACCCAGGACCGTGGGCACTGGTACGATCACCCCCTAGGCTTAGCTTCCCTGGGAACCTGACCATGAACCCTAGGGAAGGACACAAGGCAAGCATAAGAGCCATGTTCAATCACATGCCAGCTGAGAGGCAGATTCGGAGTGAGAGTGCAGTGCCCGCCTACTCAAGTGTGTGCAGGGCAGGGCTCCAGAGGGCAGAGCACCCCCAGTGCCCACCCACAGCTGAGCGGCACCCCTGGGCCTCCTGGCAGCCTCAGTGCCCGTTGGTTCCAGCAGCATTGGAGCAGCTGAGCTTAGGCTGCTGGAACCAGAGTGGATGTGTGTCTCTGTCCCAGTGGCCATGTGTCACTGAGAGCCACCCAAACACCCCGTCAGCTCCACTAGGCCACAGCCTTGCTGTCTCTAAATGGGGGCAGAATTCTGGTCACTTCGTGGAGTGTTCTGAGTACTCAGTGGGCTAATGGACACACCCGGGCCTCAGTGCCTGATATACATTAGATAAACATTAGCTATCATGATCACCGACATGCCACACTTCACTTTTATCATTTATACTAAATCCATATGCTTTCTTCTTGATCACCATTCATCTCTCTTCTGGCTTTTTGCAACCCGTGGTCTCTTCCATACATGGAGATGGAATTTTCACCATACTCTCAACTTTAATAAAACAACTGAAGCTCTCCCCTTCCCCAAATGGGCATCATGGCATTGTGGCCTGACCAAGGTATAGCATAAACACATTCTCTTTTTGAGCTCTGTGGGCAGAGACTTCCCTGCTGTGGGGGCTGTTCAGGTGTCATTACTATGGGAGCCTCCGTTTTGATGTTGATGGATGAACTGCAGTCAAAACTTTATTCAAAACACAGCTGGTTGATGCTAATGGATAGATGATATACAGGTATGTTTTCCTGTTTAAAAAGTCCTGGATGCAAAATTCAAAGAAGAGTGCATGGCAGCTGCGTCCACAGATAACCATGGCTCCCACCACACAGCGTAAAGGAGCTGGGTATTAGCATCTTTCAGGGAAACAACCAGGTGTCCTGTTTATGAACTAGAAATGCACATGTCCAGAGCACTTGCTTTGGACAAGTTATTTTGCTGTTGTCCGTCTGTCACCTCGAGTGTTTTGCTCTGAGTTAAGAAGGTTAGAGGACAGTTGGCCTTGTGCTCAGAAGGGAGCTTCTGCTTGGGAGGCTTTCCCTCTTCCACGGCAGCCTTGGAGCAGCCATGGGAGCTGTTCAAACCTCAGATGGAAGTTTCCCGAGGGCCCAAAGAGTTGGGCAGAGAAGAGAACACAGGATGGAGTGGCCGCAGCTGCGGGGAAGTGGTCCACAAGGTCTACCCCCAACGATGGTGAGATCTTGGGTGAGGCGGATGCAGAGGGGAACAGAGAACTAGGGTGGGGGAGGCCTGATGTCTGCGCAGCAGCAGCAGGCTGATTTGGTTGGAGGAAAGGGAACTTTGGCAGAAGGAGGTAGCTGGGATGGCAGATCTGGCCCGGGAGGATGGGTCTTAGCTCAGGGCGAAGGTACCTCACTCAGCCTGCACAGAGTACTTGACAGAGCCAGGATGTACTGCTGGCATCTTATAGGTCCTGGGGGACAGCGGTGAGCATGACATTGTAGTGTAGGACATCTTACGCATGGCGAACTCGAACAGGAAGAACTCCCAAGCGGGGAGATGGCCAAAGATGCTAACACAGTCGCAGAGTGGAGAGATTTTTAAATGTTCACAGAGGTAGATATTTTTCAGGTTCATTTACCTAAAACACTGTGAAAGGAGACTCAACTCATTGAATCTGAGGCTTAGGAGAGACAGGAGGGCAACGTGACTGTGACCATAAATGACAAGAAAAATAATTACTTTCCCCAAATGTGCACAGTTCAATTCATTCCTCAGATTGTTTAAAGACCTGAGGATATATTCTAAAATTTAACAGCTTCCGGGTTTCAGACCATTCAAAATGAAGTCCTGTAATACTTTTAGAGTGTATAATTTAATGAATGGCTTAATCATAATATACAGAATACCTACTTCTTCACTGTTCAATGGAACAGACTATTACACAATGGTTTGTGGGGTTTATTTGGTCGTTGAAGATCAAGATCTTTGCAAGAGAATTCCAAGAAGGCCCCAGCCCCTGTGGTAACACTGCCTGGTAGAGACTTGTGATTTCCTGTTGGAGCAGGACCTTCCTGCTAAGGAAGTCATGGTGTTCTGGAGGGCAGAGGGTTCTTTGTTACATTTTGAAAACACAACATCTCAGAGGAGCCAAAGGTTCCTGGTGCTGCAGCTTCTTGCTGCAAGCCTCTGAATTCTGCCATGAAATGGGGCAGTAATCAAGTCCTTCAGACACATTAGCTGCATTGATGTGGGTCCTTCTCGGTCTCCCTGAAATCATGCCAGGGCCCTTGCGGTCTGCTAGGAGACCTCTGTGGCATTTCCACACAGACCTCTGCCAAGCGAGGGATGAGGGGCTACCCTGGGGCTGATGGAGAGGAGACAGCAAGCCCACTGCCCCCCATCCCCGCTCTAGCTCCTGGTTTCCTTGGGGTATTTACATCTCTAGTTTGCTTACTGCACTGACCTGGAAAAAGGTCATGTAAGCCTGGTTACACACCCTCTCCACGATACTATCTCTCAGAGCAGAAAGACAGAAAGACACTACATCAGACAGAAACCGTCTGGGCCTTGGTTTCCTCTGTCAGCATGAAGGCAGTAATGGCGGTGTTTGCTCCGGGGTTTGGTAGGATCGTGTGGCAAGGCCCCTGCTGCAGGGGCGTCTGCAGGTACCAGGGGCCAGCGCCTCTGGTCCCGCTGCCCCGTCTGGGTTCCTCTCTGCGGGGTAGCAGGCGTGCTGCACAGACGCCCGAGTCTGGCAGCACCGGGGCCGGGTCCCACCAGGTCAGCCTGTGGCTGTGAGCAGAAGCGCCTTCTGTGTGAATTCCAGAAGCATTTATGCTAACTGGCTGCATGCAGAGAGCGGGCTTAAGGTTCACACTCTGGAACAAATGCCTGAAGTTCCAGGAGGTGCGGGAGAAGGGCTTGGGCGGAAGTTTAAGGAGACTTTCCTTCCAGGACGCCCAACCCAGACCCGCTGCTGCCTTGCTCCTTTTCACTTATTTTGCTCCCTGTAGGTGCCTAGGCTGAATCGTCATGGCGTTTATCTCTGTGGACATTCCCCAGACGGAGCTGTGGGAGAGCCCATGGCCACCACGTCCCCCCTCCACCGGCTCCATGACCGTGCGGGTCATTTACAGTGCAAGACAGAAGATGCAGTCTGACTCTCCAGCCCCCATGATGTCAGACACAGCCATGACAATGTGCAACAACCATACAAGTGTAAAGAACAGCACCGCTGCGCAGTCAGTGACACCTCACTGACATAAAAAAAGCACATATTAATTAATCTGTGACCAAAGAGGCAAGAATATACAATGGAGAAAAGATAGCCTCTTCAATAAGTGCTGCTGGGAAAACTGGACAGACACATCTAATTTCATTTAGAACACTCTCTAACACCATACACAAAAATAAACTCAAAATGAATTAAAGAGCTAAATGGAAGACCAGATACTATAAAACTCTTAGAAGAAAACATAGGCAGAACACTTTGACATAAATTGCAGCAATTTCTTTTTGGATCCACCTCCTAGAGTAATGAAAATAAAAACAGAATAAACAAATGGGACCTAATTAAACTTAAAAGCCTTTGCACGGCAAAGGAAACCATAAACAAATCGAAAAGACAATCTAAAGAATGGAAGAAAATATTTGCAAATGAAGCAACTGACAAGGGATTAATCTCCAAAATATACAAACAGCATATGCAGCTCAATATCAAAAAACAAACAACCCAATTTAGAAAATGGGCTGAAGATGTAAACAGACATTTCTCTGAAGAAGACACAGAGATGGCCAAGAGGCACATGAAAGGATGCTCAACATTGCTAAATATTAGAGCAATGCAAATCAAAACTACAATGAATTATCACCTCACACCAGTCAGAATGGCCATCACAAGAAAGTCTACAAACAATAAATCCTGGACAGGGTGTGCAGAAGAGCATACCCTCCTACACTGATGCTGGGAATGTAAATTGGTGCAGCCACTATGCAGAACAGTAATGCACCCCAATGTTCATAGCAGCACTGTTTACAATAGTCAAGACATGGAAGCAGCTTAAATGTCCAACAACTGATCAATGGATAAAGATGTGGAACATATATACAATGCAGTATTACTCAGGCATAAAAAAGGATGAAATAATGCCATTTGCAACAACATGGATGCAACTGAAGATTATCATACTAAGTGAAGTAAGTCAGAGAAACAAAAATATGATATTGCTCATAAGTGGAATCTAATTTTTAAAAATGATACAAATGAACTTATTTACAAAACAAAAACCGACTCACATATTTTGATAAAAAATATGGTTATCAAAGGGGAAATATAAGGAGGAGGGATAAATTAGGAGCTTGGGATTAACACACACACCCAACTATAATCAACAAGAACCTACTGTGCAGCACAGGGAACTACACTCAATAGTCTGTAATAACCTACATGGGTAAAGAATCTGAAAAAGAATGAATATATGTATATGCATAACTGAACCACTCTGCTGAGCACCTGAAACTCACAAAACATCATAAATCAATTACACTTCAATAAAATGTTTAAAAAGACCTGAAACTAAAAAATAAAATAAAAAATTACAAAGCACATATTAACTTACAGTTTCAAATGCTTGACTAATCATTGGAGATTAGTTTCCATGGAGATGTCAGGGTAAGAACCTAGTAAATGTCATATCAGGTCAAGTTAATAACCCCTGTGTCTCTGACATTGGTACTTTGATGTTCAAAGTGAGCATTTAGAATAATTTGAAAAGTATTAAACAGTCCCTCCGGCTTACATTATGAAATGTCCATTACATCTCTATCACTTAAAAACATCTCAGGCTCTTTTGAAGTTATTTTTATATTCACCCTTCATTACCTTTGCAGGAGTAACCAGCTCTAACACCTATCATACTTCCCCAATCCTTAAAAACTTCACTTTCCATCAAGAAATTATTATTTTAAACTATAAAAGAACAACAGAAAGCCAGGAGAGAATGAGAAATGAAAGTTCAGTATCATAAAGCCAATTTCTGGTTGCTTGGACTCAAGTCCCCAGATGGAAGATACGATTTGGACAGACGCAGGAAGGCAGGGTAGCTGTCTGTGTGTGTACAGACATGCACACACAGCCACAGACTGGATGCGGGGGAGACAGCGACCAAGGGCCTTGGTACTTAGCTCACAGGCTGTTTGCTGCTTTTAAATCAAGACGTGCTGAGGGCAGAAGCCACTGGGCTTGAATGGACGGTGACGCCGAGGAGGCAGCCTACCACAGGGCAGGGTCCGCTGGGCTCTGCACTCCCCTGCCAGGCGGAGCTCACTGTCGCTGACAACAGACACGCACCCGTTCTGTCCTCTGCTCTACACACCCGTCCTCTCGCGTCGGTTCTTCTGTCCGGCCTCCCAGCCTGTTTCTTCTGTCATCAACTTTATATGTTTAAAGTGCTATCAGTGAGAGGCTGACGGCAGAGGATGGAGCAGGACCCAGGGCACAAGGCACCGTCACGGAGGAGGAGGCCTCGGCAGGACTGCGAGGAGCAGGGGAGCGACTCGGGGGTGGGGGTGGGGGCGGGCCGGGAAGAGGGGGTCCAGGGAAAGGAAACGGCTGACGTGGTGCTGCGTGTTCAGGAAGGGGCACGTGGCCCCACGCGTTGGGAATGTGGGGACAGGAAGGGTGTGCCTGAGCCAGGGTGGGGGTAACAGCTGATACTCCCCTTAAGCTCACCGAGCCCTACTGTTGCCAGGAAGAAAGCCAAGCATGCAGTGATTCCCTGTGGGGACGTGTGAATCTTCCCGTGTGATCTTCCTAAGGAGCCCTGTTACCGCCACTCTGCGGATTAGAGCCCCAGGCCAAGAGCAGGGCTTCACGGGCCGGAGACTGTGGGGGACACGCTGTCCCCAGCGTGTGCCCCCACCCCGCCCACAGGTCAGGGAGGCACCTAGCGGATCTCCAAGCACTCAACTGGGAGATCAGATACGAGTACCAGTCAGGCAGCAGGCGTCTGAGAGGAAGGCAGCCTGAGGCCCGTGTGGTGGGTGGGGTTCCAGAACTGCCGTGGGGCCACAGGAGGCGGGGAGGAGGAGCAGTGAAAGAGGCAGGTGGAGAAGACAGCAGTTGGTTGGGAGGGTGCAGCCTGGAGGAGCCCCGACATGCTGCAACGGGGGAGGGGGGGTCTGGTGCTGGGGGAGGGGCTCCAGGGAGGACAGGGGTCGAGAGGGGATGCAAGAGAAGAGGCAAGAGGCGCAGACCTCTGGAGAGGGCTTGGGGGCAGGCAGGGAGGAGGCCGGGCCAGGGCCCTGGGCGTCCGGCCCACGCCCACGGCACCTCCTGTCCTTCCGGGTCTCGCCTGGCTGTCTTGCTCTAGGAGCAGAGAGATCCTGACGTGGGCGTGCATGCTGGGCAGGGGCGCCCCGATTGCCAGACAGATGGGGCCACGAACGCAGCTGGAGAAGCACAGCAGGGAACCTCGAGCACAGAGCCCGTGACGGGAAACACTCAGACCCAGGGACGCGGCGCTCAGCTTTCTGCAAACTCGGGTTCTGAAACGTCCGTGGAAATCGGCTTGGAAGCTACCTAAATGAAGGCAGAACAGCACGGTGAGCTTTGAGCCACGCGGGGCAGACACAGCGATGTCACAGGTGGTTCCAAGCTGGACTGGACAGAGCGCAGGGGTGGGCGGAGCCAGGAGCGTCGGGTGGGCGGAGCCAGGAGCATGGGCGGAGCCAGCAGCGTCGGGTGGGCGGAGCCAGGAGCTAGGCCCGGCGGGTCCAGCTCAGGCCTGGCGTGCCCCGCCGTCACCCGTCTGCCCTGTCCAGAGCCCACCAGCTTAGCCTCCCACTGCTTTACAAATCACACACGCCGGCTCAGGGAGGAGAAGGCAACTCGGCTCAATGAGAGTCAGAAATTGCGGCTCTGGTGTCAACCTGGGTTTCCAGGCCTCAAGGTCAGGGTCCTTTTGCTCTTCTGGTCCTAGACTTATTAACACTGAAACTCCCCACTTTCAACAGCACATTTTTTGTGTGTTTTGATTATCCAAAAGTCTGTTTTCTTTGAGTTACAATAGTACATAATTTAGCTGTTCATTGTACACGATTAAAAACACATAAGTTTCAAATCAAATAGCTAAAATTAACGCTGAAGCAGAACAGTTAGCATAAGATGTGTTTCATTAAGAGACATGGGGCTGCAGGTCAGCAGACCCAGGACGGAAGTTCAGTGGATGTGGGTGGTGTTCCCTGTGGGGACGTCTGGCAAAATCTTTAATACACTGGAGCTTGGTCACTAAAGGGCAGAGAAATATCAATTTAGCTGCTGAGTCAAATTGATTTACAAATACCATAGAATTACAACAAGGTAACTATTAAAATATCTTAGAATGACTGTTTTTACCTCTCCACTAGCACTCACTGTTCCTCCAGGATAAGACTGCTTTAGGGCGGTTAGCTATTTGGGAGGAATGAAGAACAATGCCGAACTGGGGAAATCCCTGAATCAAACACAGGGGACTGCCAGCCAGCAGCTCCACCTATGCAGATGTGGAAGTGGGGCCTGGAGCAGGGCACGCACAGCCATGGGCCCCCAGACAACAGATCAGGACTGTCTCTGCCTGACCACCCTTCTGTCACCACACACAGCAGTGGCCCAGTCCTCGGGGACACCGCAGGGCTGTCCTCCAGAACTTTCCTGGGAGCCCAGGATTCCCCCCTACCTCACTGATGACCCAGGACACCCCCACACCTCACTGATGACCCGGACACCTCCCACACCCCACTGATGACCCAGGACACCCCCA
>CM035300.1:41453434-41520850 GCA_020226075.1 Hydropotes inermis
CCCATACCCCACTGATGACCCAGGACACGTCCCATACCTCACTGATGACCCAGGACACCTCCCACACCTCACTGATGACCCAGGACACCCCCATACCTCACTGGTGATCTGAGGTCCCAACAAGGCCAGGAGGACAGAGGGGAAGGACAGTCTTGAGTCACTAATATGCTCAGAATCAGAGGGAAATCACCAGAAGCTCTTAAGTGGGGAGGATACAGATGAATCTCAGGAGGAGAGAGAAATTTGAAAGTGGAGTCAAGGGAAGCTGACCTGAGGCTGCATCTGAAGAGCTTGGCTCCTGGGGACGCTCCACTGTGACTTGGGAGGGAAGGTGATGGGAGAACTGGGCTGTGATAAGGACCAGTCTCCCGACCGGGGTCCTCCTGGGGTGGGATGGCAGTGTCTGGCACTGTCTGGAGTCCAAGGGTGGTGCAAAACACCCTGCCAAGTGCAGGACAGTGCTTCCCCCGCAAAGACCCACCCAGCTCACAATCCTAACAGCCTGATGGTGGGGAACCACTTGCCACCCAGGGAACCTTGCTCCCTCAGTCTGGATCAGCCTCCTGCGACATTCTCAGGAGCCCAACACCTTCCTGAAGCCCTGGTTCTATATTTATAACAAAACCAGTCTGTTTGCATTTGGAGAACAGCTGTAGGAAACACATAGCATTTACTGGGAACTCTAACCCCTCCAACATGCAGACGTGTGAGTTTGTAGGGCAAGTCCCCACAACTTGGAGCCCAGAGCCCTCACTGAGGCCGGTCCAGCACAGCCGCTGGGCCAGGGAGCTGTGGTCCAGGATGCCCTGTGTCTCCAGAGCTGCACAGAAAACCAGGCCCTGGGGCTCTGCTGCTTCCACCCCACAGAAGGTCACAATTAAAATTCAAAGTTAATAGGAAAGTAGCCAGGCTATTTTTGGTAATTTCGGACAAGGACCGTTTGCTCTACTCCCATGCAGCCTTCGCCAGGCAGTGAAGCACAGTGGGGTGACAGCACTCAGTGGGGCGGCTGGGAGCATGGGGGTCAGCAGGGCGGGGCTGGACTCTGCTACAGAACCAGAACCAGGCTGACTTGGCCCCAAAGCTCCCTGGCTGAGCAAGCTCGTGGGAAGATAGGACTCAGGTCACAGGCAGGCGCCATGGACCCGTGTCACACTGCCCCAACCCCAGCTCCGAGCGGTGGGAGGCTGACCGCCTCTGCGCCCCCCTTGCCTCTGACACCAGCTTCTCCCTCTGAAGAATGGGTGCTGGATTAGCTCTTCATGCCCTCAGCCCTGGGATCTGGGTTCTCCCAAAAGATGTCACAGCACTCAACAGTCTTTCCCCCAGCTCCCAGGGTGACACCGCGATCCCCCATCAAGGGGGACATGCAGTCACAGGAGGGATGGACAGACAGACCGGACAAACCAGCTGCACGGCCACCGCGTTGGCAAGCCAGGGCCACGCCCGAAGGTCAGTGGCCCAGAGATGCTCTCTCCTTAAATACCAGAGTAAAACGAGGACAGGAAAATGCCCCAGAGGACTCGCCCAGATGCTTCTCAAGGCTCATCCTCTCTCCTCCAGGCTCTGGACAGACTAGCCCGGCTGTGCGCTCAGAGCAGCGGCTCGGGTCCCAGGGTTAAACCCTGGCCATCCTATTGTCTGTGAGCCCTCACGTGGGGGCAGCCCACATGTCACCTGTCACCCCTCCTAACATTCCCCCTTGTTCCCACCTGGGCACTCGGATGGAACTAGCCTCCTGCCCTGGAGTCGAGCTCTGGCCTGTGTGCCCTGTGGTCCCCTCTGTGCCCCAGAGCTTCGAGCTGGTCCCACTGCTGGACTCTGAAACTCAGAGCACACAACTTTGGGGGCCAGTCCACTCCCTGTCCCCACCGTGACCCCTCAGCCCCACCATCATCACACTTTCTCACTCTCCTGGATGTCCTGTCCTGATGGCCTTTCCTGCCCGGGAGCATCTCCTGACTGTATTGCTTCCAACTTGTTTCTGATGTCGAGCTTATATGGATCCCAGGAAGCTGCTCCAAACAACCGTGGTTCAGAGTAACTGGTGCCCAGCTGTGTGCCACCCGCCTTCTGAGTTTCGTTTAACTCTGTTCCTGGACGATCCCTCCCTGGTCACTTCCGAGGATGATGATGCCAGCGGATACCTTCCCACATGGAGCACAGGCTGCTTGCTGTTATGGGCTCAGTCTAATGGCTGATAGGTGTGAATGACAGCTTCAAGACAGAAATGAGGGCTTAGACCCCTCTCTGAGTTCTCAGGCAGATCCTTAGCCCAGCACCAAGTCCCGCTCAACACAGCCACACCGGAGCCCTCAGGTGCGGCCCCCTGCAGTAGATGGGAGACGGAAGAGTGAAACATCCTCAGGGCAGACCAGGGCCATGCAGAAGAGGAGTGAGAGGTTGGACAGAACTCTCTGTGACTGCATGCAGCGCGCAGGGGTCTCAGGGGGCAGGCGCGGTGGTGCAGAGGCAGCCCTGGACATGACCCCCACTCAAAGGTCACACTGCTTTATTTAAAGCCTCCACAAAAATGGGACCATTTTCTCCAGCAAGAGAGGCAGGAAGGAAAAGACAGGATTATTTTAATAAATAGATAAAAGAGGTTATGTGTGAGTTTGGTGAAGCAAAGTGGATTCTGTGAGGGTGACAGCATTTTCTTTTCAGAATCGTCTAAAACCTTCCCTGGTTTTCAGGATAAAGTCTGCCCTCTGCTCACCACTCCGCCCATCTCTAGGACATCCTGGCCCACCAGGTCCCTGCCCTGTCTCGTGCAGCAGCGAGTGTGGACGCAGCTCCCCCTGCCCAGGGCCGTGTCCTCCCTGAGGTCCTTCGTTCTCCCCTCTCCGCCCTTCAGAACCCGCTCCACGTTTCCTCCAGGGCCAGCCCTGCTCCCGGTCCACATCCCGTGGGGCCAAGGCACTTCTGCCCACAGGAAAGGTTTCCCTCTGTGTGTCTAAGTCCCGCCTGAGCCCCAGCGCTCAGAACAAGTCGGTGAAGAAGGCAGAGCCAGAGGGGCACAGCATCTGTGGTGAGTAGTTTCCGCTTCTAGAACAGTGATGATGCTGAGTACCTGTGATAGTTGTGTTGAATGAATAGACGCATTTTTTTAAAGTTACTGTTGCCTTTTCCTGGCTCAACCCCACTGAAACAGCAAAATGATTCCTGAAAAAAAAAAAAAAAGCCCTCCAGGGGTTTTACCTGGACTGTCCACTCCTGGCCAGGTGGAGGGCTGTGGCTGCGAGAAACCACCCACAAAACCATCTACTGTCTCTATTTTTTAACTAGGGGAAGGATATTTCTCTAAATGTACTGCTCACATGAGTTGTGGGTAAGAAGTTTCTCCCTCCCTGAGAGTCTGAAGAGCTGGCATGCTCTCTGTGGTCAGGGCCACAGGGGCATTAGGGGCTCCTCTGCCCTGACGGCCTGGACGCTCAGAATCGAATTTATTTCGGGTCATAGAAAATGTCTTCACAAATACACACCTGAAATGCTGACGTAATGCATTCTGACCAGGCTCTTTTATGAACTGATCATGCTCAAGTCAGAGTATACGCCTGCCACACATCTGAACGACCTCCTGAATAATGAGACCCCTCTTCTCCTGACGTACATGCATTTCATCACTAACCAAGGCTCTGAGTCTCAGCCCAGGCTGTGTGAGTCCTCCTGCATGAACATATTACATCTAAAGAGAGGAGAGTGAGAGCAAATGACCTTCTGTCTCCAGAACCTCCTGCCAAAGGCATCCGCAGCTAATGGGCCCTGTCATCCATGAAGAATAAATAGATTTATTAGTTTACTCAGCTGGAAAATGCTTGCTGGGAACTGCCAGTGGTCATCTGGCCAGGAATTTAATTCATATTTCCTGTCACCATGAAGCTAATATGGGCTGCGATGTGGCCATTCAAATACCAAGATATTTTCATGCCCTTAAAGCAAGAGAACCTGAAAATACAGGGGCTCAGTGGGCAGAGGTCTTGGGGGGAGTGAAAGAGCAGTGAGAGTTAGCCATTCATTAAAGAGTGGACGCAATTCCTAAAAAAATGAGACGCAAGCAGGAAAGCTAGTCTCCTCTGACTGGGAGCTTCCTGACTGTTCTTGTCACCAGGCGGTTTCTCTCCTTGAGCTGGTCAGTCACCCTCCGAATCTGTGGACGTAGGGTGTCCATGTCAGATGCCATCCTGCAGGGCTCTTTTGCTGGACAATCTGAGTCTATTTGAGATCAATCTAAGATCAATTTATCCTTGACTGTTTGTTGCTCTTCTTTTTATGTTTTATAGCATCCAGCACAAAATAGGTAGAGGCAGTACTAATTCTTTAAGCACTTTTTCCATATTTGAGAATTTTAAATACTTTATTCTCTCTACTACTCTAAAGTACATCATCCTTTAAAAAGATAAAAGAGCCTATTTTTCTATCGCAGAATTAATGATCATAGGTGATGACTCTAAATTGGCTGAAATATATAAAGGAGATTATCACTATAACGTGTCCAATGCAAATATGGCACTGCTCCTGTCCTGATGAATAGCTTTCTCCCAATATTTTCTGTATATACATAGATGCTTAGATTTACGTTCTACGAAAGTAAGGTGACATTACTTATGCTATTTGTTCAGCCTAATTAACATAAGGTTGTATATAATTTCTCACTATTGGAGCCTATCTTTCCACACACATACTCATCATACACATGACTTTAAGTGTCCACTCAGCTCTATGTACTGGATGGACTAAAGCTTATGTAACCAGTTCTCTTTGATGGAACATTCACCGTGGCTTCTAATTTCTTGCTGTTACAAAAATAATGTTTCTGCACATATGTCTACCATAAATACCCAGTGAAAGCTTTCTGTTTTTTTACTATTCCAGGTGCTGGGGTTCAGAGGTGAACAAGGAGTTTACATTTTATATCTCTTTAACATAAATCTGCATAAGTGGAATTCCTATCTCTAGGGTTATGCTTATTTTAAACTGCCACACTGAACATAAGAAATGGTTAATGTACGCACATATATCACATGCACACATCAAACATACGTTAAACGAGTGAGACTGCTCGCTGCAAAGTCAGCTGGGCTCAGGAGACGTCCCCGGGGGCTGGTCCCTGGAAGAAGGTAGGCTTCGCCCACGGAGGGTCAGAGGGAGGGGGACCCCGTATCAGGCGGCCCCGTCACAGACTCTGTACAGCCCTGTCCCAGCAGGAGCGGCGTCTCCTTTTAGGTGCTGTGATCCGCCCACCTCTCCCCCGAGACGAGCAGTTGCATTCTCTTCTCTGTATCACGAGGGCCTGGAAGGCCTGGTCGTTGGTGCCCGCAAGGGTCTGCAGGGCACACAGTCCTGCTACGACTGCCTCGAGGTGGGGTGTCCTGGGCTGCCCCAGGACTGCGGTGTTTTCCAGCTTCCTGGTGATGCCCTGAGAGGGACACAAAGCACAGACCCAGGACTTGGGAGGTCTGGCTCGACTCTGATATCCAAGAGCCCGATTTCCAGGGCACAGCAAGCTCACAGGGATGAGGAAATAGCCCTGATGCCGCCTCAGGCTCGGGGCCCCAGGCAGGAAGTGAGCCTGCGAGCCGAGGGGGCCCCCCCCACCCTCAGTGCCCAGCACCCGGGCCCCTTGGGGCCCCCACGCTGTTCCCCTGCTAAGTGGCGTCCATCCTTAAAGTGAGCTACTAAATTAGATGACAGAGTTTCGTGGTGGTTTCAACAATCTATTCATTGCTTTCATGACATAATGTCTTGATAACACAAAAGTAGAGCTACTGAAGCTAAGCGAGATGAGTAACTATAGGATCATAAGCACTTAGAGGTGAACTCACTTCAGACCTCTGAACCCAGTTGATGCAAATGCTCCGCTGGGTGTTACAGGATGGAGGGAAGCTTAATTTTCAGAGCTGCGGTCACGCACAGCAGGAACGGATACCTCCCAGATGTCCTTCTGAAGTAAATTGGCGCAAACAGAGATCTTCAAGATCCCCACTGTTTTCAAAATGACTCTTGTAACCTTTTGCTCAGTTGTCCTGAAAAGGATGAAAAAACCGGCCCAGAACACGAGGTGACCTCCTGATCGGGGGCGTGGCGCTGCCTCGGTTACTGACATGCAGATGTGCACACGGTCCGGGGAGGCAGCGGGGCCAGCCCCGGGGTTTTCGGTGAAGGGGCGGTGCTGGGGAGGCTCAGCCTGCCCTCGGGGTCTCCCCCAGTCATTCCCAGCCCCCTCCTGTTACATCTCAGGTCCTGTCCCGCTCTGTCAGGTTGTGAGGAGGGGAAATAACTGACCACTGGAATGACTTTGCAAACACAGGATAACTGGACACTCTGCACAGCAACTTGCCTGTTATTTAAAACAGTCTCTGTGCAGCTGCTCTATTGAATACGTGTGACCATCCCAGAGGCCGTGATGGGTTCCGGCCAGGCTGCAGACTGGACATGCCATCTGCACTTGGGAAGGCCGAGGGAGCACGCACGGTCCTGATGCCGCCACGGGCACTAACCGCCCTCACGGCACCCTTTCACCGCCCGCAGCGCATCTGAATCTAATCACCCCCACCCCTCCTCCTCACACCATCACACTGTGTCCCGTGTCACTGTGTGCATTTTAAAGGGACACATGCATTCAGTCTATGACAAATAACATCACCAAACATTATACCTTTTAAGAAGACACGTGCATTTAGTCTATGACAAATAACATTGCCCAATGTTGATGAGACCTGCGTCTCCATCAAGGGCGCAAGCTCTCCACGGGCAGACGTCTCTGCACACAGGTCATGCCCGGCCCTGGCCCTGGTCTGCACTGACAAGGCCCTACCCGCCCCCCAGGGAGCAGACGCCTCCCCTGAGGGTGGGGGCCTAGCAGAAGCCCACCAGCCAGCCCTGCCGGCACGGCCTTCACTACCGCACCCTTGTCTGGTGGACCAGTCCAACAGGAGTAAATGGAAATGCTGAAACAGCCAAGCCAGTTATCATCCTCAGAACTGTGCCTGTGCCCTGTACGCAGACCACTCCCAGGTCAGGCATACCGCGATGGGGTCACCCGCAATGGCTCAGGGTCCCAGACGTCCAGGAGTGTTGAAGACAAACCCCGTGTGGTCCCATAGCATGATTAAAATATGAGTTACGCTGATTCTACACACACCAGCCCCTTAGCTAACCCATGCTCCTTCACTGAAATTCAGGATAGCACGCCCAGAACAACATGGGTGAGTGTTTAAATGACACTCCCATGGGTCCAGGCTCAAGATTGAAATCAAGAAATCCTCACACTGGGATAAATGTCACTGTAGTTGCTTCTAACTCTGTGTTCACTTGGGAAAGTGCATGGCCTCCACTGCAATACAGTAAACAAGAAACGGGCCATAAGACGTAAGAGACGCACCCTGATCTGCACCTCACTCAGCCTCTCCTGGCCACCACCCACTGACTGCAGAGCTCAGACCATCGGCTCTGAGTTGAGAGCTCTGGGTCTGAAAGCGAGCTCTCCATGAAACTGCTTAGGTTTTCTGTCCCTTCTGTCCATCTCTGCTCCTGGTGTGTGGTGGGTAGAGCTTGGGCAGCTCCTAGCTGTCTTGTGAGGGGTGGCCCCACTGCAAAGGCCCTGCATCCGTGGGTCCATGTGCTGAGCTGGGAAGCTTCTCGATGGGAGCCGGGCACATCTATCTGCCCTCATCCTGAGGGGGAGAGCGGGGGTGGGGTCTGCTCATCTGTGGAGTCGGCCCCCACCCCCCAACCCAGTCCCTCTGCCCAGAGCTCCCCTTCGGGAAATTCACCTTCAACACTGAAAAGAGACTTTTTCCCTGAGTGTGAGACTGTCCCCATCACATTCTACCTGACACCTGTGGTGATGGCTGTTTATGGCTTGGAGCCTGGCTGTGACGTGTGGGCCCTGTGGGCTGCATGCACCGATTCTCAATCCCCTGCCCCCACCAAGGACCTCAGGAGGGACAGGCCGAGTGCGGGACAGCCAGCCCTTCAGTGACGCTGATGCTCCCTGGACTCTGAGAACAGCTGGCCTTGAGGTGAGCTCTACCTGCTAGACACCCGCCCCCAGTCTTCTCCCATCACCTTTAAAAAAGAAATGTTTAATTAAAATAAATTAATTAAAACAATGTTTCTACCTTAGCCTTCTCTTCCTATTGCCTCTATATGAGATGATGGGTGATGGTTTCACAAGACACGTAAGAGAAAAAAAAAGAAAAAAAAGAAAAAGAAAAAGAAAAAAAGACGCGTAAGGCACACAATTATGTGGTACACCGTGACTGACACAGTGATGTATGTTGAGTGTTTATGAGATTTGGGAGGAAAGGCCACAAAGCCACAAAACAAGCAAACACCTGACCTAAAAAAGAAAAAGAATGACAAAATTTATAACAATCCAAAGATCGTACTACTCTTTTTACAGCAAGGGTTGCTGACCCAACTTTTCACAGGCCTCAGTCTCCGGCCTCACACCCCAGGTTTTGTTCCCAATGTGCTTCACGTCTGCTCAGTCGTGCAGTCATGTCCAACTCTTTGCAACCCCGTGGACTCCCCGAGGAGCCCACCAGGCTCCTCTGAGCACAGGATTCTCCAGGCAAGAACACTGGAGTGGACTGCCATGCCCTCCTCCAGGGGAATCTTCCTGACCCAGGGACTGAACCCAGGTCTGCTGCTCTGCAGGCGGATTCTTCACCGTCCGAGCTGCCAGGGAAGCCTCTCGTCCCCAGCACCCCGCACGGAGCAGGGCGCTGCCTCTGGCCTCCTGCGTGAACCGCCACCACCTTTTGGTCCTGCTGTTTTCTTTGCTGCCCGTGGCTTCTCAGACACACGGCTATGCTTCCCTCCCCTGGGCCTTCTGGAATGCTGCACTTTCTCTCTGAACAATTGCTCTTTTCTCCTTAGGGAATCCCCACTCTTTTTTAAAGGGACATCTCTCCCCAAAAGACTGCTCTTTCTTCTGACTTCTCTTTTACCCTGCTTTTATATTCTGAAGTGAAGGAATAAAGAAATTTCATAGAATAAAAATTACATCTGTAAATCCTGTACTCAGGCACTTGACACATGGAAACCCTATGACTTAGACAGATACACTGATACAAACACACATGCACAAGTAGATACACAGGGTAGATACACAGACACGCAGAGAAGGCACCTTCAGAGGTGGGAAGAGAAGACAGAGAGAGACAGATGTAGATACACACAGATTCTTCATGAGTCTTGCTCTCTGGGAAGGAAGGAGAGAAGACGGAAGGATGGAGGGAGGGATGAAGGTTTTAATAAATATTTAACCCAGTGGCTTTTCCTACAAAAATAATAAATGCCACTCATCTGAAGTATTTAGGAAACTAACAGCAAAAGAACGTTATCAGATGGTACTTCAGTATGTGAGCTGCTGAAATGCTGGCTTGCGGCAGGCACACACCTGCTGAGACAGGGCGGGGAGAAGGCAAAGCCAGTGTGGCTGGTCCTGGCGCTCAGGTGCCTGCGCCCGGGTCACTGACCACCCCTCCCCAGCAGTCCTGCTGCCCGTCTGCCCCACCAGGTTCACTGGTCTACATACCAGGGCCGCGTCTATGAGAAGCTGCCTGTTCTCCCTGTTTCCTCTTCCAGCGCAAAGTGGGTATATTCAAAAGCCCCCTCCTAGGCTGTGATGCTCTGGGTCCAGAGTCTAGAAATGCACTTCTCACACTGTTGCTGTGACGGCTGCCTGATCCAAGACGAAGCACGTAGGGCATACGACAAGCTTACGAACATTCATGTCTCCTTCCTCACCTGGCAAGGACACAGAAGCTAAACTCTCCAGTCACAATTCTAGTCCTTACACGTAGGGCCCTGAGATGTCCTGTTAGCTAAGATTTATTCAGCTCAAATTTCAACATCCAGTTTCATTACCATCAAATTTGAGAAAACACAAAATATCTTTAAATCCCTCCTCTTCCAATCAAGCCGTGGGAAGTGAGAGGATAATGGGGTTGAGTGGAAGAGATTTCCAATCACAGAAGCCACCGTCCAGCCCTGAATATGAATTCTGCAGTGGCTGGGGTGGCATTCAGGGCACAACGCCAGTCGGGACCAGCCTGCCTACACTGTCCATTTCTCTTGTCACAAGTCCGGGAAATGCACCTAACCTCTGTCCAACTGACAAGAATACCTCTGGGTACAAACGGGGCCCTGGGACCCAACCTGCCTTTAGGCCCAGACAGGAAGTCTAACGAGAGGATGGAGATGCTGCACAAACAGGGGCTGCATCAGAGCTTTACTGCAAACGAGGGTATCATTTTAGTGCCGTTCAGCAGCTTGCTAAAGACCACCTGTTAGGTGCTGGAGGTGCTTCTGGGCACAGGGCAGAGAGCAAAAGAAAAATAGGACTCTCTTCTCCCTTGAGCAGCTGACATATCTATTAGGGAGAGAGGAAATGCAGGTGAAGCAATAATACTAACAGAAGCAGGTAAAATAGAATGCTCGCTACTAACAGCACAGAGCTGAGAACAGAAAGGGAAGCTGACAGATGGGAGGCGTCAGGAGGTGCGGCCCCAGGGGCACTGTCCTCTGGGTGCAGACTCTTCAGCACCATGTCAGGTTACACCCTGGCCTACGGCCTTAGGGACTGAGGCCCTGCCAATCTCGGGGCTTGACCCGTCTCCAGCATCCCTGGGGAGACTTGAAGATGTCTGAAAACCAAGGAGTCTTCCTCTGTCACCACCACGTGACGCCATCAGATGCCAAGGGCTAAGACGCCAGAGCTCACAGGACTTAGTTTGGCCTCTTTGTAACAGTAGAGGGATTTGAGCTGAACTCAAGGGATGGAGGATTTAGGAGAGGGACAAGGGCTCTGAGAATTCACTCAAGAAGAAAGTATCAGAACGGTCCACCCCTGTAAAATTCAGGCACTTAACGGAACTTAAATTTGATGCCAAATGAGATAAACAGCAAAGACATCACTTTGCTGACAAAGGTCCGTCTAGTCAAAGCTATAGTTTTTCTAGTAATCATGTACAGACGTACGAGTGGGACCATAAAGAAGGCTGAGCACTGAAGAATGGATGCTTTCGAATTGTGGTGTTGGAGAAGACCTTTGAGTCCCTTGGACTGCAAGGCGATCAAACACGTCAATCCTAAAGGAAATCAACCACGAATACTCATTGGAAGGACTGATGCCGAAGCTGAAGCTCCAATACTCTGGCCACCTGACGCAGAGCTGACTCATTGGTATAAGCCCCTGATATCAGCTGGGAAAGGTTGAGGGCAAGAGGAGAAGGGGACAACAGAGAATGTGATGGTTTGATACCATCACTGACTCAATGGATATGAGCTTGAGCAAACATTTATTCTCGGCAGTGAAAGAAGAGGGACAGGACGTTTACTTGTGCACCTCCGCTGGCTGCTCTGGGTGTCCTGGATGCCGGGGCAGAGGGCTCCCCGTCCCCACTGGCCCCGCCGTGGCCCCTCCCCCGAGCACCCGGTCCTGAGGACACGCGGTGATGGGGCTGCAGCGGCTCTGTCTACGGGGACGCAGGCTGACGTGCTCCGGTCCGTGTACTGGCTGACTTGGCTTTCGAGATGGGTCATTGCCATCACCAGTGAGAGGACATTCAGGTAACAGCTTTTAGTTCAGCAAGAACTGTTTTATCTGGGTGAGCTGTGGGAGACAGTGAAGGACAGAGGAGCCTAGTATGCCACAGTCCATAAGGTTGCAAAGAGTCAGACGACTTAGCAACTGAACAACGATGATGAGATAAACAGAGGAAACACAGAGATGGGGAAGGCAGGACGAGCGGCATCTCTGGCGGAACCAACAGCACAGTCAGCGTCCCAGGCTGGACGGTGACCCCAGGACCTCCGATGAGACAGCACCTGGGACCAAGGCTTCAGAGTGGTGATGATGGTGTAACGAGGTCCTGGGGAACTCACACCCTGTGTGACTGGTGATCGTGTAAGAAGAGGAGATGAGGATCCAGAGGCACACAGAGGGGTGACAGTGGGGACGCACAGCCTGGCCCCCCTGTGCGGTCTGCAGGCTGGGAGAAGATGGCCATCCACACGACCGGGAAAGAGGTCTTGGGGACCAGCCCCGGGAGGCTTGCATCTCAGATCCCAGCTTCCAGAACCGACACGTTTCTGTTTGCCTTTCCACCCAGACTGTGGCACTTTGGTTTGGCTGCCCCAGAAATCTCACACCAACTAAACGGTTTGATACCAAATCAGGGTCCCTTCCCCGCTGGTGAGGGCGGTTTTAACACCCCCACAGCCTTCCAGGCAGGTGGGGGCTGCACCCCCTGGGCAGGCCCAGGCCCCACAGTGCCAGGGACCAGGAGCTTTCGGCCAGTGCTGGGACGTGAGTGGACACAACACCTAGAGAGGCCACGCTGAGGAGGAGGCCACAGGGGCCCCAAGAGGCCATGCAGCCTTTGTGCTGGAGCAGTGGCCCCAAGGGAGCCCCATGGAAATTCACCTAGATGTGAGAAGATGCCTGCGCCCCCGTTCCTGGGAGCAGAACAGGCCACCCTGACTGTTTTGTTGGAATCATCAAATAAACCGCTAACTCTGCAATTTACCATGTGGTTTACCCAACACTAAAAATACACACACATGAAGTCATAGGGAAGACGATGGGCTGGAGGGCATCTCAGCCTCCTGGAAGGTCTGTGTTCACCTGTTTTCAGTCATCAGCCCCCCAGCAGGCCCACACTGCACACCTGCTGGGCGCCTGCTCCAAATCCGCCCAGGAAGGTCCCTTCTTTTTCCGGATTGTCCGCAGAGAGCACCACAGGGAGCCGGGGGTTCGGTGCCGGTGGATGAGAGCCTGGCCCCCCGTGTGGTCTGAAGCCTGGGAGCCTGGCCCCGCCAAACCCCAGTTAGAATCTGCAGCTTCACCAGAGCCCGTGTGGGCCGTCTGCATGACGAGCATGAGGAGAGGGAAGAGACAGGGCCGGGCAGAGGCCACAGCCGCTCACGTCCCCAGGGAGACAGGAACGCGGGGCGCACACAAGCACCTGGGCCTGCCCCCCGCCCCTTCCCCTCCTCACTGTTCACACGAAACTTACGTGTGCACCCACACACGTGATGTGACACCCAGTCCAGACACACAGTAAAGACTCGCACAACAAGATGATTTTCTGCATCTCAGTAAGAGCGCACACAGGACAGCACACACTTCTTTAAACAGCAGTGTTCAACAAGACACATGCGAATCTTCTTTCTTACGACACTAAGATGCAGAGGGTTTTCAAGCCCAGCAACCAAAGCGCTTTCTATCAGCAATGCAATGCACGGGCTATGCCTCCCAGCTTTAAGGACAACCAGCATGGGTCCCGGGACAGGAAGTGAAGGTTCCACTCCTGGGAGACCCCGGCAAGGCAGGAAGGGCAGAGTCCTGGCTGTTCCTGGGCTGGGAGTCTGGGCTGGGCTCATGGGGACATCACCGTGAGTCAGGGAGCCCAGATCAGGGGCTGATTTGGGAGTTATTGCTGATCTGTGAATTCCCCCGGAGACACAAACACATTTGCATCCGATTCTTAAAGAAGTTTAGGATCCAGAAGAGAATCTCAAACAAAAGCCTTTCAACTTCAGTTTCTGGAGGGAAGTTTTTCAGTTTATTTACTCTGCCCCATGTCGCCCAGCCGGGCCCACAGGTGACAGCCACACAGGGGTCAAACCCTTACGTTCTGGTTCAACAACCAAGCCCTCACTCCTTGGAGGAACGGTTTGTCACAGTGCGGTTTGCAGCTAGCGGTCACTGGGTTCACTAGTGTGTGTGAGGAGTAAACTCTCCCCATTTCAAGGCTGGCCTTTCCCGCAGGATAACAGGCTTCCTTATCGCGGCCCCAGGCTGGGGAAGTGTGCCGTGGGACGCCTTAGAAAGGGCACAGCTGTGGCGGGTACCTGGGTCACCTCCCCGCAAGCTCCTCACCTGCTCTCTCTCTCTTGCCATGTTTCGGCCACGCTGGGCATGCCTGCGCCTGCCCTGTCCTCCACTCACCTCCACCCTTTGTGCTGACCCACCCCCATAACCCCTGAGCCGCAGTTCAGGCACCACCTCCTCCAGAAAGTCTTCCCTGATTGCCTACCCTCAACTCTCAGGGGCTGTCCCCTCTCTCCACCTCCAGAACCTGTGGGCAGACTCGCAGGGGTCTAAGACCAGTCACTCTGCCTGCAGTCCCCCTGGACTATGAGGACAGGACACACACCTCATTTACCTCTTTCTAGCCCTTGGCACTGAATCTGGTGCAAGCTAGGTGATATTTGCTTTATGAAGAGATACACATGAGGATATTGACAATTCAGGAAATGATCTGTCAGAATTCCTGTTAAAAAGATGGAGGGGGAGAAAGAGGGAAGAGACTGGGAAACTGTAAGCACCGTGAGGACTCCCAGGGCCCCAGCACAGTCTGAGTCAGACGGCCCCTGGCTGGCACAGCCGTCAGCACTGGCCTGGGCAGCAGGACGAGGGGTCGGCTTCACAAGGGCAGCTGCGGCCGGACGATGTCTCCAACACAGGATACACAAGGGGCTCACCCCTCTTGGCGTGCACAGCTCCCGTCAGCACCTGCTTCCGCTCCTGGGCAAACGTTTATCCTCGGCGTTGAAAGGAGAGGGACCTCCACCGGCTGCTCTGGCTGTCCTGCGTGCCGGGGGGAGGTCACCCCGTCCCCACTGGCTCTGCCACGGCCCTCCCCCAAGCACCCAGTCCTGAGGACACAGGGTGATGGGGCTGCGGCGGCTCTGTCCACGGGGATGCAGGCTGACATGCTGCAGTCCGTGTGCTGGCTGACTTGGCTTTCGAGATGGGTCACTGCCATCACCAGTGAGAGGACACTCAGGTAACAGCTTTTAGTTCAGCAAGAACGGTTTCATCTGGGTGAGCAAGCTTCCCAAAGAGTGATTCCTGGACCCACAGTGTCCATTCCATGGCAGACACTTTCTCCTTTATGATGAGAAGCATGTGGAATCAAGCTGAGCACCCCACTTCTGGATCCACATGGGTAATGCCAGCCTTGCAGGGATGGGGGTGTCCACGTCTCTGTGTCCACGTCCCCTGCATCCTGGGAGCCCACTCCTCTAGGTGCCCCTTCAGGGTCAGGCCCACCCACACCTAGTGGAAACTTTTAGGCTGGCAGCCAACTCTACCTGCAGGTGGACTCCTTTTGGCCCAATCCTGAGTCACAGTGTTTTTTTTTTTTTTTTTTTTTTTTCTTTTTTTTATGAATTACTTGCCGACATCTAAAATAAGATTTCAGACAGAAGCCAGATTTCTGGCTTGTCTTGAAAACTCGGAGACCTAGGGGCGCTGGGCCTGAGTCCCAGTCACTGTGGGGCAGGCGGGCGTGAGGGCTGCTCCCTCCCAGGTGGTCCCGCTGCCCCGCTGCCTGTCAGGCCCCCCGTGCTCAGAGTTGTCACCCCTCAAGGCACACAGCGCAACGGACACTGGAGAAGTGGGAGGGAGGAGAACCAGTTATCTACCTTGACGCGTCACGCTCAGTTACCTAAGAGGGGTTCAGGAAATGATGAGGCTGTGCTCCTTAACCTGAAGTGAACATCACTGGGAAGTGAGTGCTTTCTCAAAACTCATCCAATTAAAAAGCTCATGAGAAGAAAACAGACGAGAATTCTTCAGTGTTGGGGTGCTGTTGAGCTCTTGGGTTAAGGGAAGCTCCCCCGTATTGGTCGCGGGCTGGAAGGGACTTTAGATTGACTGCTATTAGGGTGGAAACCATGGCCCCAGGGACTCAGACAAGAAACGGGGAAATGAGGATGGAAATGGGCCCCGACAGCTGCACACCCGGCATGTCCTCCTCTGCACAGACTCGGAGGCAGGGCCAGACTCTCCCTTGTGAAGTGACGACACTGAACTCGGAGTCGTGGTGACTTGCTCCAGGTCATGCTTTAGAGACAGGGAGCAGGGGGCAGGTCTGGGGCCAAACCTGGGTCACCCCAATACCTAGGCCTGGGCCACTGTACCCACCCAGCCCAGGGCAGACATGCCAAGGCCTGCAGACCCCAGCCCCAGGGGACGCGTGGGTCGGCGGGGCGGTGGGGGCGTGCCCTTGCCCACATGTGGCTGCCCGTCCCGTCCTGGGTTGGCTCCTTGATGACCTCAGATGGCTCTGAGTACAGAGTGTGCATCTCATAGAAAGAAGGGAAAGAAATCTCGAGAAGGGAGTGGACTGGCTGCCTCCTCCAGAGTCACCTCCAGACTTGCTGAGGAAGAAACCGCTCCTGGAAGAAGCATGCACTTGGCACTGAAGGACTCAGAGGAGGAGGACACTCTGGGGGATGGCTCTGCTCGCACCAGCCACTTCTGAACAAAGTGAGGTGCCAGCGAAGGAGCAGTGTCTGTGCGACCCTGGTTCCTCTGGAAGGAGAGAGGCTGCCATGCGGAGGAGGGGCCTGATGCATACTCGCTGAACGGAGAAATCTAACATCAACAGGGGTGGGCCTCTGGACAGGCTCCGGTCCTGCTCAAACTGTGCATGGAATCAGGAAGTCCAGCCAAGGAACAGAACTCACTTAATACCACCGACCCCAAACCACAGTGCCCAGGAGGAGGCCACGGAAATAATGTCTGTGCTCAGAGCTCCAGGCGGCCATCCAGAGTCTTGTGCTCAGATTCATCTTGATGACAACCAAAGGAACTCAAGAGAGAGAAAGAATTTCTAAAGGCAACGAGCGCACGGATTGCTGTTGTTTTCATCTCTACAAATCATTAAGAAAGATAAATCTGTGTTCTCAAACACATTCTAAAATTAAAATGACAAATTAGGGTCTAGTCTCAACACCACAACGTCCTCTGTTGGAGGAGAAATTGATGGATGAAACGTGACTGAAAGAACTGGGCCGAGCCTCCCCCAGGACTCAGCAGGAGGCCCTCCAGGACGCGGGCTGGGGCGGGGAGGGGACGTGGACCTGCAGCGGAGTTGCTGTCATGTCTTATTCAGTGAGTCCTCAAGGGCCCTGCCCACGATGGTCACTCTAATGTTTCTGACCAATTAACAGTGCTAACCTGGGTTCTGGCCCCAAGCTCAGGCGCCCACACGGAGCTTCCAGGGAAAGCACCAGAAGAGCATTTTCTTCCTGCTCTCGGGATGAGATTTCCAATCAGGTGGCTTTTTGTGTTGATCAAACGCCCCCCTTTCAGGCCCAGCATGTGTGTGTGGAGCACATGTGACCGAGAAGAAATGTGAGATGAGGCTTTTTTGTCTGGGGGACAGCATGGAAATAAGAAGTGCCTCGGAGGGTCATGGCCAGGACTGACCGCAGCCAGAGGCCACGCGACCCCTGGCTCCGGATGGGATGGCCCACAGCCTGCAGCCCGGGATGCCCTTCCCCAGCCAGCCCAGGCCACAGAGTGCTGCAGAGAGAGAGGCCCTTGGCTGCCAGCACCGATCCACGTGCAGCAGTCTTCAAGCAAGTTCAGGGCAAAGGAGACAGCACGTGGTTACTGTTTTAGCCTGCATGTTTTGCCAAAAGACATGGCAGAAAAGGTAAGTCTGAGATCACATTGCAGCTAATAGCACATGAGCACTTTTCCCCAACATCCGTAAGCAAAGACATGGAAAGTGGCAAAAGGTGGTCCCACGCTCGTGTTGGTTCTTCACTGAAACCTGAGGATGCACAGGAGACGAGGGTGGACGGGCGTGTCCCTCTGTTAGGAGCCCCTGGGACTCTCTGGGACACACAGACAGAGGCGCGCCTAGATTACTCAGGCGCCACAGCAGCAGCACCCACAGGCATTTTCGTTAACCATCTTGGAGGGAGCACTTTGTTTTCATGTAGCAAAGCTCACAGACTGATGTAAAACCACAGGGAGGAGAATCTTTCCAGTCACAATACGAGGGAAAGGGATGTGCTGTCCTCAGTCAACAAGGTCGAGCTGGAGGGGAAACATGTGGATGCTGCAGTCTGTGGTCAGCCCAGTCACTCTGGAGCCCAAGACGGTAAGACTGCTCACCATTTCCACCTCCACGCACCTATGTGCCCTCTCGTAAACAGTGATGCCACTGACACTAAAAACACGAGCAACATGCTAAGCAGAAGGAGGACTTTGCTTTCCTGTCTCTGCTTGCCTCTCTGCTGGCAGCACTGGGTTCCCAGGGCTTGTTACACCCGCGCTCTGTGAGGTGACGGTTTCTTCCCTTGGTCAGCTTTCTCCCTCCTAGGATGCCAACTTGGATCTCCAGCTCTCATCTGAGGTAATTTTTCCTAAATTAAAGTTTATGTGTCTATATATTACAAATATTTCCTGCTGTGTTCCTGTATTTTAAGTTTTTTGACAATGTTTTTTGATCTGTAGAAATTTGGTTCTTATGTTCAGCCAGTTCTGTGCTTTCAGTAACACTCCTGCATTCAAATCTGGGGTGAGGACCTGGACCGGGTAGCAGGGTCTGGAGGGGCTGTGGGGGCTGGAGGGGGCGAGACAGAACTGGGGACCCGCTGAGGCCTCCCGCACAGGCTTGCACCCCGGGGGAAGCAAGCACGGTGAGCCAGTTGTTTCCGCCTGAGTCTCAATTATCAGGGGATTTTACACACTAGAGAAACCACTGCACCCTACAGAGGATCCTGTTTCAGTATGAAAGTTGTGTTCTCCTCCCCTTTACATCACTTTTAATGTTGTATTTGTTTCGGTTGCTGGCAAAAATGCAGGATATTTATAAACATGGCACATTCCTAAGACTGTGCTTGGAGATACAGGTACAAGTGTTCATCTTGAATGTTAAATGAATATGAACAGAGTAAACAGTTTCAGGCATCTATCAGACTTACAAGGTGATAACACACAACTTTAAAGCAATCCATGGTGAGTCATGAGTTTGAATTTCTCTTCACCACACCTGTGTTCATTTGGTGTCTCAGTCCTGGGGAGGTCGAGGAGCTCCTCAGCTCCGCTAATATTCAGTCTACACCTCTCAGCTGTATAACAGATGTCAGCATTTAGTGCCCCAGCGTACCGTCCCTCGGAGCTTCATCTGTGCAGGCAACTGGAACCAGGAGGGCACCTGGACCCGCGCCCCCCCAACAGGGCCACGCTGAGCAGACCTGCCGGCAAGGCCCAGACCCTTGCTCTGCCGCTGACACCTCCCCATCCTGCTCCACCCATGACATCATTTATTCACAGAAAGGGTAGGTCAGGGCTTCCCTGCTGGCTCAGAGGTAGAGTCCGCCTGCCAATGCAGGAGACATGGGTTCCATCCCTGGTCTGGAAGGATCCCACAGGCTGTGGGGAAGCTAAGCCCGTGCGCCTCAGGTACTGGGCCTGTGCTCTAGAGCCCTTGAGCTGTAATTACTGAAGCCCACATGCCCTAGAGCCCGTGTTCTGCAATAAGAGAGGCCACCAAAATGAGAAGCTCACACAGCCCAACTAGAGAGTACCCTACCTTGTCACAATGAGAAAAGCCTGCATAGCAAAGAAGACCAAGTGCAATGAAAACTAACTAAATAAAATGATATATAAAGAAGAACAGGTCAATGCTACCAACATTTAATATTTAATACCTCTAAGCAAGATCACATATCTTGGTCTCCAGTGTGAATCAAGACATACACAACCACTCAGACGACAGTCTATGAAGTCCCAGGGACATGGCATGTGGGGGTGGGGGGTGTCTCAGCACCAGGGACAGCACACAGAAGGGGGGTGTCTCAGGACCAGGGACAGGGCACAGGGGGGGGGTGTCTCAGCACCAGGGACAGGGCACACAGAGGCCGGGGGTGGGTGGGGGTGTGTGTGTCAGCACCAGGGAGAGGTGTCTCTGCACCAGGGAGAGGTGTCTCTGCACCAGGGACAGGGCACAGAGGGGGGTGTGTCAGCACCAGGGACAGGGCATGGGGGGGTGTCTTGGCACCAGGGACAGGGCACACGGTGGGGGGTGTATCAGCACCAGCGACAGGGTGCACAGGGCTGTATCTGCAGGCGCGTGGGAATGAGCCTGAATCCAGCAAGATGCTCAGGGCAGCAGGCGTGGGTCACAGCTGCCCCACAGCTATTGTGAGCGCAGCCGCGACGGACTCAGGCCTGGCGGTCTGCAGAGCTTGGACCCCGGCTCAACCCCGTGGCTGGAGATGCCCCGGATGCAGCAGCAGGTGTGGAAGTCAAGCCTGCCCCATCCCTCCTGCCTCGCAGTCATTAACCTCCGCCTCTGTGTTTTCTTCTTAGAGGGCTGTCGCTGCAGTAATGACAGCAGACACACTATAAACATGCTTGTTTGCTTTACAACAGCTCTGTGGCAGGCATTACAAGCCTCATTATACCGGCCAAAAAAAGGCTCCAAAAGGTCACATGCTCGAGTTCGAAGCACCTGACAGTTGACTCATGAAACAGCGACAATCACCTGTGCGCTGTCTTCAAAGATCAGACACAGATTAATGGTACTGACACACACAATGCAGAGAGCCGTGAGAACCACAGAGCGGTACCGTGCAACGTGTCATGTTTTATTGACAATCCTATTGCTAAAGGAAAGCATGCATTTTAACCCAATTACTTTGTAGTTTAAAACCTGTTTTCTTAAAACAATGGCTTTTCATATTAAAATGTGTCAAACAGGAGAGTTCAGATAAAAAAATGGAAGTAATATCAGAAATGCTTTTCAAGGAAGGGAGAGTGCCTGGGGTGAAATAGTTTCTGTAATTTTGAACCTAAATGTTATCTCTAGATTTTAGCAGCTGGGATAGCAGAGCAAACACCAGCATGTGGCAATCACTGGTTGATGAAAGAAATTCAACAGGCTCGTCCGGAGAAGAAAAACAGATGACTGAGTCCACCTGGAGGACTCGTGAAGGATAAGACTCTCCAAACCCGACTGCAAGTGAAGTTCCCAGGTCCAGGAGCCCTGGCGTCACCTCTGCGCCCGCACCCTGCTCCGCGGGGACAGTCTTTGCAAAGAGCCAGGGACAGGTGTCTTCTGGCTGTCCCTCCCCGTCACCACCTTCTTCAGGATCACTGAAGCGGCTGAGTGGAGGGTGAGCCCTGCTTGGTGTCTGATGTGTTCAGGCGTCAGGACCAGGCACACACTTGTGCCCAGAAGTGGCACCATTTACTCCAACAGAGGCACACACCGAACTGTGCAACCGAAAAGGAGCTGCCTGAGCTAGTGATGTTCGTGGTACCGGGGCATTGTCAGGACACCATGAGGACGTCCCCTCCTGCAGAGCAGGAAGCTGAGGAACAAAGGGGTTCTGAAACTTGCCAAGGGCACCCAGCTGGTGGGCCCTGACCTCGGAGTGCAGACTGCAGGCTTTACCTGCATGGGAGGTGTGGGGAGGGAGGCTCTGTTCCATGGGCGGGTGGGGGGGCAGGGAGTGGGGGCATGAGAGGGGGCAGGCCCAAGGGCGGGGCCTGCTGTGTGCAGGGACCACCCATGAGGATGTCCGGCCCCGTAGGGCCGGGAAACTGGCAGGTGGGGAAGGGAGGCCACATCACAGTCCCTGACGAGAGGAGCATCGCAGGGTCTCCATCGTTGTCTTCACCATCGTCGACTTGGTGAAGAAAACAAAACAGCACTCATTCTCATAGCACTATAAGAGAACATGAAGATTCAGGGAGGAGTGCTCTCAGCACCAAGCCCAGTCCTGTAACTTCAATGCATTTTTTTTTTTTTAATCACCACAATGTCCTATTTTTTTCAGGCTGCAGGCAGGGGAATCTCATCACAAGCTGGTCCTGGACCTGGAGTCTAAGCCCACTGCTGGGAGCGGGACAGGGTGTGGGCAGGCTTGTTAACAGTAGGTTATTGTTACAAGCTGAACCATGACCCGCAAACCTCAGGATGTGATATACTTGGAGGGACCTTTGAAGAGGGATCCAGTGAAAGGAGCCTGTTGGGGGTGGGTTCTGGTCCAGTTGGACGGCGTCCTCACAAGCAGAGGGGCTCTGACACACTACCGTGTGGCCGACCCCAGAGGGCACCGCGTGGAGGAGCCAGGCCTCCGAGGAGCCTCCCCGCCCGTGCCTCGACCTCAGTGTCCAGCCCCAGGAACAGAGGACACGGCGGCTTGGACACTCAGCCGCACGCCCAGGTGTCTGAGTCTGTTCAGACCGCTATGGTGACGCCACAGTCGTTGATGTCTCTCAGTGCTGGAGTGGACGTCTGAGGTCCGGACCCCAGCAGGTCCAGTGTCTGCTGAGGCCCTTCAGGGGTCCTCACGTGGGGGAAGGGCTGGGCTCTGTGGGGCCTCTGCCATCACGGCACAGATCCCATCACAGGGATCCCATCACCCTCACGACCGCTCACCTCTCCCCTTCAAAGGGCCCCTCTCAACACCACCCCATTGGAGTTTCATTTCAACCTGTGAATTTGGGGACAACGTGGTGTTCTGTCATGACAGCCCTCGCAAACTAAGGTGGTTATCTCATAAAATAAATGGGCGTGCAGTCTTGACCAGAGGACAGTGGGTTCCCTGAGGCTACTGACTCCATCCGATACACCACAAGCATCACTAATGCTTCCTCTTGCCTTGTAGCACCCGACATCCCTCTGCACGGACACCCAGCTCAGCGAAGGTGGACGGACATCAGAGATCATACGTCGTGTTTATGAAGATGTGCAGCTTGGCCAGGTCTTGGGGAGCAGAAGGGCTGACTCGCAGGTCCTAACTCCACGGATGCCAGAGAGAGGACCAGAGGGACCCTCTTGGGAGGTGGCCTGAGAGCCCTTGGGGTGTCCCACCCACCTGCTCAGCATGTCTTTACAAACCTGGGGCCACGGGCCATGCCAGACGCTGTGTTGCCAGGTGCCCCGTGACTGACTCCCGGGAGCCCCGCACACAGGCCCAGCGCGTCATAGTGCGCTGAGCCCCCGAGGACCACCTCGCACGGCTGCGGGAAGGCCGTCTGGCCCCACGCGCTGTGCTGCTCTCTCTTGGCCTCCGCCCCGTGCCCCTGGGTCGCGGCTGTCAGCCTTGCGCTGTGACAAACCATAACCACCTCCCACCACAGCACAGAGCCTAAGGGTGGTCATGGAGACCCAGTGGGGGAGAACAGACTCTCAGCCACTAAGAACTGGTTAATGTGTATGTCTCAGTTCAAAGAAATGTGAGAATCAAGCAGAAAAAGGAACATGGCAAGCGCAGGTCTCTCCCCAGCACCTACCCTGTGTTAGCGCAGCGGCCAGCTAGCCTTCAAAGGAGGGGGAGCAGCTGGACCCGCGGCACCGGCCTCAGCGTTTCGGTTTCGCAGCCTGGGCTGAACATGTGGGGAGCGGAAGAGCCAGGCTGGGGTTTTAAAGCAGCACTTCAGCTCAGGCGACGGGGAGAAACGCCAAACGCGGCTCACAGGACTCCTCTGGCATTTCCACAAACTGCAGATCCTACAAGCTGCTTAATTTTCACTCTGAAGTTCTGTTTAGTCATTTCCATTAATGTTAAGGGTGGTGTAGAAAGGTGGAGATGGGAAACCTCGTCAACTGTGGGCACTCGCCAAAAATCCTAGTGTAAATCCATTTATCCACTGGTCTATGTCAGGATTCTAACATGAAACACGCAACCTGATGTGACAAAGACAAACACAACAGACGCACAGAAAGACCTTGTAAATTCAGTTTCTTTTAGGAGCCCATGAGTTTCACTCATCTGTACCCAGAAAAATCCCAGTCCCGGTGGTGTGGTCATCCAGTTGCCGTTCCTGATTTTAAGCAAGAACGTCCTCTAGACAAGAATCGTGTGTCTGGGGAGTCCCGCGTGCTGGCTTGAGACACGTCCAGCTGACGTGGTGACTGCTGCTGTGGTCAGAGCCTCTGGGCCCCGACGTGGAGAGCGCATCCAGGACCTGAGCTCACCCACAGTCACCACGCTGGATAGTCACCTCGGGCTCACCCATCCCGCACCCCTGTGGCTCTGCTCCTGACACCACCTCCTCCTTGGCTCCCCCAGTCCCCAACCCCATCTACCCACAGCTTCTATGTGTCGGACGGTCTTACATTTCACGTCTAAGTGAGACCATGTTGTTTTTTTCTTCATGTGTCTGGTTTATCTCACTGGGCCCAATGCCCTTGAGGTCCATCCACATTGCTAGGAATGGCAGGGTCGCCTTCCTTTTCATGGCTGAATAGTGCCCCCGTGTATGCCCAGGTGTTGTGCGTTCCTTATCCACACACCCGCCCACAGACACGGGGGCTGTGCCCCATCCTGGGCTCCAGTGGGACCGCGTTCATCACGTGAAGTGCACGGTGAGCGAGCTTCAGTGAGCACATGGTGGTGTTACATCCCGTGTCCACACAGAGCAGAGAGGAGTCCCCACCTGAAGCCACCTCAGTGCCCAGAGGGAGGGCCGGGGCGGGGGCAGCCCTGGAGAGCAGGGACGGGGCCGGCCAGCACCAGCCCCTCCCGCCGGAGCCGGTTCCCGTCCGATCACAGCCCGCCCCCTGGCTCACTTTCACCTGGTGACTCCTGCTCAAGGGGCAACTGCGGCCCTGCCCGGGGGCCACCGCGGCGCAGTGGGGAGTGGTCTCGCCCCTTTCTGTCCGGCACAGACACAGGGCCGGGGTCATCAGGAGAGGGTGGAGGGAGGGTGAGCACGGAGACGTGGCCACCCTGTGAGCTGGGGCAATGAGCAGTGAGGCTGGACACACAGACCCGAGGAGGACGCCGGGCACTGGCCCCAGCGGGAAAGGGCGCGTTTGCATCTCAGAGACATTTCACTGATTGATTGACTGAAAAGCAGGGTGAAGATGCACTTAAGGGGGAAATACAGTGTGGACTTTGGAGTCTCAGGGAAGGCTGGGGAGAGTGGATAGTGAGGGAGCGGGGCAGGACGCTGGACTTCAGAGACCGTGGTGACCACAGGAAACAGATAAAATGTGCCCCAGTGGCATTTCCCCCACAGGGGCCTGCTGTAAGGACCAGATGCCTGTGCTTATCGTCTGCAGAGAGATGCTTGCTGCAGGAGTGAGTGTGCAGAGGGTCTGGGTGCAGGAGCTCGGGGAGAGGGTCATCTCCCATGACATCCTTGCCCAGACGCCACCCATCAGACACAGGTTGCATGAATGGTTAAGGGCTGCTGAGCACCAGCCCAGCGTCATGTCCACATGTCCAGTCCTTGGGCAGGGTGGTGACGGGGCAGAGTTACAGGCCACCACTGTGGGCCCCGCTCACCACTGGTGGTGCTGGGAATCTACTGGGTTGACTGGAAGAATACGCGAGGCTGGACTCCAGCTGGAACTTGAGTCTCTGAGCCCCTCACAGCCTGGCTGTGCCCCTGCAGGCCTGCTCCTTGGGGCCACTGCCCAGCCTGCCGCCTGTGTGGGCCACACGGCTTCTGGCAGATGCTGGGGACGCCTGCGAGACGCTAGGCCCACCCGGACGAGCAGAGTGGAGGACGGCTCACTGGGCCGGTGAACTCCAGTTCACCCGGGACACGAGGGCCGGGATCTTGCCCTGGTGGACGTCACCCGGGAGGTCTCGCAGGGACTGGACAGCCCACGTGCGCTGTCGCCTATGAGAGCCCAAGAGAGCACACAGAAGGGGCGCTTGTGTGGGTCAGCGATGTTCCAGCCCTGCCCACCTTGGGTCCTTCCCAGGCCCTGGCACTCAGGCGGCACTGGGTGAAGAAGGGCTGACTCCACATTCTGTGAGGCGTGCCAGGGAGGAGGCATTTACAATGATGATGATGATGCTCAGTAACCATTTGGCAACAAGGTACTTCTGCCTAAGACCTCTCCAAGGAAACTAAATGTCCTATAAAAATGAAAATGTGCCAGAAGAATTAAATACAGCTCTCCTGGAAAACCCTGGTGGATGTAAAAAAAAAAAAATGCAATTTTTAAAACACAAAGCGAAGTGTCTGAAGCTGTGTTTCGCACGCAGCGCTGGGAGTGATGGGGTCAGAGCGGTGGGCGCTGGGGCAGCCCGCCACCCTGCGCACGAAGAACATGGCGCCCGCAGAGTCATGCACGCGGCGTGCAGGGCACGGGCCCAGGGCAAGGCAGAGAGGTCTGACTTCTAATCTGCTATCAGGGTGTCTGCAGAACGCCGACCGGAGTGCTGAGACTGCCCTCCACACACTCTCAGGGCAGCTGTGCTGATGGGACGTGGGGGAGGAGGGCTGCTTGGAGCTCAGGCCTGTGGCTATGCCCCTTGCAGCAGGTCCCTCGGCCTCCCCAAGGCTCGGGATCCTCATCACTCAGTAAGGGTGTGGTGCCACCTACCAAGAGGGACAGAACCTTAAATGGGAAGACGTGGTGAGGCCCCTGCTCATGTCCACCTCAGTGAGGGGACAAACTGGGGGTGACCATGTCCTCACTGGGCTCGGTTCCTCGGAGGAGCCTCCCTGTGGCCACTGACTGTCCCCAGGGGCCCTTACACAGCTTACGTCTGCTCCCATCATGACCTCCGTGCTCCTGGATGTGCACCCCAGGTGACCCCCAGCCCATGCAGTCTCCGGGCTCCCAGGGCGGGCAGGCAGAGGGGCAGCACGGGAAGCCACTGTGCCCTGCTCTCTAAGCCTGCCGGCGCCTCCACACCAGGGCCCCGGGTGGCCAGGAACAGCTGGGCCGGGGCTGCCGCTGCAGGGGGCAGGGGCAGGAGGTTGCCGTGGGAAAACACCGTGGCAGCCAAACGACAAACTGCAGGCCCCACAGTCTTTCGGGGTGGGGGGTGGGGGCAGACGGGGGTGGGGTGTCTGCATATGAACTGGGAGCAGCATTCTTGATCCTATGGGTGCATTTAAGGAAGATTAAGTAGACAGTGACGTATGACCGAGAAGCCTGCACACCGACAAGTGTGCGTGAACAGACTGCACTTGAGCTCCTGAAAGTCTGTGCTGCCCAGTGCAGTGTTTGCAGGTGTTGTCGGGCAGGAGACGCAGGACCACCAGCCCAGGTGGGATTCGAGGCCCACAGGTGTCCGCTGCCAGCCTGCCACCCCTGACCGCCACGGCCTTCGGCTCAGGAGACTCAGGTTTGCAGTTGGAAAGCTGTTACTGTTCACTGCTGTCAACTTCTTTGCTCTTAACTCAGTGGCTTATAGGCAGCTGGACAGAATTTCTGGAACAGTACTGAGGAGCATCTGGCCCAGCTTTGCAGACACTCCTGCCCACTCCTTAACATGGACTGCAAGGAGCCTCAGAGGGCACTCTGGTGGCCAGGTGCCCCCAGGCATGTCCCGGATCCCTGAGGGAAGTGCCCTGTGCCTCAGTGACGCCCTCCCCTGGCAGAGCCCACAGCCTCGTGGGTCGGGTGGCTCGAGTCAGGGTGGGGCGGGGGAGAAGAAGCCCAGACCCTGCGTTTCTGTGCCCTCCGGCTGCCATCAGTCTGGGGCACAACCCACCTCCCTGTGCTGACCCTGGTTTTACACGGCGGCCGCAGGCAGGAATTGTCTGAAGTGGCATCTATGCCAAGCCCCACGGATGCAGGCGCAGACGCTCCTCCCCCGAGTGAGTGGGGGAGCTCGGGGACCGAGGCCCGCATTTCTGGTTGCACAGCCTCGCTGTTGCAGCTACAACCACATGGCACAGGCTCCGCGAGGTTCTGTGACGCAGGATCCTGTGGGCGACACGAGCCTGCCTGCAAAGACACTTTGGAGATGTGAGGCCCCCGTTCAGGAGTGTCTTCAGGGAGGGCCGGGGGCGGGGGCAGGGCCTGAGGGCTCTGGGCCCAGGCCTGCATCCTGAGGGACGCTGTCATGCAGGTGCCTGGCGGGGCAGGGGGCTGGTGGGGCTGCATCACAGGACACTGGTCGGCTCTGGGCTGCTGAGAACACCTGCAGGAGGCGTAAGGGAGGCCCGCTGCTCCCCATGAGCCCGAGCCCCACAAGGATGGGGCCGTGTCTGCTCCTCCGTGTCCTCAGGACCTCAGGGGATGCATCTGACAGTGGTGGGCTCAGCAGTGGGAGGAAAGTGCTCATGGAGGCCTGGTGCATGGGGGTCGCTCGGGAACCCGCCTGCTCTTCATGCGGAAGCTCAGGCCGGGGCAAGGATCACTGTCCCTTCAGCCGTGGGAGTCCTTGTAAGACCACGTCACCCGCCAAGCAGTGGATGCTTGTCCTTTACCTAAACTCTCAGCCTCTGGTTGAAACGCCCACAGTGAGGGCACCAGGAAGAATAAAGAAAATGACAGCGTCAGCGGCCCTTCCGGAAACCCTGTGCTTGCAAAGTGACTCTGGGGTGAAGACAACTGGAAATCCAGATGACTGCTGTCACGTGACCTTGTTATGTTTAAAAATACCCTCGCCATCTGCACGGAGATAAACTGATCACTCAGCCTCTCCTTGAGCTGTGGCCACTGCCCACTCCCCAGTGCAGCCACGTCCAGAGCTGGGCACCCTACCCAGTCCCCGAGGCAGGACATGTGTGGGCGTGGGGGCAGACAAGCTTGATGTCCCCCAGCTCCAGGACAACTGTCCACTCCCCGGGGACATCACGCAGGACATCCCAGGCTTCCTCCACGACACCTGGGACCCTCGAGTCAGGACTGGGCTCCACCCCCTCCGCGGCCCCATCCTCTTCCAGAGCTGCGGGGGGGAAGTCTGCCTTCAACAGGTGGCTCTGGGACGCTCGGCACTGTAACCAAGGCCTCTGAACAATGATGAACACTGAGCCGCTCACGGAAACACGTGGACCCCAGGAATGGGGGTGGGGATCACCGCCCAGCACACACTCCAGGGGCCGGGTCAGGAGGAGGGACCAGGGTCTGAATTCTCCTGCGAGTCTGTCACCCTGTGCCCTCGGGTAGGTTCTAGCTTCTCCGACTCCCGTCTCTTCATGGCGCAATCTGGAGGATTGAGCACGTTTTTGGAGGCTGAACGTCTGGCATGCCGTCAGGTCTCAGGAGAAACAGAGCAGGCTGGCTGTTTGCCACAACCTGGGGTGGCGGCCCACACGGGGTGGGGTCCGGGGGACTCAGCCCACCTCGGGCATGTATCCCAGACCCCCAGAAGTGCAGCCCATGGCCAGAGGGGAGCACAGGCCAGCCCCTAGGAGACTTGATACAGTTTTCATGAGAGTGGCGTGCATCTCCCCACCTCCTTCAGTGACCTTCACTTTTCTCTGCAGGTGAACAGGCAATGTCCTAAGATTCAGGTTGCAGCAGCCTTTCTGCCTATCATTTCTGAAGTCACGAGCTGCTCCGCCTTCAGTGCTGCCCCTTCCCACCCAAGTATCTTGGGGAAGGTGGCCCCACCCCACCCCCTCGTCCTGGACCCACGGGGCCTGCCCCCGGCCCCGGTAGGACACACTGCTGGCTCAGACTCAGATGGCAGTGCCTGCAATGGCTTCTGATTCTATATGTTTTTGTCTCTTGTTCCCAAGCAACTTCACTGAGTTCAACCAAATTAATAAAAAATAAAATTTCCATGTATTCTCAATGCTGATTTTAACATTTCCTCTTCTTTATATTCCAGCCCAGCTGACTGCATGCTCTTTTTAGGAAAAAACAATAGCCGACAATTAAAGCTGGTGTAACCGACCTATAAAAGCGTGTGCACACTTGATGCACATGGTTTGATGAGTCTGGATGAGTCGACCCGCCCGTGACACCACCGTCACCAGCACGCTAGTGTCCCCAGTGTCCTTGGCTTGCTCTGTGGTCGAGCCCTCCCAAAGCCTGACCCAGTGACATGGCTCCAGGCTCAGTTCCCTGAACCTGCAGCTCCCGAGGGTGCCTGCGTCCACCGACGGTGCCCGGGTTCGGCCCCTGTGTCCAGAGCCGGGGTTTCGGGGCAGGGGCCCAGGGACGGCAGGGACGTGGGGAGAGCCCGAGGGGCTCGCAGGCTGGCGGGGTCAGGGAGGCGAGGGAGCGGGCAGCTAGGGGAGGCTTGGGGGACGCTGGAATAACAGGTGCCCAGAACACAGGGCATCACCTGGCGCCGACTCTGAGTCCTGTGCACGTGCTGGGCTGGAGGCGGTGGAGCCTCCCTCCCCACCCCGCCAATTCTCTGCACCCCTGCAATGTGCCTAGGCTGGTGGGGGAGCCTGCACCTTCCGTGACAGCTTTTCTCATCAGGGAGCTGGGCTCTCAGAAGGTAGAAGACTGGCTCTTGCAGGAGGCCACGCTGCAGGAGAGGCGGTGGAGCGAAGTGCTGCAGCTGACAGCACCCAGGCCGGTGGGCGCTGCTTCCGGGCACAGACGTCCTGGAAGGCGTGCTGCTGGCTCCTGGGAGCACCAGAGAGGACTGCCTCCCTGAGCCCCTGAGCCTGCCCTGCTCACTTCCTGGGCACCGGCTGCCCCACATGCTCTGCGGCCTCCCTTTTGGCCTTGTCCTGGAGCCGATTTTATGCTTGGCTGTTAACAGTCAGTGGGAGCTGCCCCTGCAGCCGTGAACGGTCCTGAGCTGCTCGGGGGGGGGGGGGGGGGGGGGCCGGGGCCCGGGGGGGGAGCACAGATCGAGCTCCAGGCTGGCAGAGCCTGGAGGGCAAGGACACCCCAGTGACAGAGCTGTTCGGAACATGAGGCTGGGAGGGAAGGGATGTGCACACGTGTCCTTTGCAGGGTGGACACACAGGGAGACACACACACTACTACACAGGTACACGATTACATGCACCCTATGTTACACCGAGACGCTGGGCAGCTGGGGGAGGTTGGCAGTGTGTGGGCATGAGGAGGAGGTTTCAGGATGCTCTGTCCTGGCTGCCTGCATGCCCACACCCAGCTCTCCAGCCAACAAGCCCCGTGTCCACGCTCCGTCTGCCCTCAGGGATCTCGGAGGTGACGAGGGACCCGGCTAGGAGGCAGGTGTCCTGTGGGATGGGTGTGGCCTGAGAACGGACCCACCCCAGACACCGCCTTGTCTCAACTTGCCTGTGGATAAATGTGCTTACAGACCCCTGAGGGGCCGATGGGGGCCTGAATGCCAGGAGTCGAGAGCAGAGCAAGCAGACGTCTCCAGTGTCAGGACCCTGCGGAAAATGCAGTCATTTCCCAAGGTGGAGAAGATGTTACTACAGGCGTCGTTTACCCAAGACGATGTCAGAGAAACACCACTTGGCACACAGGTCCTGCCGTCGAGGATGAGGAGTGGAGAGCAAGGACTGAATACAGGAAGAGCTCATGGAAAACGTCCCCAGGAAGGCCTCCAGGAAGATGGGGCTGGGAGTGTGCTGGTCCTCTTCACAACTTCCGGGAGGGAGGGACGGCAGGTTTACACGCATGAGGGGGTGTGAACAGAGGTCAGGCTGCGGGGGAGCAGGGCAGGTGCGGAGAGAGGGCAGGGCATCCACTGAAAGCAGTGACCTTGGGAAACGATTCTATGTCATCTCAGCCCGGGGACACTGTGCTGGGGACCCATGACCCTCTCTAAGGCACGAACACACCCCTGGTGCATCGTCCGTTGGGTGATGTTTTCACCTGTGGATTGTGAATTAAGCCTTCGCACCAGTCCCACCATACTCCACAATGGTCCCTGGATTAGCAACAAACAGAAAAGCGTCAGCCGTCAGCCTCTGAGCGGTGGACCAGCTGCTCAACACAGTCCTCAGGGTCGGGCTCACGTCAGGACACGCAGCCCCAGTCAGCACCCGGCCGCACTCGCCCTGGACCCACACTGACGACGATGCCCTGATCCCAGCCAGTGACGCCTACTGGAGACGGGTCAGCCCGCAGACCAACCTCGGCCACCAGCGGCCGACCACACTGTGCACAAGCAAGTGACATGGGGTCCAGTTGCTCTAAGGGAGCCTGTCCTGACGAGTCCTGGCCACAGAGGCGCCCTGCGGCCTGGCCCGCCCCCGCCCCACTTGGCTGCCGCACGTGGGGTGGCAGAGCCTGGGCCCCGGATGGCTGCCGGTGGGGGTGCCAGCTCCCCACCCAGAGCTCCAGCAGCTGGACTGTGAGTGCAAACTGTGTTCTGTTCTCTAAAGGTGCTGATCCTGAGGTGGAGCTCCCAGCAAAGTTTTCCAGAGGCGAGGTTTCCCTTTCACGAAGGGTGGACGCAGCTGGAGGGTTCTGGACACTGGAATAAGAAGGTCACACGGTTTGTGTAAATGTGTCCCTGGCCCCGTCCTCTGCTGCTTTTATTGACTCCCCTGAAAAGATTTAAAATTTCCAAGAACATTGATTTCAACTTCTTTGGAGCATGTTTCACAGCCTGTAGGCTGGTGAGAACTGAATGAATCAGGGGCTAAGAAACTCAGTGATAAGACAAGGGTGGCAGCAAATAATGATTTGGGCATAAACAGAGTCCAGGTTCGATGTGGCACATCAGGAAGAAACAGACCCACTGCTCCTCAGGAACAAAATAGCAGCCTCTGAGTATACCAGTCAGGAGACACAAATTGATTCCAACGATCTGAAAATGCGTTCCATGATCTCTCATTTTTTATTTAAACCTGGCATTGCATTGTGTGAGGACAAAAGGTAAAATTCACGCTGATAATTAAAAGTTAAAGTTAAAAATTTTCTTCACTTGTTTTTGTTGTTCAGTAGCTAAATCACGTCTGATTCTTTGTAACTCAGCACTTCAGGCTTCCCTGTCCTTCACCATCTCCCAGAGTTTGCTCAAACTCATGTCAGCTCTTTGCATCAGGTGGCCCAAGTATTGGAGCTTCAGCTGCATTATCAGTCCTTCCAATGAATATTCAGGGTTTATTTCCTTGATGATTGACTGGTTTGATCTCCCTGCTGTCCAAGGGACTTTCAAGAGTCTTCTCCAATACTACATTTTGAAAGCATCAATTCTTGGGTGCTCAGCCTTCTTTATGGTCCAACTCTCACATCCATACATGAGTACTGGAAAAACCACAGCTTTGACTATACAGACTTTTGTCAGGAAAGTGATGTCTCTGCTTTTTAATATGCTGTCTAGATTTGTCATAGCTTTCCTTCCAAAAAGCAAGCATCATTTAATTTTGTGGCTGCAGTTACTGTCTACAGTGATTTTGGAGCCCTCCAAAATCTGTTATTACTTCCACTTTTTCCCCTTCTATTTGCTATAAGGTGATGGGACTGGATGCCATGATCTTAGTTTTTTGAATGCTGAGTTTTAAACCAGCTTTTTCACTCTCCTCTTTCACCCTCATCAAGAGGCTCTTTATTTCCTCTTCACTTTCTGCCATTAAAGTGATATCATCTGCCTATCTGAGGCTATTGATATTTCTTCCTGCCATCTTGATTCCAGCTTGTGATTCATCCAATCTGGCATTTTGTATGATGTACTCTGTATTTTTACTTATGATGACATAAATATGCAAGTAAACAATCTGCTGACAATTCAGGTGACTGGGAAAAAGGCAAAGCTGGGTGCCCCAGTACTTTTATGGGGGCTCTTTCATGCTTATTAAACAAGTGGCCCTGCCCAGGGCCTGCGCACGAGGAGAGCAGATGCTCATGCTCTCGGGGGTCTTGGTGCTCACCGGGGAAGACGGTGATGAACTTGAACTTAAGCTGTGAAAAGCCACAGGAGATGGCAGGTAGGGTGTCCGCAGTGGGACCTGAGCTGAGTCTATGGGGGATCCTTGGGGAAAGTTCAAAGAGAGGCCATTTTAATCTTTACATTTAATTTACATTCTAATCTTTCTCAAGAAATCACCTCTCAGTTTGGGACTTTTTGTTAGCATATATACCCACCAAGGTTGCTATATGCTTTCTAGATTACACATGCCCACCTGCTACAGGGACAGTGAAGAAGCCTCTACTCGGGGCTGCTCTGTTCAGGACATTCTATGCTCATGTGTCTTCCTGGTCCATTTAGGGAGAGGTCCCCGCCGTACTCCAAAGATAGAAAAGAAAAGGGCAGTAAGGTTTTAATCTGGGCTGAGCTAGTAGTTTATGCACATGAAGTCTGCACAGAGATAAGTTCGCCAAGCTCCCCAAATCCTGAAATGACAAAAAATGATGAAATCTCCCTTAAATGACAGAGCGTGCTGGCATTTCCCTGCGGTGCCCAGCTACAGTGTTGCAGGGCTGGCTCCAAGGAGAGGAGGAGAATGTCCAGCCTTAGGTGAAATCTGGGTTCAGGCTGGGTTTGATCTGGAAGCTGTGTGGTCACTGCCAAGATCTGAGACCATTTATACTCCTGCTCTCTGCAGAGAGGAAGTAGGTCAGCCCCTCAGGCAGGGGACTGCCAGGAAATGTTTTGTTTTAGGTATTACAACACAGTGCCTACCTCTCTCTTCACTGGTATTTTAGGAAAGACAGAAAAAAAGAAATCTACCTACTCGAGTGTCTTGTACATATTGAAAGTGAAAGACACTCAGTCATGTCCAACTCTTTGTGACTCCATGGACTATACAGTCCATGGGATTCTCCAGGCCAGAATACTGGAGTGGGCAGCCTTTCCCTTTTCCAGGGGATCTTCCCAACCCAGGGATCAAACCTGGGTCTCCCACATTGCAGGAGGATTCTTTACCAGGGGAAGTGAAGTTGCATGTGTGCTGAGTTGCTTCAGTGGTGTCCAACTCTTTGTGATCCTATGGACTGTAGCCGCCAGGCTTCTCTGTCCATGGGATTCTCCTGGCAAGAATAGGTTGCCATGGAGTGGGTTGCCATGTCCTTCTCCATTGTACATAGTAATTCTTGATGATTATAGCATTGATAAGAGGCTAAAAACAATGTAGCTAAGCAAAGAGGTATTAATCCCCATCAAGAGGAATTTTTGAAAGAATAACACTATTTGTTTCCCATGTTATAAAACTAAAAAAGAAAACTTTGATGGAAAATGGATATAATATTGTGCCTTAAATAATTTTACATCTGGAGCAATGTTAATGCCTTAAAGTGACATTAGAAGAAAGTGCTTGGCATACTTACTACAACATACAGAATGAATGCCAAGGCATAACTATAGACCACACTGGGGACACAGAATCACATTTGGTTTTAGAAGGGCAACTGTAAGAACAACCTGATTCTCTCGTCGTGTTGTAAAGTTCCCGCAGAGCTAAGTTCATGGTCAGTGCAAACAAGCAGGGGACAGTCTGTGACACAGTCTCCTAGGAAAAGGGTCTGTCACTCCACTGAAACTCTGATGTCGTGGAATTACAAGTGTCCATCTGTTGTTATGGGGCCCAGACAGCAGTTTGTCCTGATTTGGAGAAGGTTAAATGAGGCTCTATGGCAGTGTAACACAGACTGCGTTCACTCTGTGTCCTCATGGCCCTTCCTGTCTGACGAAGTCGGAGCTCCTGCATGGCCCTGAGGCCATGTCCAGCTCTCCTGTGGGGGTGATGAGATGTCCGCATGGGCAGAACCAACCCACGTAAACACCTGGCAAGTTCTCCACTCTACTCCTCATCCCATGAGGTAACAACTGGGCTTTCTGGAAGGAGGCAGAGTATCCCCAGCAGCCAAGAGATACAGACCTGCATGATCAGGGCGGAAATGCGTATAATCAAAAGCTGCCCCAGGTTTCCGGGCAGCAACTTCGTTGCTGGGCAGAGGCAGGAGGCTGGGTTTCACAGACAGGTTTGTGAATATTCCAGGAAAAAGTGCCATAAACACAGTTGGTAACTACAGGATAGCATCTCTGCCCTACAGGTAAGTGGTGACAGGATGGAGCCATGCTCTCCACGTGGAGAGCTGTGAGCACCAGACTTACAAGTGGGCACTGGTTGAACTCTCACCAGGGAAGAGGCTGTGTGAGCACTGCTGCTGTTGTTTAGGTGCTCAGCTGCGTCCAACTCTTGTGACCCCATGGACGGTACCTGCCAGGCTCCTCTGTCCATGGGACTCTCCAGGCAAGAATGCTGGAGCGGCTGCCATGCCCTCTTCCAGGGGATCTTCCCAACCCAGGGATCGAACCCAAGTCTTCTGCACTGCAGGCAGATTCTTTATGGCTGAGTCATTAGAAATAAAACTAAAAGACCCCCTACTTTCAATGAGCTCACAGTCTACGAAGTGAGGTAGACATGAAAAGTAACAGTAAATACACTTATTATTATGCATTCTGACAAAGGAAATAGCATGTGTATCTGTTTGATGACAGTTAAAGAGGGAGCAGTGAACTCAGCTTATCAGAGAAGATCCTAACATAGTGACATGTGATCCCCACGTTCAGTGAAGAAGAGGCGTCTGCCATGGTGGAAGGTGTGGGAAGACGTGAAGGAACAGGGTGAGCTGGGCCCCAGTGCATGCGGCTCCCTGGACATTTACTGTGGAGCATCCCGACATGCCTCAGTTGCGTTTGTCCTGGCGAAGAATGTATATTTTAAGTCTGGCATGCCAGTGTTTTTCATTATGCCTGGCTTTTAACTGGAATTCTATTTTACAAAATAGGAAATATTCTAAGTTCCTGTTAAATTATGCACATCTAAAATATCTACTGGCTATAAATGGATTAAAAATTCAAGGCTCACCCAGTATTAGTCAGGTGTCTGTCACTAGTTGCAGTTACCCAAGGCCTCTGAAAAACCTGGAGGCTGTCCCCAGAGGGAGCCCCTGAGAGACAGGGCTGTCACACGTTCCACTTCACAGGGTTACAGTACAGTTGGCTAAATTTTATGCCATGAAATAAAATTAAAATGCTTGCATGTATTGTGTTCATTTGTGAGTTAGTTTGGAAACTAAAGAATGGGTCTAAGAAAACTGACTCTATAAATTGAAAAAAATAAAAAAGGAGCTCCTACTCCCCAAAACCAAGCAATTATAGAGTACAACTAACCATGTTTTTTTTCCCCCCAAATTCTGAGAACCACTGAATTTTAGATTTTACAGACGAGGGAACGCCACTGGGTTTGCTGCTGTTGTTTGTTGTTTAGTCACTCAGTTGTGTCTGACTCTTTGTGACGCCATAGACAACAGCACACCAGGCCTCCCTGTCCATCATTATCTCCTGGAGCTTACTCAAGCTCATGTCCATTGAGTCAGTGATGCCATCCAACCTTCTTGTCCTCTGTCGTCCCCTTAGCCTCCTGCTCTCAATCTTTCCCAGCATCAGGGTCTTTTCCAATGAGTCAGTTCTTCCCATCAGGTGGCCAAAGTATTGGAGTTTCAGCTTCATCATCAGTCCTTCCAATGAATATTCAGGACAGATTTCCTTTAGGATGGACTGGTTGGATCTCCTTGCTGTCCAAGAGACTCTCAAGAGTCTTCTCCAACACCACAGTTCAAAAGCATCAATTCTTTGGCGCTCAGCTTTCTTTATGGTTCAACTCTCATATCCATACATGACTACTGGGAAAACCATAGCTTTGACTACATGGACCTTCATCTGCAAAGTAATATCTTTGCTTTTTAATATGCTGTCTAGGCTGGTCATAGGTTTTCTTCCAAAGAGTAAGCATCTTTTAATTTCATGGCTGCAGTCACCATCTACAGTGACTTTGGAACCCAAGAAAATAAAGTCTGTCACTGTTTCCATTGTTTCCCTATCTATTTGCCATGAAGTGATGGGACCAGATGCCATGATCTTTGTTTTTTGCATGTTGAGTTTTAAGTCAGCTTTTTCACTCTCCTCTTTAACTTTCATCAAGCGGCTCTTTAGTTCTTTGCTTTCTGCCATAAGGGTGGTGTCATATGCATATCTGAGGTTATCGCTGTTTCTCCTGGCAATCCTGATTCCAGCTTGTGATTCATCCAACCTGGCATTTCTCATGATGTACTCTGCATATAAGTTAAATAAGCAGGGTGACAATATATAGCCTTGACGTACTCCTTTCCCTATTTGGAATCAGTCTGCTGTTCCATGTTCAGTTCTAACTGTTGCTTCCTGACCTGCATACAGGTTTCTTATGAGGCAGGTCAGGTGGTCTGGTATTCCCATCTCTTGAAGAATTTTCCACAGTTTGTTGTGAGCCACACAGTCAAAGGCAGACAGGGCTCCGGATGAGCGTGAACCTGGAGGTGACCCAGGGTGGTCCCTGGCAGGGCCGGCACGCGGCTCTGTGGGGCCTCCCTGCGTGCCCCAGGCCTCCGCCCTGCTGATCTGATGCTGCTCGGGAGCTCAATCGCACCTGTGTGCTGTTGCCCCCGGCGGTCATCAGTCCCGGCCGCTCTCCTGCACCTCGGCCTCTGTGAATAGCTGCCCACTCCATACCTCCGCCTGGTCTCCACCACACTCAGCCTGGCTCAGAGTACCATGATTTTCTACCACAGATCTTTCCCTCCCCTAGGGTCCGCGTCTTGGTAAATGACACTGTGATTACTAAACCACTCAAAAGCTCAGCTTGAAAATGAACTGGGCATGTTTGATCTCATTTTTCTTTCTCACCTCACAACAAATCTGAAAGAAGATATTGTCGTCTTTGCCTTCTAAGTGCACCTGGAATCCAAACTCTTGTGAGCGAAGCCCCTCAGTCCAGGCCGCAGCATCCCCGGCTGTGACGCAAACCTTCCAGATGTCGTCCTCCCTGCTCTTGGAGCCCAGTGGTCATGCCAACCAGCCTCAGCATGGCCGAGGGCATCCAAGCTCTTCCAGAGCAGAAGTTAAATCCACAGCACGCCCTGAAGACCCTCACGTCCCCTCCCTTCCTGTTGACCTCACCTGCCACGGTTCCCATCTTGATCACATCCCACCAGCAACACCAGCCTGGGTGTTTCTCACCATCCAGGTTTCCTCTCATTTCAGTCCGCACACCCAACATTTCACTGCCTGGAATGTCCTTCCCCCAAAGCTCCCCATCTCCTCCCTCCCCTCTGCCTGTGTCCACTGGGAGGTCAGTTACTCTGAGAGCTGAGCCTGACCTCAGGCAGCTCCAAGCTCCTCAGGTCAGCAGGTGCCCTTGCTGACCTTGGCATCATGATGCTGTTTGCTGACATGAGCACTTCCGAGGCACCTGCCCTCCCCTGGAGAAGGTAAGCTCCGTGAAATCAGCAAGTTTGACATTTCCTATTACTATATTCCTACAAAGAATAAATATTTTGTCAGTTCTCGGCTTATTACACACCCATCCCACTCCTGTCTAGAGTGTAGAAGTGGGAAACAGATAAATGATGGATGGACAGAAAGATACAGTACACAGATGGGAGATAAACAGGAGGTGATTGATAAATGATAAATAGATAATGATAACTAAATGCATTTCCTCTTCCTATAACAAGGATTCCAAACATGACATGACTTCTGTTCACCAATCAGCTGTGCTTGCACGAATCTTTGGTGTGAGTGAGAGTGAGAGGAGACCAGTGTCCAGGTTCAGGGAATCTACTTTCCCAGCACAGATTGTGGCAGAGATGGTGAAAACAGTTCCAGGGAGATGACCTCACAGCTGAGTGGTCTGCTGGAGGCCGTGGGCTCAGGGGCTGTGGCCACAGGGCTTCTGGCCATGGCAGAGATGAGGGCACCCAAGGCACAGGCCCGAGCTTGACCTCCAGGCCCAGAGACAGCCCAAATGCCCCATCACCCCTGCTTCCCCTTTCCACATAAATGAGAAAACAGGAGCCACTGTTATAACTGAGCCTCCATCAACACACCAGCTAAGCTTCCTAAAAACCAGCAAGGAGATACCAGTTGATTCCTACCCTCCAGGTGAGAAATATCCACACTAAAGCCAGGATGATGAGTTCTGACTTCATCCTAAAATCTACGGGACCCACTGAACCCTAATCTGTAGTAAAATGACATAATTAACTTTGTGTTTCGGAACGTATGGTCCAGCAGCTGTTGGACGGTCTTAGAGAGACAGGAACTGACTGCTAACAAAGGAATCAGAACAGTGTCTAAGAAAGCCATCTCAAGTCACGTAGTTGCACACTCACACACAAGATGAATAAGGTTCACACTTGTCAACCTAGTAACAAGCTATCTCACAAGGAAAGAACATCATAACTAAACATGTGGTTGTGGTGGTTTTAGTTGCTGACTCATGTCCGACTCTTGCAACCCCCTGGACTATATCACAGCAGGCTCCTCTGTCCATGGATTTTCCAGGTAAGAATACTGGAGTCAGTTGCCATTTCCTTCTCCAGGGGATCCTCCTGACCCCAGGATCGAACCCAGGTCTCCTGCATTGTAGGGAGATTCTTCACTAACTGAGCCACCAGGGAAGCCCCAGTTAGGCATCCAGTGTGTGCTAATTTCTCAGCATCACCAAAACCAGGGACGGATACTGGCCTGAGGACAGCGGGAGCCAGCAGAGACACTCACACAACAGCGATTCCCCACGTCACCTGTCACCACTGTGTCCTTCACTGGGCAACAGCTCCCTAATGACTCACACCTATGGTAACAAGTCAGCATCTGATGTGGCAAGAACGGAATGTTGGGATTACATGGTTTGTGTTGTTTAATCAAGGTGAACACATTTAGCAACCCCATAGAAGAAATGACATCCTTGTGTAAATAATTAAAGCCAGAGACTCTAAACATTTTTTTTTGTATGTGTACATCAATTCATCATGAGTTACAGATTCTAAGAAAACTAAAATCCTTGTTGGCAACCTGATCACCTCACTGACCACTATGCCTTTAGACAGCTCTCCTGCTGGTCACACTTATCCTGGCTGGGGGTGGGGGGGGGGTCACTGTCCCTGTGGTTCATTCACTGGCCTGTTCATCAACTCAGGCAAAGGTCAAGCTAAGTGCCCTGCCTGTAGTTAAACTGAATCAAATGATTAGGACAATCTTGTCCTTGTTGACAGACCAGAAAAATCTATCAGGGAAAAAAACAAAACTGATTCAGACTTACAAAGCTTAAAGCAATGGTAAAAATATGACTTTTACAAACAACTTCTGTTAGAAGTCCTTGTATTAGTTTGCTAGAGTTTGCCAAAACAGACAACCACAGGACTGGGTGGCTTCAGCAAGAGAAATTTACTCTCTCGTGGCTGCTCTATGATTGACAGGAGGAAGGGATGGACGGACCTGCCCGTCCATCAGGACAGGCACAGGGTGGTCGCGGGCAGATGTGGCATCCCGCTCTCAGATCACACTCCAGCCCTGGGGGGCATGCTGCACCTGTACGCTGAGGGACCCTGACTTCCATAGAGCACAGCGGGTTTTCAATCCCGCCTAGACCTCCCGCCTGTGGCTCAGAGTCAGCGAAGACCTAGCTGAGATGAGAACCATTAGGAGACAGATGCAGTCTGGTGCGCTTCCAGCCACACAACACAAATGGTTGTGTTAGTAGCTTTCCAGCTGCTGGGTGGGTACCCACTCTGCGTGTTTGCACGGAAAATTAAAACAGAGCAAAATTATATTAAATTTTGATATGAGTCGCTAGATTTTAATCTAAAACATAATAAATTAATATATCGCTTGACAGTATTTAATTTATAGCCTCAGGCCCTGTTCAGATGACATGGGGGAGCTGCTTTTTGCATCAATGGAGGTGACCTACGACCCGCATCAGGGGATGCGTCTGTCACGCAGGGAAGCTGAACATCCACGTTAGAGACGGACTTTTACAGAATCAAGGGTGCCGAAGGCTGCCATCCTGCGGAGGCACGAGCTGGCTCCCGGGAGCTGGGAGCCGGGAGCCTGAGTTCCAGCACAGCAGGTGCCCATGGCGGAGGGGATGGCGGTGCCGGGAGGTGAAGGGTGAAGAGTCGGGAAAGTGGGGCTGAAGTGGCAACCATGTGCTCCCGGATAAGCTTCCTCTGCTGCTGCTGCTGCTGCTTTGGTTTGAGAAATTCAAGACCGAGACCAGGCTGCTGAAGAGTTCACAAAAAACGGAAAGAAAGGAAAGAGGAGGAAACCCAGTGCTAGATGCTGTACAAGGCCTCGGGTCCTGGAAAGGCTCTTCTTTTAGAGCACGTCAACTTTCTTGAGTGCTGAGAATCACCCCCAATTATTTCCTGACTTTCTCCAGGAAGTTTCATCTTCCCAAAACACTACCATTAAGTGTCTTTTCATTATCTGTAAACAACCCTCCAGCTGAAAGCATTAGAAAACTATTACAATGAAGTGATATTCTGGAAATCATGTTACTAATTTCAAGAAAGGTAACTGCTCCTTGTAACCACCTCCTGGTGGATGTCCTGCATGGCACATGGAGGGCGGCAGACAGGAAGGGAGACACACGGCCCTTGTCTGCCCAGGCTGGGAGTTCACCTGGGACCTCGGGGACACTGCGAGGAGCTGGTGACGAGCTCCACCTGAGTTCACCACGCAGAACAGTGAATGGAGGTCTGCAGGAGACAGGATGCCATGGTGGGAAGGCCGAGGAGAGGCCCAACGCTGGGCCCAGGGCTGGGGGTGACCCACGGGGGCACGCGGAGCAGAGCGTCTGCTGCACGCCTCGGGCTGGCGAAGGGCTGCCCTCGGGCTGTTCGCTCCCTCCCGGGAGGATAATCCTGGAAGGTGGGCACAGAAGACTGAGCTCAGACAAGCAGATGATGACGCGAGAGGAACTCAGCTATAGTTTCTGATGGAGAATCCCCGAAGACTTGATCCAACAACAGACAGATCTACAGTGTAGTGATTTTAACAGATTTAAAAGCAAGTATTAAGTGAGCCTAAGCTCTAAAACATACTGCACTTTTAAGGCCAGAAGCCCCACGACGACTCATTTCAGCAGTTTTAGAAAGAATTTGATAGAGAAAAGCTGGGGGAGAGAATGTGGGGAGAAAATCAGTGTGGGGAGAAAACCTCTATTTCCTAAGGCTCGTTTACCAGAAATACATCCCATGTGTAGCTGACTTAATAGTAATTATAGTGGAAAATTGAAAACCTGGTGGGGTTATAAACTCTAGAGCAAATAAATATGTTTCTTACAACATGTTTTCATGGGATATTATAATAATTTCTAATATCTATAAACAAGCAGTTATGTTTCATCATCTTATGTGGGAAACACCTGTTTGGTGGTTTCTTAATGACGGGGTTTATGGGCCTTGGTCTTTGGAGTAACTGGTGAATCTGGGGAAGGAGGCACTTCGGGCTCAGTTCAGCTCAGCAAGAGCCAGGCCTCCCTCTGCAACCCCTGCCACAGGACGCAGGCTTTTTCTTCTCATATGTATTTATTACTTTCAATCTTTTCATATCCTCTGATTAGAAAATCTTTTACACAATGACCATTTCAGGTTGAATCACTGTATGCAGGACAGGGCTCCCAGCACCCTTCATGACAGAGTACTGTATCTGCTACCCTGAGTTCTTGGCCAGCAACCCAGATGGACTCAGCATGTGTGTGTGTGTGTGTGTGTGTGTGTGTGTGTGTGTGTGTGTAAATCCGTATCATATACATGTGCACACACGTGGTAAAGGTGAACGGCTGTCCAGTGTGGATCTGCTATGGACACTGGTGAGCATTTTCCTTCAGTTCTAACTGAGGCCCTATTTGTACTAAAAAAGCATAAGACACATGTGGTTCTGACTATGCCTTGTTTTTAATGATGCACAGAATCTTTGAGAGTAGAACATACTGTAGGCTGGGCTTGACTTCACATACTTGGTTGGATTCTTGCTATTCTATTAAATAGATGTACCTGGAAGTGACCTTTTCCTAGAGACAGATGACTATGTTCGCTTCCCGTCTTTCATTCCTATGAACCCTCTTGCAATAAACAACTCTACCTCTATTGATGTGATACTATGCACATGTCCATGGAATCAACTTCAGTTTAATTAGTTGTTACAAGCTTTGTGTATTTTAAATTTTTTGTGAATATCTTTATTGTGGTTAAACACAAACCTCTTCATACTCCTTATTATTTTTTTATTTTCTCTTCGACTGATTATGTCCTTCCTTCTGATAGCTTTGGTTTCCCTAGTTTCTCAAGGTGTGATATTAGGCTATTGATTTGAAATCTGTATTCTTTTTTAATGTAGGCATTTACAACTATTAATTCCCTGGTAAGCACAGCCTCTGTAACATCCCGTGTGTTTTGGTATGTGGTGTTTTCATTTCATTATATCTTTATCTCTATGTATTTTCTAATCTTCTGTGTGATTTCTTCTTTGATCATTGGTTGTCTGAATGTGTGTTTTCCCACATACTTATAAATTGTATAATTTTCCTCCTGTTGTGGATTTATAGCTTTATTCCATTATCCTCAAAAATACACTTCATATGATTTTAATTTTTTCAAATATGTGGAGATGTGTTTTGTAGCCTAAAATATTGCCTATCATAGAGAACATTCCATATTCACTTTAGAAGGAGTAGAGGTGTATTTAGAAGTGAATATTCTCTTTTCGAGTAGAGCCTTCTATTAACACACATGTATTATGTGTATTGTGTCTAGTTGGTTTACAGTGCTGTTTAAGTACTCTGTTTTTACTGACCTTCTATCTAGACATTCTATCCATTACTTAAAGTGCTTCAACTCTCCAAGTATAATTGTTAAATTGCCTATTTCTTTGTTCTACCAATATTTGCTTCATATATGTTAGGACACTATTTGGTGCCTATTTTTAACACTGTTATATTTTCTTGGTGAATTGACGCTTTTATCAGCATATAAATATCTTTGGTCCCTCATTTGTTCCATTATTTCCTTTTGTGTTTAGTTGTTTACTTGTAGTGAACCATTTTGGTTTTCCTTTCATTTCCTTTTGTGTATGTTGTTGTTCAGTCGCTCAGTTGTGTCCGACTCTTTGCAACCCCACAGACTGCAGCATGCCAGGCTTCCCTGTCCTTCACTCTTTCCTGGAGCTTGCTCAAATGCATATCCATTAAGTCAGTGATGCCATCCAACCATCTCATCCTCTTTCATCCCCTTCTGCTCCTGCCTTCAATCTTTCCCAGCATCAGGGTTCTTTTCTAGTGAGTCAGCTCTTCCCATCAGGTGGCCAAAGTATTGGAGCTTCAGCTTCAGCATCAGTCCTTCCAATGAATGGCCAGGGTTGATTTCCTTTAGGATTGATTGGTTTGGTCTCCTTGCTGTCCAAGGGACTCTTAAAGAGTCTTCTCCAGCACCACAGTTCAGAGGGGTCAATTCTTTGGCACTCAGCCTTCTTTATGGTCCAATTCTCACATCTGTACATGGATACTGGAAAAACCACAGCTTTGACTATATGGACATTTATCAGAAAAGTGATATCTCTGCTTCTTAATACACTGCCTAGGTTTGTCATAACTTTTCTTTCAAGGAGCAAGTGTCTTTTAATTTCATGACTGGAGTCACCATCTGCAGTGATTTTGGAGCACAAGAAAATAAAGTCTGTCACTGTTTCCATTGTTTCCCCGTCTAACTGCCATGAAGTGATGTGTATGTATTTTTATATATTTTTTGTAGATCAATTTAGGATGTTAGAATTACATTTATCTTCCTAAAGGAATTCTCCAGACAAGAATATTGGAGTGGGTTGCCATGCCCTTCTCCAGGGGATCTTCCCAACCCAGGGATGGAACTTGGGTTCTCCCGCTGCATTGAAGGCAGATGCTTTACTGTCTGAGCCACGAGGGAGGTCCAAAATTACAACAATTTAGCTCAAACTGATGCAATACTAACTTCAGTAGCAGACAAAAACTCTGCTTCTGACAGCTGCATTCCTCTTATTGATTTCCACAAATCATACCTTGATACCTGTGTCCAATAACATAGATTTATAATTATCTCTTATGCAGTTGTCTCAATTGCTATAATCACTGTAGGAAATAGAAAGTGGAATTATAAACCATAAATACAGCAATGTCAGCTTTCACACTTGCTCATGTAGTTACATTTACTGAAGACCCCTTTCTTCACGGAGCTTTGAGTTGCTGTCTTCCATTCTTTCATTTCAATCTGAACAACTCCCCTCACCATTTCTTTCAGAGTGGGTCTAGAGGTAACCAAACTCTCTCAACTGTGTATTTTATGGGAAGGTCTTAATTTTGCCTTCATTTTGAAGGAAAGGTTCAGTGAATACAGATTTATGTGGCAGTTTTCTCCCAGGCCTTTAGGCATCAGCCCATTCTCTTCTGAGTATACTGGGCTCTTTCTGATGTCAGTGGTCCCTTAGGCTCCCTCAACTATCCTCACTTTTTTTTTTTTCTCTGTTTTTCGGCCTCTAATTTCAGTTGTTTTGTATTAAAGTTTGTGCACTCCTTCCTCTGTGGCTTCAATTTTCATTTCAGTCGCCATATTTTTCTTCTCCAGAATTTCTACTGGACTGCTATAACTTTCTATTTATATTCTCACTTTGCCCATAGATAGTTCAGCTCCTTGACCATATTTAAGACAATTATCTTTAAAATATTCACTTAGTAAGTGCTATGTCTGGAACTTCCTCAGGAATGGTTTCTTTCAACTTACTTTGTTGCTTTGAATGGGCCATACTTTCCTGTTTCTTTTACTTTTTTCAAAAATTAAAACTTTAAAAATTTAAAACCTTCCTATATACCCTATATTTTTTTATTGTAAACTGGACATTTGAACAAAAATGTGATATTATACTGTGGTAATTGTGGAAACTGTTCCCAGGATTGACTTTTTGTATTGTTGAAGGCTACTGTAGTCTAGTAACTTTCCAAACTTTTTTTGAACAAAACTGCATTTGCTCTTGTAAGTGGTCACTAAGGTCACTGTTCCTTAGCTTGAGACCAGCGAGTGTTTTGAAAGAAATTTCTTTGAATGCCAGAAGCTAAAAATAGAAAAACAAAGAACAAACAGAACTGTTCTCGCAGTCCTTCCAGACCTTCCTTGTGCTGCGCTGTGCTCCCAAGTGTAAGCAGGCTTGTGGGAGCACAGACATCGGCCTGAAGCAAGCCCAGCATCTTCTCAGGTTTCTCTGAACATGCACACTGACCTGGACACATATGTGGCAGTCTAAATTCCCTTGTACACACAGGTAGTACTTTTTTTTTTAATAATGATAAAATACACATAAAAATCTGACAAGTGGCTGGAGGCAAGGAAAATGAAAATTCTACCAGCCCTTTTCACCATTTTTAAGTTGCTTTTCTCTTGATGGAGTCTCTCTTTGGCTGCTGTAAACTCTGCCTATTCTCCAGTGTCCTGAAAAAGTTGTTTTTGACTGTTTCCGTTTCTCCCTCATGTCTCTGTGAAGGGCTGGACTTGGAGCTGCTTTCTCCTCCACTGAGACAGTTCCACTCCCGCTCACCTTGAATTTCCCTTCACAGAAGTGTTGGTCATGGGACCGGCTGAGGCCTTCACCAGCGTTGGGCAGTAAGCGATGTTTTCATCTTTGTCATTTTGATGAGAAAAAGTAAAACACTTCATTAAAAATGTTCCCTTTGTCATTAAAAGAGGCCGAGCACCTTCTCCTGTGTGCATACTTATACATAAAGCATACTTATACACTAATGCATACTTATACAGCGAGACGGGCACCGCCTAGCCACCTAGTAAAGCAAGTAAATATGCAAGATGCACCATGGTGCCTCACCCAGTAAGTGATTCAGGACTCGGGCACCTATGACTCTAACTCAGAGAGGGGTACGCGGGCAGTGGGGGACGCTCGGGAGGGCGCAGGCACGGCCACACAGAGGGGGCAGAGCGTCAAAGCCTGCAGGACTCGGCATACGCAGTCCTAGTCAAGGCGATCTAGACTGACTGCTTTCCCACACGTCCTTTCTGCTCTCTCTGCTTCATCTGAATCTGTTTTTTTTTTTTTTTTTAAAGCTTCTTTCACTAGAAACTGTAAAAGATGCATAAAGGCAGAAACAACTCACTGCAGTCGATTTTGCATTACCCTCCCTCTGGTTCAGAACTGTGGTGAATGGAAGCAAACATCTTCACACAACAAGGTGGGGAGAGTGTCCTTGCTCAGAGCCACTCCCTCAGGAAAGGACAGCACGGGACCCACGCTCAGGATACAGAGGTTACGTCCCAGGGAGAGTTCTGCTCCTCAGGTAAGGAAAGCAGGGTTATTGTGTCCTGTGGACAGCTGGGCACCCACCCTCAGGGCACGGTGGGTCGTGCTCCGAGGAACTGTGCTGGGCTGGCCACGCCCCCCCACGCCATCTGCAGACGCAGGACTGCGGCCCCGCCTTGGCAGGGAGTGCAGGCGCAGCTCCCATTTAGGGCTTCAAGCCAACTGAATGAGCGCTTTTACATTGCAATTATCCTTGGGAGGTAAGGAGTAAATCTTGGGAGAAGTGATTCATTTTGCAAGGTCCAAACCAACATTCAATCTAAATCCCATTCCTAGTGAAATAGTAGCTACTGGCTTTATAAACAAAAAAAAACCACATAAAATAATCTTTGAACCAGGAAAGAAGAATAAATTCATGGGTAATTTGCTAACTTGCTCATTATAATCCAGAAACTTTAGAATCAGAAAAACACATTACTAAAATAGCTTTGAACGCCAATTGTGTGTTGCTTTGGAAAAGTCTGTGAAGAACAATATGCTACTGGAGATCAGTGGAGAAATTAACTCCAGAAAGAATGAAGAGACAGAGCCAAAGCAGAAGCAACACCCAGTTGTGGGTGTGACTGGCGACAGAAGCAAAGACTGATGCTGTAAAGGGCAATATTGCATAGGAACCTGGAATGTTAGTTCCATGAATCAAGGCAAATTGGAAGTGGTCAAACAGAGATGGCAAGAGTGAACTGAAATATAAGAATCAGTGAACTAAACTGGACTGAAATGGGTAAATTTAACTCAGATGACCATTACATCTATTGTTATGGGCAGGAATCCCTTAGAAGAAATGGAGTAGTCATCATAGTCAACAAAAGAGTCCAAAATGCAGTACTTGGGTGCAGTCTCAAAAAGGACAGAAGAATCTGTTTGTTTCCAAGGCAAATCATTCAGTATCACAGTAATCCAAGTCTCTGCCCCAACCAGTAACTCTGAAGAAGCTGAAGTTGAACAGTTCTATGAAGGCCTATAAGACCTTCTAGAACTAACACCCAAAAAAGATGTCCTTTTCATTATAGGGGACTGGAATGCAAAAGTAGGAAGTCAAGAAACTCCTGGAATTTGGCCTTGGAGTACAGAATGAAGCAAGACAAAGGATAATAGAGTTTTGCCAAGAAAACACACTGGTCAGGGCAAACACCCTCTTCCAACAACACAACAGAACACTCTACACATGGACATCACCAGATGGTCAACACTGAAATCAGATTATATTATTTTCAGCCAAAGATGGAGAAGCTCTATACAGTCAGCAAAAACAAGACCAGGAGATGACTGTGGCTCAGATCATGAACTCCTTATTGGCAAATTCAGACTTAAATTGAAGAAAGTAGGGAAAACCACTAGACCATTCAGGTATGACCTAAATCAAATCCTTTACAATTATATAGTGGAAGTGAGAAAGAGAGTCAAGGGATTAGACCTGATAGACAGAGTGCCTGAAGAACTATGGATGGAGGTTCATGACACTATATAGGAGACAGGGATCAAGACCATCCCCAAGAAAAAGAAATGCAAAAAACCAAAATGGCTGTCTGAGGAGGCCTTACAAATAGTTGTGAGAAAAAGAGAAGCAAAAAGCAAAGGAGAAAAGGAAAGATATACTCATTTGAATGCAGAGTTCCAAAGAATAGCAAGGAGAGATAAGAAAGCCTCCCTCAGTGATCAGCACAAAGAAATAGAGGAAAACAATAGAATGGGAAGACTAGAGATCTCTTCAAGAAAATTAAAGATACTAAGGGAACATTTCATGCAAAGATGGGTTTGATAAAGGACAGAAATTGTATGGACCTAACAGAAGCAGAAGATATTAAGAAGAGGTGGCAAGAATACACAGAAGAACTATACAAAAAAGATCTTCATGCCCCATATGACCACGATGGTGCTATGTAACCATGATGGTGTCTGGCTCACCTACAGCCAGACACCCTGGAAAGCGAAGTCAAGTGGGCCTTCGGAAGCATCACTATGAACAAAGCTAGCAGAAGTGATAGAATTCCAGTTGAGCTATTTCAAATCTTAAAAGATGATGCTGTGAAAGTGCTGCACTCAATATGTCAGCAAATTTGGAAAACTCAGGAGTGGCCACAGGACTGCAAATGGTCAGTTTTCATTCCAATCCCAAAGAAAGGCAGTGCCAAAGAATGCTCAAGCTACCACACAATTGCACTCATTTCACACCCTTGCAAATTAATGCTCAAAATTCTCCAAGTGAGGCTTCAACAGTACATGAACCGTGAACTTCCAGATGTTCAAGCTGGATTCAGAAAAGGCAGATATCAAATTGCCAACAACTGTTGGATCATCAAAAAAACAAGAGAGTTCCAGAAAAACGTCTATTTCTGCTTTATTGACTATGCCAAAGCCTTTGACTGTGTGGATCACAACAAACTGTGGAAAATTCTTTAAGAGATGGGAATACCAGACCACCTGACCTGCCTCTTGAGAAATCTGTATGCAGGTCAGGAAGCAACAGTTAGAACTGGACATGAAACAACAGATTGGTTCCGAATAGGGAAAGGAGTATGTCAAGGCTGTATATTGTCACCCTGCTTATTTAACTTATATGCAGAGTACATCATGAGAAACGCTGGGCTGCAGGAAGCACAAGCTGGAATCAAGATTTCCAGGAGAAACAGCAATAACCTCAGATATGCAGATAACACCACCCTTATGACAAAAAGCAAAGAAGAACTGAAGAGCAGAGCCTCTTGAAGAAAGTGAAGGAGGAGAGTGAAAAGCTGACTTAAAATTCAACATTCAGAAAACTAACATCAAGGCATCTGGTTTCATCATTTCATGGCAAATAGATGGGGAAACAGTGGAAACAGTGACAGACTATTTTTTTTGGGCTCCAAAATCACTGCAGATGGTGACTGCAGCCATGAAATTAAAAGATGCTTACTCCTTGGAGGAAAAGTTATGACCAACCTAGACAGCATATTAAAAACAGAGACATTTCTTTGCCAACAAAGGTCCGTCTCATTAAAGTTATGGTTTTTCCAGTAGTCCATGTATGTGTAAAGATGTGAGAGTTGGACCATAAAGAAAGTTGAGTGCTGAAGAATTGATGCTTTTGAACTGTGGTGTTGGAGAAGACTCTTGAGAGTCCCTTTGACAGCAAGGAGATCCAACCAGTCCATCCTAAAGGAAATCAGTCCTGAATTGGAAGGACTGAAGCTGAAACTCCAATACTTTGGCTGCAAAGAACTGACTCATTTGAAAAGACCCTGATGCCGGGAAAGACTGAAGGCAGGATGAGAAGGGGATGACAGAGGGTCAGATGGTTAGAAGGTATCACTGACTCAATGGACATGAATTTGAGTAAACTCCGGTAGTTGGTGATAGACAGGGAGGCCTGGCGTGCTGCAGTCTATGGGGTCACAAAGAGTTGGACACGACTGAGTGACTGAACTACTGTGAAGAACAGTGAAGAAAAGGAATGCACTTTCGTTAAAAGAATGAAAATACTCTTTGGGACATCCATACAGAAAGCCATGTGTAGCGCATGCCGCTAGGAGCTGTGGCCATGGTCTGTCCTGGACACAGCACCTTCCTTCTCTGGGTCTTGTTTGCGGGATCCTGTGTGGGCACTGTTGGCCAAAGGGGAAAACGAGGGAAGTACCAACAGAACTAGCCTAGGACTAAGCCAGTATTTAACCAATTCTTCTGACCACATTGCAGTTCTGATGGAAGTTGTGTGACTGAACAATAGGTCATGAGGACTTATTATTTTAAGGAAAATGCAAAACAAACATGTGATTTGTGTAAAACGAACAGGGCAGCACTAAGGATCCAGAGGTTCTGGGGCCCCATGAAACCACAGAAGCATCTGCTACTGGCGTTGAGATTGCCTGGGACCTCACACTTCATGTGGGCTATTTCCAATTTCCGCAAATCCTTGAGGCAGACTCTACTTTCGTCTTTTAAAGAAGGCGGCTGCCCTTGGGGTCATTAAGTTGTGGAGCATGATGGCAGTGTGGGACGTGACCTGGAAGCTTTAACCCAGCACCCTCAGACCTCCCCCTGCACCTGTAGTGCTGCCCGGACAAGGCCAGACGGACAACGTACACCTTGGGCTCACCTAGGGGGGCACCTGCTGTGTTTCCCTGTTTCCTGATTTTCACTTGTCTTATTCCATCTGCAGGGACATCTGATCTTTACCTTATGATCTGCCTCTGCGTGGATGACAGATGACGGCATCAGATGTGACTTCAGAGCTGTGCCTTTTCAGCTTAATCTCGTGGTGTCAGAGGCTGTGTGTTGTATGTTAGTTAATGAGAACGGTGACACACAGAACGCGGAGGAGCAGGCCTAGGGCCCCAAATGTCCATGCAGCATGTATACTCAGCTTTTGGGAAACTATTTCCCCTGAGTTTTCATCACACTAGATTCATTATCTCTCCTGAAACTCAGAGAAGTATTAAAGGAAATTTTAAGTATAATCACATAAATCCAATTTACCTCATTGCATTAAGAAAAACAATCACTACTTGGTCCTTTTCTTACTCTATTTTCTTCTTTTAAAAGGAAAAATAGGTTAATAATCTTGGTTTTTAACCAGCTATCATTGTAGTCCTTGTCCTTGGATACTCTGCTTTTACTATAAGCATTTCATTGTTTAGGCAGTGAGAGTATCCTTATTTTTAGCATCTCATTCACTGCTTTCCTCATAAGTGAAAGCCTGGGAGCCTCAGGTTTCTCCCCGTTCAATCCTGTCCAGAGAGCTCTGCACACAATGGTCCCACTTCCACCGTGGTTGCTTCGCCATCTCGCCTGCCCCATGCAGCATCCACACAGTCAGCCGCAGCGGATCGAGCTCCAGCCCGCGACTGTGTGACACGGTAGCTCAACAGTCCCTGACCCTGTGGGCAGATCCAGATACCAAACCAGAAGTTGTCAGACATGTCTCAGTCCCTTCAAGGACATGCTGACCGGCTACCCATGCAGCTTTCCCCTGCCTCCAGCTGCAATGTCACGAGTATAAAAAGGGCCTCTGTGTGGGGAAGGCCATTAGGGACTCTCCCCCAACTCTGATTCCACCTGTGACCTCAGAGAAGTGGGAGTAAGCCGCCCAGATGGGCTGAGTGGTGCAGGCGTCCTCTGGGAGCCCTCTCTCCTCACAGGGAGAAAATCACCACTTGTCTTTAGGAGTGCATTAGCTGCTCCATTTACTGGGGAGAAAAACACGCCCTAAAAGCCCATCTCTCTCGACTTCCCTTGTGATTCTGGTCCAGGAGAGAGGACGCTGCAATGTGGGGACAGAGGGGGCCCCCCCAGGATGGCCGGCACTGTCAGTGATGAAGTCAGAAGCAGACGGAGGACAGAACCAGCTTATGTAAGACATGGCCCCAAGCCCAGGGATGAGAGAAGGGGCTGCAGCGGCCCCCGGGGCGGCAGTGTCAGCCCAGCCCTTCCTTCCTGACACCGTCCGCTGCGGCTCCCGCCGAGCTCGGCATCTGCGGGGCTGGGGCCCCACTGCAGGCGGAAAGGGGCCCTGGGCTTGTGCAGGTTTCAGGGAACACGCAGAGCAACTACTGACTCTCCACTGAGAAGAGCTGATGTTATGAAGGAAAAAGTAAATTACTCAAACCTACAGGTTAGACTAGGATTCAACACGACGTGTCAGTTGCAGGACAATCAGCTCATACAATGGTTTTCAAGATCATGGGTCCTTTCCATTCACATGAAAACGTGGAGTAAAAACACCACTCACTGGCCTCCATCTCCTCGTCCTGTTGGCAGTTCTTGTTTCCAAGGAAGTTCTCGCTCCGCTGGACACGGGGCGCAAGGGCAGATGAGCACCCACTTGGTTACATCCTCAAGACAAAGCCACGAGAGAGCCAGGCTGGGTGCAAGCGGCAAGGCCAGCTGTGTGCCTCCCCAAACTCAGCCACCTGGCAACACAGCTCCAATGAGGATGCAGCCGTGCGAGGAACAAGCAAAACCAGGTTGGGTTTTGCCCACTAGAGTTTCTGGGGCTGTTCTGGAGTTTTACTGTCTCCCCGAATCTGACGCCTGTCTTGGCCACAGTGCTGTCCCTGAGCAGAGGGGCCCAGTGCCTGGCCAGCACCCCTGAGTAAGTGATGGTCACCTTCCTCGTGTCTCCGGCACAGACAGGGTCACTCTCCATCTCTCACAGAAACGCTACCCCTGACCACAGCTCTCTGATACGTTAAACTGGTGCTGGTTGCGTGGCGACAAAGAAAGGTTGAACAAGATGGATGTGCTCCCCTCTGGGCATTCGGGGGCTGTGGCTGAAACACTGAGTCTGATGAACGTGGAGCTGTGTCTCAGAAAAGCCAGGGGAGCAGGGCCCTCTCAGGGGCCACCATCCAGTCCCAGGCCCCTCTCCCCTTCCGCTCTCAGTCCAGTGCCAGCCCATGCACGATCTGGGGGCACTGCTTTGAAAGTTGCTTCTGGACTAAGCTGTGCCGCTACCTGCTCCCAAATTCATGTCTCCAGGCTGAGCTCGGGTGTGACTATACAAGGAGTAAGGAGGTGACCAAGGTTACACGAGGCCACAGGGGTAAGGTCCTGCTCCCACAGGACCAGCGCCCCTACCTACGAAGACCATGAGCTGCCTCTGCCTGACAAGTGAGGATGCAGTGCAGAAACCGCACCCCCTGGGGAGGTTCCTCGCCGGGGCTGAAGCCGCTGGACCCCAGGCTCCAGACGGTAGGAAACCACGTCCGCTGGGGACGGGGCCTGTCTGTGGCCTCTTGTGTGCCAGCCTGAGCTAATCAGGACAAAAGTCATTCCAGTTGTTTTAAATTTTTACTCACACAAGGAAGCCACTTCAGACTGAAGGTTGACCTACTTCCACAGTGCAGACCAGGGAACTGTGGATGATAATGATTATATCATTCAGGTTTCATGAAGTACTTTTCTTCTGGGCAGTTCACAGCACTTCTTAAAAAAATAATTCAAAAATATGAAGTGGGGATGAGCATTATTGGCCCTAATTGCAACCAACCTCAGAAGACAGACTTCTAAATTGAATATCTTAATTCAAACTGATTGGGTAGTTTCTGAGCCAAAGACTTAAATAGTAAAACCTAATTCTTTTCTAAAAATTTATTTAATTAAAAATTATTAATAAAATTTTAAAAGTTTCTTTCCATTTACAGATATTATAGAACATTGGCTGTACTCCTTGTGTTGTACAATCTACCCTCAAATCTGTCTCACACCTGATAGTTTGTGTCTGTCACTCCCACCACTGTGTTGCTCCCCTTACAGGTAACCACTAGCTTGTTCTCTAGGTCTATGAGTATGATTCTTTTTTGCGATATTCACTAGTATGCTGTATTTTTGAGATTCCACACGAGTGAGATCATAAAGCATTTGTCCTTTTCTTTTTTTTTATTAGTTGGAGGCTAATTACTTTACAGTATTGTAGTAGTTTTTGTCATACACTGACATGAATCAGCCATGGTTTTATATTTATTTCTCATCCCGATCCCCCCTCCCACCTCCCTCTCCACCCGATCCCTCTGGGTCTTCCCAGTGCACCAGGTCCGAGCACTTGTCTCATGCATCCAACCTGGGCTGGTGATCTGTTTCATCATAGATAATATACATATTTCAATGCTGTTCTCTTGAAACACCCCACCCTCGCCTTCTCCCACAGGGTCCAAAAGTCTGTTCTATACATCTGTGTCTCGTTTTCTGTTGCATATAGGGTTATCTGTTGCATATAGGTTTTCTGTTGCATATAGGGTTATCGTTACCATCATTCTAAATTCCATATATATGCATTAGTATACTGTAATGGTCTTTATCTTTCTGGTTACTTCACTCTGTATAATGGGCTCCAGTTTCACCCATCTCATTAGAACTGATTCAAATGAATTCTTTTAAATGGCTGAGTAATATTCCATGGTGTATATGTACCACAGCTTCCTTATCCATTCGTCTGCTGATGGGCATCTAGGTTGCTTCCATGTCCTGGCTATTATAAACAGTGCTGCGATGAACATTGGGGTGCATGTGTCTCTTTCAGATCTGGTTTCCTTGGTGTGTATGCCCAGAAGTGGGATTGCTGGGTCATATGGCAGTTCTATTTCCAGTTTTTTAAGAAGTCTCCACACTGTTTTCCATAGAGGCTGTACTAGTTTGCATTCCCACCAACAGTGGAAGAGGGTTCCCTTTACTCCACACCCTCTCCAGCATTTATTGCTTGTAGACTTTTGGATAGCAGCCATCCTGATTGGCGTGTAATGGTACCTCATTGTGGTTTTGATTTGCATTTCTCTGATAATGAGTGATGTTGAGCATCTTTTCATGTGTTTTTTAGCCATCTGTATGTCTTCCTTGGAAAAATGTCTGTTTAGTTCTTTGGCCCATTTTTTGATTGGGTCATTTGTTTTTCTGGAGTTGAGCTGGAGGAGTTGCTTGTATATTTTTGAGATTAATCCTTTGTCTGTTGCTTCATTTGCTATTATTTTCTCCCAATCTGAGGGCTGTCTTTTCACCTTGCTTATAGTTTCCTTTGTTGTGCAAAAGATTTTAAGTTTCATTAGGTCCCATTTATTTATTTTTGCTTTTGTTTCTAATATTCTGGGATGTGGGTCATAGAGGATCTTGTTGTGATTTATGTTGGAGGGTGTTTTGCCTATGTTCTCCTCTAGGAGTTTTATAGTTTCTGGTCTTACATTTATATCTTTAATCCATTTTGAGTTTATTTTTGTGTATGGTGTTAGAAAGTGTTCTAGTTTCATTCTTTTACAAGTGGTTGACCAGTTTTCCCAGCACCACTTGTTAAAGAGGTTGTCTTTTTTCCATTGTATATCCTTGTCTCCTTTGTCGAAGATAAGGTGACCATAGGTTCGTGGATTTATCTCTGGACTGTCTATTTTGTTCCATTTATATATATCTGTCTTTGTGCCAGTACCATACTGTCTTGATGACTGTGGCTTTGTAGTAGAGTCTGAAGTCAGGCAGGTTGATTCCTCCAGTTCCATTCTTCTTTCTCAAGATTACTTTGGCTATTCGAGGTTTTTTGTGTTTCCATACAAATTGTGACATTATTTGTCCTAGTTCTGTGAAAAATACTGTTGGTAGCTTGATAGGGATTGCATTGAATTTATAGATTGCTTTGGGTAGTATAGCCATTTTGACAATATTGACTCTTCCAACCCAAGAACACGGTATATTTCTCCATCTGTGTCCTCTTTGATTTCTTTCATCAGTGTTTTATAGTTTTCTATGTATAAGTCTTTTGTTTCTTTAGGTAGATATACTCCTAAGTATTTTATTCTTTTTGTTGCAATGGTGAATGGTATTGTTTCCTTAATTTCTCTTTCTGTTTTCTCATTGTTAGTGTATAGGAATCCAAGGGATTTCTGTGTGTTAATTTTATATCCTGCAACTTTGCTATATTTGTTGATTAGCTCTAGTAATTTTCTGGTAGAGTCTTTAGGGTTTTCTATGTAGAGGATCATGTCATCTACAAACAGGGAGAGTTTCACTTCTTCTTTTCCTATTTGGATTCCTTTTACTTCTTTTTCTGCCCTGATTGCTGTGGCCAACATTTCCAAAACTATGTTGAATAGAAGTGGTGAGAGTGGGCGCCCTTGTCTTGTTCCTGATTTTAGGGGAAATGCTTTCAATTTTTCATCATTGAGGGTAATGCTTGCTGTGGGTTTGTCATATATAGCTTTTATTATGTTGAGGTATGTTCCTTCTATTCCTGCTTTCTGGAGAGTTTTAATCATAAATGGATGTTGAATTTTGTCAAAGGCTTTTTCTGCAGCTATTGAGAAAACCATATGGTTTTTATCTTTCAATGTGTTAATGTGGTGTATCACATTGATTGATTTGCGGATATTAAAGAATCCTTGCATTCCTGGGATTAAGCCCACTTGGTCATGGTGTATGATTTTTTAAATATGTTGTTGGATTCTGTTTGCTAGAATTTTGTTAAGGATTTTTGCATCTATGTTCATCAGTGATATTGGCCTGTAGTTTTCTTTTTTTGTGGCATCTTTGTCTGGTTTAGGAATTAGGGTGATGGTGGCCTCATTGAATGAGTTTGGAACTTTACCTTCTTCTGCAATTTTCTGGAAGAGTTTGAGTACGATAGGTGTTAGCTCTTCTCTAAGTTTTTGGTAGAATTCAGCTGTGAAGCCATCTGGTCCTGGACTTTTGTTTGCTGGAAGATTTCTGATTACAGTTTCGATTTCCTTGCTTGTGATGGGTTTGTTAAGATCTTCTATTTCTTCCTGGTTCAGTTTTGGAAAGTTATACTTCTCTAAGAACTTGTCCATTTCTTCCAAGTTGTCCATTTTATTGGCATAGAGCTGCTGGTAGTAGTCTCTTATGATCCTTTGTATTGCAGTGTTGTCTGTTGTGATCTTTCCATTTTCGTTTCTAATTTTGTTAATTTGGTTCTTTTCCCTTTGTTTCTTAATGAGTCTTGCTAATGGTTTGTCAATTTTGTTTATTTTTTCAAAAAACCAGCTTTTAGCTTTGTTGATTGTTGCTATGGTCTCTTTAGTTGCTTTTGCATTTATTTCTGCCCTAATTTTTAAGATTTCTTTCCTTCTACTAACCCTGGGGTTCTTCATTTCTTCCTTCTCTAGTTGCTTTAGGTGTAGAGTTAGGTTATTTGTTTGACTTTTTTCTTGTTTCTTGAGGTAGGCCTGTAATGCTATGAATCTTCCCCTTAGAACTGCTTTTACAGTGTCCCATAGGTTTTGGGTTGTTGTGGTTTCATTTTCATTCATTTCTATGCATATTTTGATTTATTTTTTCATTTCTTCTATGATTTGTTGGTTATTCAGAAGCGTGTTGTTTAGCCTCCATATGTTTGATTTTTAATAATTTTTTTCCTGTAATTGAGATCTAATCTTACTGCACTGTGGTCAGAAAAGATGACTGGAATGATTTCAATTTTTTTGAATTTATCAAGACTAGATTTATGGCCCAGGATGTGATCTATTCTGGAGAAGGTTCTGTGTGCATTTGAGAAAAAGGTGAAGTTGATTGTTTTGGGGTGAAACGTCCTATAGATATCAATTAGGTCTTGCTGGTCCATTGTGTCCTTTAAAGTTTGTGTTTCCTGCATTTGTCTTTCTCTGACTTATTTCACTAAGCACAATGCCCTCCTAGTCCATCCATGGTGCTGCAAGTGGCAATATTCTCTTCTTCATGGCTGAGTAGGATTCCATTGTATGTGTGTGCACACGCGTGCATGTGTGTGTGTGTGTGTGTGTGTATTCTCAAGGAGGAAATGGCAGTTCTTGCCTGGAGAATCCCATGGACAGAGGAGCCTGGCGAGCTACAGTCTGTGGGGTTGCATAGAGTTGGACATGGCTGAAGAGACTGAAAACATATGTGTGTGTGTGCATATACACTACATGCTTTTCTACTCATATGCAAAATCTAGCTCTCACAACAGCGGTTCTGTTACTACAGAATACTTGCTTCATACAACTCTCTGTGAAACCTGTGTACAACTCTGCATTTCTTGGGTTATGGCAGGAACCTTATTAAACATCCTTATAATTGTGCAGTAAAACATTAGATGAAATACACGTGTGAAAAAGTCTGTGAGTTCATTTCTGTGTTTCGCCCTTGTTCGTTTATTTCCCAGGTGCGCAGTTGGAAGGCCTTGCTGATCAAAGGCCGGGCTGGTGACCCTCTGGCCCTGGTCCTGCCTGCCCGGCTGGGGGTCTCCAAGGGTCTCAGAGAGCATGGTTGCCCCATGGCAGCTGCTTCAATGGTCAGGGAGCATCTTCTCGACAGCACACTGGCCACTCTGTGTGCTTGAGATGTGACTGAGCCAAACTGACCGCATGCACCTGTTCCTTCTGCCCACAGCTACTGGAAAGGCCTTCCTCACAGGGCTCATGGCCTCTCTTCACTGGCAGCTCTCATCTGCACGGCCTTCCGCAGGACACTCACCACCTCCTCTCTCCAGGGCCCCTCAGGGTTTAGGCCCAGGATACAACTCGACCACCAGCTCTGGAAGGGGCCCCTCAGTCCTGCCCCAGGCTTCTGGAAGGTTTGTTTTTGCCCCAGTGGCCTGGTTAAGCCAGGATTCTTGTGAGCTCACCAGTTAGAATCACAGTGCCTCTCATCTTTCATCTTTGCAAAAGGTTTTAGTTAAGAGCACCTTATAAAGAAACCCTTCAGCACTCTCAGTAACTCGGTGGATGAGTCTCTGACATGAGAGGACCCTCGCCCTGGCACAGGGCGAGCTCACGAGCTGTGAGCGTGACTTGCACAACAGGGTCTCCTCTATGGACGTCCTCTCGAGTTTCTTCCTCGTGCTTACATCAGTCACAGGCTGGGAGATGTCCTGCGTTACTGGTCTCTGGGGCCACAGTTTCAGCTCAGTTCTGGCCTCTATGTCCTACAAAGCCTTCCCACGCTTGAGTTTACCACAGCCTGAGATGTCCTCCTGCGTGTCTCCATGCTGGTTGCTGATGGTGTCTGGCATGGAGCCTTGCTCAGCCTCTGCAGGATGGGGGTGGGTGAATGGACGAATGACTGGATGGTGGGTGGGTGGATAGATTGGTGGGGACATGAATGAGTTGTGGTACATGGATTTAAAGAATTTAATGAGACAAGTGCTCAGGGCTGGTGCACTAGCATGACCCAGAGGGATGGGGTGGGGAGGGAGGTGGGAGGGGGGATCGGGATGGGGAACACATGTAAATCCATGGCTGATTCATATCCATGTATGGCAAAAACCACTACAATGTAAAGTAATTAGCCTCCAACTAATATAAATAAATGAAAAAAAAAGAATTTAATTTCTACCTGATCATTTATAAAAATATTGAAATAAAATCATGCCCAAGGAGTCTCATTACCAATTATTTTTTCCATGTTCCCTGTTATATGGTATCTGTTTTGAACCACACCTCTCATCCGTGAAACGTATGATTTAAAGTTCCCGACTGAAACTCCAGTTCTCGGAGGGCATGGCTGGCAACCTCTTGAGCACCCTCATCCTAAACACGAGGGGAGATGTGTGGCTTTCTAACATGTGTTTTACACACATACATTGACATCTATTTATAGAGATAAATCCACACCTTTCTGCAGACACCTACGAGTCCGCGTCATCTGAACCTCCCTGTCCTTACAGTTGCCGTGGACCCCAGGGGCCACCTTCCTTCTCAGCCCCATGGAGACTGTGCAGACAGAAGGGACGGGCAGTCCAGCGCATGTGCCCTGTGTCAGCACCACGCCAGATTTTATACACTTCCCTCACCCTGTCCTCACCCCAGCTGTCCTGTCTTGCTCGTTCTGCACACAGAGAATGAACTCTGGTTGGGGTGAAATGGCCCCCTGTGTCCTGGAGGCAATAGGAAACAGACTCTGAGCAGGGCCCCCAGGAGCCCCAGCCCTGTGCCCTACGAGATGCACTGTCTGGGGTATAGGCTGTCCTTCCCTGTGCCATTGACACAACAGTTGAGGCTCATTGGATCCACTGCACCAGACCCTTCGCATGAATCCAAGGGTGTTAGACTCTTTAAGGGCTTCCTTTTCAAAGTGAAGACTGCAAAGTATGTGTTCCTTGTTCACAGGACTTGTCAACACTCAAAATTCACTAAGACTTCATATAGATTTTGAAACCAGACTTTATCCTTCTGAAGGCATGTTTATTCATGTAGAATCTCAAAAAGAATTTACTAAAAGGCAGAGAGTCCACAGCCAAGATCAGCCCATGAACTGTCGCTCTCCTTCCTAAGACACGCTGTGTATACATGGAGGGCTGAGCATCGCCGAGTGACGATACCTGCGTCTGATCCTGATGATCATTAAGAACATTTTTGGAAGTTATGAAGCATAAGCGACCAGAATTCCACAGACATTAAAGGTGTGCTGCACAATTCTTTCAGGCACATGTTGCAATCTATTCACAAAGTTATAAATGAGATTCTGGGAAGGAGCTCAAGGTAGCCTAGGACTACAAGGATAAGACATATTCAAGAAAGCATCAGATCAGATTTCGTGTAGGTTTATTCTTTGGCACTCAGCCACAAAGGCCCAGCCCACCAGCAGGAGGTGGGAGGCACAGCCCAGTGGCCACGTGGGCTCCACGCCCCAGAGCATGCCTGAAAGCAGTGCTCAGGGCAAGGCTGAGAGCCGGCCGCTGACAGCAGACAGAGGCAGGCTGTGAGCAGACACGGCCAGGATCTGAGAGCCAGCAGGCTGACCGCAGACAGACAGGACTGCGGACGTACGTGTCCCGGATTCCAGCAGCTCACGGTGACAGTCAGAGGCCGTCCCTGCACACAAGCAACACGGCAGTGGGGTTTCTCCTCCAGACACAAGTGTGCACTAATTACAGTTCCTGAAGTGATTTCACATCCCAGGCAGGTGTTGGGAAAGGTGTGCAAAGGATGGATTTCGGTTTAAGCGAAGCAGCACCTCTCTCTGCCTCTCTGTGGAGCAGAGGGACCACCGCCTGGGTGTTCCCAGAGGGCTCCTCGGAGTTGTCAAGGGATCGTGCCTTTCACAAGGACATTTCACTCCTTAGTGAGACACACACACACACACACACTGAACACGTGTGTGTGCTCTGGGTGTATTCTGTGTGTGGTGGTGTTCATTAGTCAGTAAGTTGTGTCCAACTCTCTGTAACCCCAAGGACTATAGCCACCAGGCTCCTCCATCCATGGGATTCTCCAGGTAAGAATACTGGGGTGGGTTGTCATCTCCTTGTCCAGGGGATCTTCCCGACCAGGGACTGAACCCAGGTCTCTTAAGTCTCCTGCATTGCAGGCAGATTCTTTACCCCTGAGCTGCCTGAGAAGCCTCACACAGGTGTATACACTACATACACGTAAGTCCGTCTGTCTGTACCACACAGAGGTGTGTATGAAGGTCACTTCTGCAGATGGTCAGATGGTGATGAAGATAAGGAGCTGGTTGACCCTCTTGACTTAAAAACCTCAACTCAGCCCTGACCCGGGGGCTCCCCTGCTGCAGGACGCACTCTTGGCCCTGGGACCTGGGTCACCAGGACACAGAGCCTGGGAGCCTGTGCACCCTCACAAGGGCCCCGAGGCAGGGGGACACGGGAGAACTCCTCTAACATATGGTCTCAGTGACTAGAAACACGTGGGCAAACCGTTCCCATAAAGCACACACAGGACATCATGAGTCGCTGCTATGCAACACGGGTCACAGCCGTGTTTCCATGATGTTCTGGTGGAAAGATGGCATTTTCTGCCATAACAAGACAACATTCACTGAGCCGAGTGTGATGTGATCAGAAAGCCTAGTGCCTGTGAAAAGCCTTTATCGCACCAACCAGGGGGAGGGAGGGAGGGGGAGCCTCGATCCGGGCATGGTGGACGTCTCACTGTGGTTCTGTTTGAGTCCAGGAAACACTGGTGAGTAAACACCCCTGCCCCCATCCCCCTTGCACTGGGCAGGGGGGCCTGGGATTAGCGAGCTGCCCTCTGGAGCCCTCAGAAAAGGGCATGACCTTTCCCTCCAATGTGGTGTCCCACCCCCTCAAACCTGATATTTGTTTTGCATCAAATCAATCTGACATAGTCCTCTGAGTATCTGTTTCAAAAAAAAAAAAACGATTAAAATATGCTGATCAATACCAGCATCAGAGAGAAACAGCAGCAACATGTGATAAAAAGAAAGTTGCCAAGAATTGGAGAAAGACACTCGGAGATTCGGTTCTTCTCTGTCTATGATGTTCATGACTGTGTTTGTTTTCATAAGGATGGGATGGGGGTGATTCTGAGAAATCCCACAGACAAGAGGCACGAGAATATTTTCTGTTCAAATGGGGATGAGCAGCTGAGGCCGTGACAAGTAAATTTCAGCACAGAATAAAACGTGAGGTGATTTCAGGAAAAACTCCAGACCCAAAGGACCATAACGAGGAGATCTCTGTGCCACTGACCCCGCTGAGATACAGTGCATGAGACTGCAGCAGGCGGGGAGCAGGGGAGGAGGGTGAGGGAGGCTGTGTCCTGAGAGGAGGTGGGGATGAGGGCGTGTGTGAGAGAGAGAGAGACGGAGAGACGCAGAGAGAGCAGGGTGTGGACACGGTCAGACAGACAGAGAGGAAGGAGGGGCGTCCGCCCACACAGCTCTCCTCGGCCCCGTAATATGATGGAGGCGAAGTCAGCGCCTCAGTGCAACCTTGGCTCTAGTCTGATTTGGCACAAAACCCTGTGCTAAGCACCTACACACAGCAAGCTACTGGAAAAGACCCACAGCAAACAGGGCTGGTCCCTGCCCGAGGGAAGATGGCCAAACAAGGGACGTAGCTGGGGACAAACTCTCTCGCAGAACCTGGGTGGGAATGGACAGTGTTCCCCAAGAGGCGACGAGAGATCTGGAGACACGGGTGAGCAGGAGTGAAAAGGAGGAGGCTTTACAAGGAAAGCGACGACTCACAGGGAGAGAAAAGGCAAGCTAGAGGCAGAAGTGTGTATCTGACAAACTCCAAATAATTCACTCCTTTGGAGCAAAACCTGGGCTCATATTTATGTCGCATTTCTCAGCTAATTAAGTGTCCAAACAACACCTGCTAACAGGTTACTTATCATATTTTTTGTGCATTTTACTTTCAAGCATATTTGGGGGAATATTTAAAATAAAATACCACATATTTACAGGCTTCCCTGGTGGCACTAGTGGTAAAGAACCTGCCTGCCAATGCAGGAGATGGAAGAGACGTGGGTTTGATCCCTGGGTCGGGAAGATCCCCTGGAGGAGGGCACGGCAACCCACTTGGGTATGCCTGCCTGGAGAATCCCATGGACAGAGGAGCCTGGTGGGCTATAGTCCACAGGGTCGCACAGACTCAGACACCACTGAAGTGACTTAGCACACACATCCCACATATGTACAGAAGTTGTCAAAATAAACACAGACAAAGACAGAAAATATATGGAAAAAGGCGAGAGCTATCACTTCACTCAAGAACTGAAGCCGACGTGGTGTGCTGCCAGCTGCCCAGGCAGAAGTGCAGAGTTCACAGGGTCTGCTGACGGGATGCCCCCTCACTGGGGAGACCCTGTGCCTAGCGGCTCACACTGATGCGCTGTCAGCAGCATTCAGGGGCTCCTGCTGTCCTTCACTACCGTGGACGGAGGGAGGGTGGCTCTTTCTGTGGTAGTGGCTGTGCAACACTTTGAACTGTACACTAAAAATGGCTACAACAGCAAATTCTACGTTTTATACACTTTACCATGATAAAAAGAAATGTCATGTCTTTGAAACCTCGCCTCATGCAATTCTGTATGTGTGGACGGCTCCAAGCCTTCCAGCCGGAGTGTCTCGGAGTGTCTTCAGTTTGGTTCAATTCAGTTGCTCAGTCGCGGCTGACTCTTTGCGACCCCATGAACTACAGCACGTCAGGCCTCCCTGTCCATCATTAACTCTCATAGTTTACTCAAACCCATGTCCATTGAGTCGGGGATGCCATCCAACCATCTCATTCTCTGTCATCCCCTTCTCCTCCCACCTTCAATCTTTCAGGGTCTTTTCAAATGAGTCTGCTCTTCACATCAGGTGGCCAAAGAACTGGAATTTCAGCTTCAGCATCAGTCCTTTCAGTGAATATTCAGGACTGATTTCCTTTAGGATGGACTGGTTGGATCTCCTTGCAGTCCAAGGAGAAGTCTCAAGAGCCTTCTCCAACACCACAGTTCAAAAGTATCAATTCTTCAGCACTCAGTTTTCTTTATGGTTCAACTCTCACATCCATACATGACTACTGGAAAAACCATAGTCTTGAATAGATGGAACTTTGTTGACAAAGTAATGTCTTTGCTTTTCAATATGCTGTCTAGGTTGGTCATAACTTTCCTTCCAAGGAGTAAGCATCTTTTAATTTCATGGCTGCAGTCACTATCAGTGACTTTGGAGCCCAAAAAAAATAAAGTCTGCCACTGTTTCCACTGTTTCTCCATCTATTTGTCATGAAGTGATGAGACTAGATGCCATGATCTTAGTTTTCTGAATGTTGAATTTTAAGTCAGTTTTTTCACTCTCTTCTTTCACTTTCATCAAGATGCTCTTTAGTTCTTCACTTTTGCCATAAGGGTGGTGTCATCTGCATATCTGAGGTAACTGCTATTTCTCCTGGAAATCCTGATTCCAGCTTGTGCTGGTAACAATATACAACCTTGACATACCCCTTTCCCGATTTTAAACCAGTCTGTTATTCCATGTCCAGTTCTAACTGTTGCTTCTTGACTTGCATACAGACTTCTCAGGAGGCAGGTCAGGTGGTCTGGTATTCCCATTTCTTTAGAGACTTTCCACAGTTTGTTATGATCCACACAGTCAAAGGCTTTGGCATAGTCAATAAAGCAGAAGTAGATGTTTTTCTGGAACTCTCTTTTTTGATGATCCAATGGATGTTGGCAACTTGATTTCTGGTTCTCTGCCTTTTTAAAATCCAGCTTGAACATCTGGATGTTCACGGTTCATGTACTGTTGAAGGCTGGCTTGGAGAATTTTGAGAATTACTTTGATAGCGTGTGAGATAAGTGCAATTGTGCAGTCGTTTGAGCATTCTTTGGAGCCTTTCTTTGGAACTGGAATGAAAACTGACCTTTTGCAGTCCTGTGGCCACTGCTTAGTTTTCCAAATTTGCTGGCATATTGAGTGCAGTGGAGTGTCTTCAGACAGTGCCATTGTGTTTAATTGCGTGTCTCCTTGTATGTAAAGTCTGCATGAGTGCCCTCAGACACAGGAGAGCCCAGAGGAGCCCCAGAGTCTTGCCCCCAGGTTGCTGACATCCTGTCTCTGATCCTGTCTCGTTCTTGGCATCACAGATACTGACTGCATGGCGACTCTCTTCCTGTAATTACTAAACTCTGACCCACTGTAAGTGGTTTAGAGCCTTATGTGGTTGTAATCCCCGAATAGGGACTGAAAACTTTCAAATGAGATGAAGGTCTGGGAAGCAGTTTTGTGGGGGGAGGGGGCACAGACTCACTAGTCGGCTGTGGCCAGGGATGGACGCACACACTGAGGCACGGGACAAAGCGGTCCTGAGCCTCACCGCTCATGTCCTGAAGAGGGGATGATCATGTTCAAGCTGGTGTGTGCTTAAATGAGATTTAAGGAAGACAAAAACAGGAGCAAAGAACAAGGACACAAACAGAAAATGATAACAAATATGGTGGATGAATCTAACTACATCAAAAATCACTTTGAACACCAATTACCTAAACACATCAGTTAAATAGATACTAACCCAACTACGTCAGCTTTCACTTTGAATGCCAATGGTCTAAATGCACAGATTAAAACACTGAGATTGTCAGACTGAATCAGAAAGCGTATATGTTGTCTATAAGAAACCCACTTAAATACAAAGACACATGTAAAGTGTAGCCACTCAGTAATGTCTAGTTCTTTGTGATCCCATGGACTGTAGCCCGCCAGCCTCCTCTGTCCATGGGATTCTCCAGGCAAGAATACTAGAGTGGGTAGCCATGCCCTCTCAAGACATGTGTAGGTTAAAAGCAAATGGATGGAGGAAAATATACCATGTTACCACTAATTGGAGCAAAGCAGGAGTAGCCTTATTCCTTTCAGACAGAGCAGACTTCAAAGCCAGGAAAGCCATCAGGGATAAAGAGGGTCATTACATATTCTCCAAGAAGACACAGCAATTCTCAACACGCACATACCTAACCACAGAGTTCTGTCCAACCATGCAAAGCAAGATGGATACAATGGCAAAGAAAAACAGATGAACCCACTATCGATGCTGGAGACCTCAACACCCTTGTCTGTGATGCAAAGACAGAGCAGACAGAGAAGCAGGGGGAAAGAGCAGAACATGACACCATCTCCAGCCAAGCGGGCTGACTGACGCCTGCAGGTGACAGAGGGCATCCTCCCACTGTGGCAGACACAGCTTCT
>CM035300.1:41521250-41579677 GCA_020226075.1 Hydropotes inermis
GAACTGTAACAGCTCCACAAGGAACTATGTCCCAGACCAGCTAGGGTGCAGAGGGGGCCGTGCACACAGACCCACTGAGAGCCAACAGCAGAATCAACATGGCTCCTCTGGGCCTGAAGCGACACTCACCATCTGTCACATAGGACTTCTCCATGTCATAAGATGCTAATGATTTTATTCTTTCCAATTCATTAAAGAAAGTGGATGCTTCCATTTATTAGCAATTCTATAAAAACTTCCTGCTCAGTTTATCTCACCCAATCTTTAAGGGTTTCCCAGCAAACTTGGCTCCCATAAGTCACTGAGACACAAGCACACTTACGCCCAGAAGGAGCTTCCTTCAGGTGGAAATGGTCCAGGACTCCTTCAGGGACCTGCCCCACTCGCCCCCCACCCCACCCCGCCAGGAAGAGCATTTGTGTTTCTAGTGTCAGAGAGAAGCCAGAGCAGCTCTGAACATCAGTGTCAAAGAGAGCGTAGACCCAGTGGGGTTTTGGTCTCCTTAGAGATTTTCTTAATTTCAGCAGTTATAACAGAGATGACTACAATTTTCCAAGCCCTGTGCTTGAGGCTGGAAGTCTTACACAATTTTCCACAAAGGAAGCCAAGAAGCAACTGAAGGCACTGGCGAGTCAAGGCCCAGTGAACAGGGACAATAACACGGGCGGGGGTGCACACACCTGTGTACTCACTGGGCCCAGACGCGGCAGACACACGTGTGTTCACACGTGGGCTCTGCTGTCCACAAACAGCTGACGGAGGCTGGGCACTGTCTAGAGGGAGCTGCCGTGGGTTACTTGAAACATAAACCCCCAGTCGAGACTGTTCCCCCTTCTCATCACTCTGGAGACTGCCTTTCTTCTGGAATACATTTGTGCAAACCAGGGCGCTTTCCCCACATCGTCTGTAGCACTCTAATCACCTCGTAAAGGCGGTGTGAGTTCACAGACAGCTGGGAGGGGTGCAGGACAGCCCGCGGGAAGACACACAGTGAAGATCAACGTGGACTGAGACCGGGCTCTCCAGCTCAGGCCCCCGAAACACAGCGGCCTCCGCTGGGACTGGCGGAGCGGCCTGTGGCCTGGTGTGAGCAGGACTGGGGCTGAAGCACAGAGGACTTCATCCCCAGAGAGGCTGGCGGGGTGCGGGCTGGAGACCACGGGGCTGACACTCCTGTGAGCCCACCTCACTCCAGCCACAGCTCCAGGCTCTGAATCTAAGCCCCTTTCTCCACCTCACGCACGAGAACACTAAGGCCGAGTGCAGCTGCCGGGCGGTGCAGAGCAGGCTGGGCTCCTGGTGGACCCAGAGACTTTCTAAATCCTCCTTTCACTCTGATTTTTACACATTGCATTTGTTGATCTAAAAGAATAATGTGAGTGGACCAGTCAAAATGGAAATATATAAGGCGCAGTTTATGGTGTCATAAAATTTCCCTGTTTATAAGCTATTTCTCTCAGCTTAAAAAAGCCACATTTTTTACATGAATCAGCAAATTATTTCCTCAAAAAGTCGTGTCTCAATGTCTGAGCAACTGGCAGGAGGCTATTATTACCTGCGACACCAAGACACCAAATATCTATGCAACAGCTGAAGCACGTCTTATATCATCTCCAGGGCAACTTCTATTTATAAGCATCTTTTCAAATATCTTTTGAAGCTAATCTAAATGCACAATGTTACATTCACTTGTTAGTATCCTTTTTAAAATATGACTGAGCTTGCTGAAAAAAATGAATCACAAGGCATTTTTTTAAAAAAAGAAATGTATCAACTGTTTTTCCAACAATGAATACTGGGACCGATCATTCATACAGCAGATATGAAGATGCTTTAACTAAAAATAGTTTTTTCATCTGCTTACATTCTTATTCTACCATGGAGACCATTGAGAAGGTGATCAATGGAATCTGTGACGTGAATGCCAGTCCTCATCATTAAATTCACATGGAAACTAACCTAATCTGGTAGAATTTGTGCTACACAGAGCACTGCTGAATCTCGGTCAAACATCAAAAGTAACTAAAGCCGCGTGCGGCTTGTGGAGCCCTGGGAATCTGGTGCAGAGAGATGGGGAGGCAAACAGAGGTGACGGCAGCGTGCGTGGTCATGGGCAGGGAGTGGTGAGGCAGCTCGGAGGGAGAAGAACAGTCATGGGACTGAGAGTCATGCCGACCCGAGACGTGAGCTGCTCGTACCCACAGCACCATTTTATCTTGGGCTGAATCCGAGGTCTTTGACCTGATGCTGGAGCGGCACAAAGATGGATAAGTCCGCATCGTCCTGAGTCTTCCTTCTCCTGTGGGCCTCCGTGATGTGTTAGGATCATTTTATCAGGTCTCTTTGAAGCAATTTAGAAAACCTCTACTGAAAACAAGCCTCTGTGGGCTGCTTAAGTGCCTATTAGCATTTGTTATAGAAATTGGGACACTCAGCTACTTGATGAAAGGTCCTACAGCTCAGCATGTGTGGTCTGACTTTGCTGCTGGTCCAGCCACTGGGTGAAAGTGATTTTTAAACAAGTTTTCCCATTAATAAGCCACAGACTTATTATAGAAAATTAGTGCTAAATGGCACAGTATCTCAGTTTAGGAAGGTGACATTTTGTGATGGATGGATGGTGAGAGTTGTACAATAATGTGAATGTATTTAGTGCCACAGAACTGTACAGTTAAATATGGTCAGAACAGTATGTTTTACATTGGATGACTTTTACCACAATAGAAAAACATAAAAGGAAGAAGAAAGGAGCAAACACAAGAAGCTGAAGTTTCACACTGAGGGACAATCACTTTTTACTCATTATGCATTGTCCATGGATTATTTAACGATGCTGCTGAAAACAGATGTCCACCATACAGCACCCCACGTATCCACGAATACTCTGGAAGGAGTATGTATGCTCCTTCCAGGAGCACCAGTAAGTATGCTCCTTCCAGGAGCACCGCCCTGGAAGGACATGTGTGACGTAAGGAGGATGTGTGGTTAACAGCAGCCCTGACATCAGATCTCAGTGGCTGCCAATTGCTTACATTTTCCTTTACTTACTTCCATAGACATAGTCCTGGAGTGAGAAGTCTAAGTACACAGTGTAGGATCACTTTCAAGATGACCATTAGGTGGCAAAGAGAATTCTTAGTAAAAGAGAACTGAATATTCAATAAAAGTCTTCCCAGTATCATCACCTTCATTTTAGAGAGTTTAAAAAAAGTGCCCAACAGCAAATTAGAAATATAACAAAGTAAAACCAGGCATCAGGGCTGAAACAAACCGTCTTCAGCAGCCACTGAAATAATTCATCTTTTCAGAGGAGTAAAGGGAGACATACTCATATTTTATTTTAAAATAACTTGCATTTGATAAATTAAAACACATATGTTATCCCCACAGGACAGTGCTTCTCCTTGGTCAAAGGGGAGGGGCTGGGCAAACGTGGTGACAAACACGGAGGCAGTCATGCTCCATGCCCCGCGTCCACTAACGACAGGGACGGCATCTTCCCAGTTCCTCCCAGAGTGGATCAAAAACAAGGAGACGGACCCCGAGTGTCCCCTATGTCTGTGCTACCTTCTCCCTCGGCCAGACCCCTGGGGAAGCGGCTGCGGGGGGGAGCTCCTCCTCAGCTGGTCAGCTCTGGCTCGGATGACGGATCCCAGGCTGGGTCTCAGGACCAACACGTGGTCCACTGCTGATTTAAAGCTCCAGTGAAAACAACGCTAGGCCCAGCACCAGTCAACCCTAGAATGTGCTTCTGTTCTTCTTTCGCACTTTAAAAATTTTTTATTAGTATTTATTGGAGTGTAGTTGCTTTACAATGTTGTTAGTTTCTGCTGTTCAACAAAGTGATTCAGGTACCTGCTTCTGTTCTTGACATCAGTTCAGCCCTGCAGTTACCTCCACCCTGCTGTGACCTCGGCCCCACAGGCTGCCTGGGGTGGGGGAGGGAGATGTGTGATAGCCTCCACCCTGGGGCATTGGACGGGGAGGCCCATGAACTGGGAGCAGGTACACAGCTTAGCGACCAAACAACAGCTAGATCTTAAGCCCCTAAACTGCTTAGGGCGGTGAACCATCAAGGCCATGACGACAAGAAAAGTTAGGCTGCAAGCCTCCAAACCTGGCACAGAGGCCTCGGCAGGACACAAGCGTGACCCTCAGCAGGCACACGCCTTCGGAGGCTGTGAGGTCAGCACTGCTTCGCCATGTACAGGACAGGGACTGACTGAAAACCCACGATGTTCCTGCAGATACCTTTCTAATTATGACTCCGTGTCAGGCAGTATGAGAAGAACTTGACACACACAATCTCACTTAAATCCAGCAACAGTCTCCGACCTGGTCACTGTTATGATGCCAACTCTGCAGAGTGCTTGGCAAGGTCATTTCTTGTCCAAGGTCGCAGGGTGGTCTCTGAGATTCCAGCCCAGGTTCCCCTACAGCTTCTGAGATGAAAGCAGTGAAACTGCCCCCAGAAAAGGTTACACAAACCTCTGCGTGGCATGGGGAGTCAGCTGATGCCCTAGCGGGCCCCACTCAGGAGCATCTGCAGGGCAGGGAGCACGCGGTGTGTGGAGTCAGCTGATGCCCTTGCGGGCCCCACTCAGGAGTGTTTGCAGGGCGGGGAGCACGCAGTGTGTGGAGTCAGCTGATGCCCTTGCGGGCCCCACTCAGGAGCGTCTGCAGGGCGGGGAGCACGGGGTCCACGTGGGCCCCACAGCCTTGTGGCCACCCCCCGCACCCCTCTGTGCAGCCTCTCCCCGACACTCCTCGCACCCACCTCCCCCTGAACTGCCTGCCAGTCTTTGAGCTCAACCCTGCCTCGGTGCCCGCCCCCCATGACTGGTTCTGAATCCCGCCCAGTACATCGCTTTCTAACGCCAGCAGAGGGGTCTGCTTCTCTGACAAGGAAAACCAGTGCCTGTCTGTCAACTAAAAGGACACAAATGAATCCAGACTGTGATTCAGGGGAACCTTCTGATTTCCCTCAGGGAAATATTCCTGGGTCACTCATTCTCAAGGCAGGAGACTGACGGGTGGAGACCTGGCTCCTGGGCAGGAAGCCTGGGGACACCTAAACGGGCGGCGAGTGAGGGCTGAGTGAGAGACGGCCTCTGAGGCCAAGCGGCCCAGGAAACTCAGAGGAGGCTCAGCCACGGAGAGGCCGTGGGGGCCGCCAGGGCCTGAGTGCGCGCATGCAGAGACGCGCATTCTGGGCTCTCAGCGGGCACTCTGCTCACCCTGCTCCTCACCCGGGCGGAGGTGGCGCCAGGTGCCGGGACCCTCGCCCCCCTCACACGAGGGCAGGCCCCACGCCTGGGACCTCACCAGCGCAGGACGCCAAGCCGAGGGCTCTGACTAGGGGTGGGGCCCAGTGCCCCAGACTGCGTCTGGGGCTCCGTGGGGCTGAGCAAGGAGGCTGCATGCACCCCACATCCTCAGGGGTGAACCGACCCAGGAGCTTGGTGAGCCTGGGAGCATGCCCTGCGGGGACCACCCACCCCGGACAGGTGAGAGGGCAGCCGGGACTACACCATGACTGCACTCTCACTTGAGACCCAGCTGAGCCCGGACCCCAGACCCACAGAAACCGTGACACGATAAACGTGTATTGTTCTCGGCCGCCAAGTCCATGCTCGGTAGTTATGTAGTTATACAGCAGTAGTATCTAATATAGTATCCAAAATGCCTCGATCTTCAATCTCCCTCCAAGGTGCGTTCTTTGTATATTGATTAGGACCCTTCTGTCTTGAGTCACAAGCTAAACATAGCTCACTCTCCTACTTGCTTATTCAGTTAGGACACCATCATGTGTACCCATCGACCTGTTCATAGAGACCAAAGCGCAAAAGATGCCCATCTGCACCAGCTTTGTACAATTCTGCCGAACTGGAATTGAGACGGAGAATATTCTGCAGGGTAAAGTCAATGAATGAGAGACTGTGATATCAAAAGAATCAGACTTTAAAGTTGTTTTTCAAAGGACTTTTGAAATCATGAAATTCTAGTGTAAAATTGCTACAGTCTGACTATCAGTCAGACTATCTGTATCAGACTGTATCAGTCTGACTATACTACAGTATAACCACAGGAGTTATACCTCTCACCAGTAATTGTATACAACCACCAGTGAGAAAAAATACTGCTTTGTTCTGTTTTTCAGCTTTAGTGAAATATAATTGTGTAAGTTTAAAACGTGAAACAGGACGATCTGATACATGGATGCTGAGATGACTGCTACAGTAGGGCTAGTTAACACCAGCGTCCCCTCATGTAATCACCACCGCTGCGTGTGTGTGCTGCACCTTCTTTATTCTTTTATCCACGGATGGACGTGTAGGTCGTTTCCACATCTTAGCTGTTGTGAACAGTGCTGCAGTGAACATGGGGACACGACTACCTCTTTGAGACAGTGATTTAATTTTCTCTGTATAAATACACAGAAGTGGAATTTCTGGATAATATGGCAGTTTTAATTTTTCTGAGGAACCTCCAAGCAATTTTCCATAATGGCTGCATCAATTTACATGCCCACAGACAGTGAACAAGGATTCCCCTTTTCCCACATCCTCACCAATATTTGTGATTTGTGTTCTTTTTGATGATGGCCATCTGACAGGTGTGATTTTGATCTTCATCTCCCTGATGATTAGTGATGCTGGGCATCTTTTCATGTACCCATTGGCTATCTTCATATAGTCTTTGAAACAAAAAATGTCTGTTCAGATTCTGTGCCCATTTTCATTCAAATGTTTTTCTCTTGAGTGTGTGAGTCCCTTATATATTCAGATACGAACCCCTTACCAAATATAAGGCTTGCAGGCTTTGTTCCCATTCAGCAGCTGCCTTTTCACTTGTTCACAGCTTCATCTGCTGCACAGAAGCTTCTTAGTCTGATGTTGTCCCAGAAGCTTCTTAGTCTGATGTCGTCCCAGAAGCTTCTTAGTCTGATGTCGTCCCACATATCTATTTTTGCTTTTGTTGCTTGTTTTGTTCTTGTTTTGCAAATTTATGCAGTTAAACTCCCTTCCCTGGGGTGAATAAAGTTCATTTCCTCCCAATTATTTTTAATTTTCTATATATTCCTTCTCCCAGTCTAAACTGGATGAAATCACTTCTGTTAACAGTCATGGGTTTATCAACATGAAGAACACTTCTGCATCAATGTCTTCTAATGCCTTCATCTCTGAGGGACTGAGAAAGGCTCACAGTTTAATCAAAGGAACAGTGAAGCACTTGTACGACTTAAAGCCTCTCATTGCCAAAGGGATCTTCACCACACAGTTCATTCACTAAACATAACCGAATATGCACACAATAAAAAGACAGGACAGTGTCACCTCTGGTAGAGGGTACAGACAGGGCATTTATTGTCTGTTACTGTCAGCACCAGTAAACAAAATGGGGCTAATTTTTTAAGCTGGTGTAAGGATTTCGTTGTACTGAAATTCATCTGCTCTTCCTGGCACTTATTCCTGCAGATAACAGTAAGAAAAGAAATTGAGTGCTGACCATGGTCAAGATGCAGCAAGCGGTATGGAGGGTGGAGCCTCAAAGCACAGCTCCCCAGAGCCCAGGGTTGTCCCTCATCACCATCAGGTGTTAGAACTGGAGAGATCTTACAAGGTGTATGGATTTCCTTTTCACTGTTGTATGCAAACAACCTGGGGACTCATGGCTGGTCCGGGGTAAGCCAGGTCTTTGGGGCAGAGAATCACAGAACCAGGCAGCCCTTCTCCAGGTGAGCGGCCCCCGAGTAGGTCCCCTGTTAGCTGAGCTAGCGCGGTATTTATCGGAATAAGTGGAAAAGAGAACAGCGATGTCTCCCGAAAGCTGGAACGGGAAGAGGCCACAGGCCAGGCCGACTAAGCCCAGCTGCAGGTTTGTCCAGGATGCAGCGTGACGACTCCCACCCTTACAGCCTCCCCACCCCTTCAGCTGGTCCAGAACTACATTAAATTAACTGAGACTCAGGAAACGCTTTCCTTCTTGAGTGTTCCTACCCACGGACGCGATTATCTAACTTTGCTCGTACAGTGTGTGCCCCAGCAGCCTGAGGAGGCAGAGGACACTGTATGTGAGTGAGGGGAGAACCAAGGCTGGGAGCAGACAGACCGCCCCCACGGCTGTGATGTGACCTGGTGATTCAGTCTGGCACGCTCTGCCTCAAGCTCAGCCGGGCTGCGCCCACCTGGAGGGCCCCACACTGTCCACCAGCCTGGCACACACCCAGACACCTTTCAGCACCAAGTTCACGACTCGCCTCCTTATGATCCTTTTCTGTAATCCACCTGCCGCCTGGCCAAATGGGCTATTCCGTTTGGAACACTGTACATCTCTCCAGTATATACTTATTTACTAAGAGGTACCTCTTGATACATGCACATCTCCCTGCACCTCTCTACTCTGTTCCTTCCTGCATCCCGAGCGCCTGCTATGGCGCCTCATAAAAGCAGGCTGCCGAGGTACTGTGAATGAATGATAATAAATAACAGAGCTTCCATACTCGCACGCCTGTGCCGTCCTCTTCAGGGTGGGAAAGAAGCCTGTGTTACAAATCATTTCTGTGTCGCAGAATTCATTAGAGAGGGAACCACATTTTGAATTAACAATTGTATTTCTAAGATTTCTAGAATTTACCCTTAGGAAACAATCTTGAATGAGCATACAGATAAAGCTATGAATATATTCATGAAGGCATAATTTATTTTAGTACAAAGATTAGAAACAGCTTAAATTTCCAATGAAAGGGGTTTAATCCAATAAATCACAGTGGACCAATACAATGCAATAATATGGAACCACTAAAAATGGTATTTAGAAGCATATTTAATGCTATGGAATAGCATTTGCAATTCACAGGCAAGAGAAAAACACAAATCATGAGGAAGTATGTAGTTTGAGTCAATAAACAAATACATCTATTCCACACCTAGGACATCCTCAAACACTGCTGCGAAGTGAAGAGCCATAAAATGAACACTTAATTATATTCATTTTAATGAAAGAATTATAACGTCTCCTTTCTTCTTCCAACCCAAGACACACAAATAATTTTCACTGATAGAAACACACATCAGTTAAGCAACGTAACCTAGTTTACGTGTGTCATCAACAGTACAGTTAAAGTAAACCAGCCAAACTGGCTTGGTACACTGCAGAGTAGGGGGTGGGGGCTCCCTTGGAAGACGATGGGAAGTCAGACACATAGCCCAGGGCTCCTACTCAGACAAGCACTTACGCTCACTGAGCCGCCACAGGGAAAACGCGTCAGGGCAAAAGGCAGAGTAAGCCGTGCCATTAACACGCAGCACAGCAAGGTGAAGGCCACGGGCGGGGGGCTCAGCACCCCTCCTCCTTGGACACCCCCAAAGCCAGTGCGAGGGCTCAGACGCAGCCTGGGAGGAAGGGCGGCCTCTGGCTGCACTGCCTTTGCTTCTATTTTGTGGTGGTTCTCTTTCACAGTAAGGTCAAAATAAAATGGTCATAAAAATGAAAAAAAAATTTACATATGGAAAACTTAAACAAAGGCTTCAAAAAGAGTAGTATTGATTTTTTAATGAAAAGCATAGTTGATTTTAGTTCTAATTATTCATATGGAATTTCACGTGCTTTTCTCTTTTTGTTTTGAGGGTGAAAAGTTCCAGAGGCCCTGCATGGCCGTTTTCTATTTCAAGCCTGGTAAGAGAAGCTTCTGCATCGGCTTGTGCTGCTGTGTGGACATGCAGGTCTGAGGAGGTGAGGCAAGCGGATCACAGGACGGTGCTGCTCGGGGGCGCTTCGGCCGCAGGTGGACTCGGCAGCGGTGACCGGATGAAGCCACCACTGTCCCACTTCAGCGCGGGGTCCAGGGTGACTCAGGAATGAGATTTATGGAACGTTCCTTTGGCACGCAGGGCACAAATCTGTCATCGTGTCTTCCTTCTTTATTCCAAATTCTCTGCCACAAGCTAGACAGCTCAGGAATCAGTGCTGGAGCTCTGCCTACCCACGCTGCATTTACTCAACTGCAATCCAGGGGTGGGGACCACACGACCTTCTAAGACTTCTTCCCCATCCTTCATCTTATGATCACATTACACACATAAAACATCAGAGATGCTCTGTGTCACTGCTCAGGAAGACAGCAGACCCCAGTGCTGAAGCCAGGAGGCTCTGAACTCAGTCCGAGGCTCTTAGGGATCATGTGTGCCTGGGCTGGCCACTTCACTGCTGCACTTCTGATGGTCAGTAAGGAACAGTCAGAGAAGAAAAGTGGAGAGCTGTGAAATGCTGAACCCAAGGCAGAGAGCAGCAAGCACGCAGCCGTGCCTGCTACAGTTAGCACTGCTATGTTGGGAAGGACCATGAAGAATATTTAATAAAAGATCCCTAATGAAGAAATTAGAGAAGTATGAAGCATAGTTAAGTCAGTAAATTAAGAGCAAGGGGATTTCTTCTCTCCTCTTACTAGTATGAATGTCAGGTATGTAATTCTTAGGTTTAATTGAGCTGGACCACCACTGAAACAAAAAATAGATAAATTAAAAAAATTACCTCAGAAAGTGAATCCAAAGTCACTCATCTTATGTCTCTATGCAAGTGACCTGTGGTTACATTCATATGCGTCTGTGTTCATTCCAGCACACTGACATTTGGGGAGAGAAGTGCTACTATTTTAAATAATCTTATCTCTTAGATACATTACAGTATAATTTAAAAATGCATTTTCCATGTAAGAAAAATCAGACAAATGAAAATTAAGAAGTGATAAACAGACAATGATGTTAGGCTGAGACATCATAGCATTCTAAATTATTTTATCATAAAGCTGTTATTTAGATTGATAAAACTTTCAATGAAAAATGGTTACAGAATGACTCAGGTTTTGAACTGATTTCAAAATCAGGAGGAATAGTAATAAGTATATAGCTAGCTGCCCAGAGTCAAACAGTTCTCTGTAGGCACTAAACTACAGAAAATTAATTTAAAGTTTCCCATTTGGAATTATACATCAATGCCATTCTTGCCTCACTCTTTGAACAGAATCCCTTTTTCCTCACTGGGAATTCTACAACAAGTTATCTTCATTTAACATGCAGTATATATTCCAGTTCGTTAAAAACAGCTTCTGAGTTGAGGAATTCATATTGACTAGAGAATTTGGATTAAATTCAAATTCAAACTGATGTTTTCATGCAGTAAACTGCCTGGGCTGCAGGGAGCCAGGTAGCCTTCTGGGAAAGACGGGCCGTTTCTTCACATCAGCAGGCTGCGAGCCTGACCCCCGACCAGGTCCCTGCCCCGGCCCTCCCCGCTCTGGCCTCCCCACGCCGGCCTGAGCTCTGCCTGAGGCCACAGGCATCTGCCGCCCTGCTCTGCTCAGGGCACTGACCAGGCATCACGGGGCGGGATGGCTCCCTCTGACTGGCTGGCTGTCTCTTCTGTCTAGGAAGGGAAACTGTTCTGGTGGACGGAGGTGGGAGGTTTCTATAGCTACCTTTTACAGGAGTACTAAGATGTAAAAAATTAAATTGAAAGATTCTCTGTCTCATCCTCTATTCTCTCCTGACCCTAAGCAGCCTCTCTACCTTAGGAGCCAAATTTTACTACACCTGGGAGTAGTAAAATTGTTTACTACAATTGTAGTAAAATTATTTTACTATACCTGTTTCATCATCATCATTGTTACAGCCATTGGTTTATTTATAGCTACTTATTACAACTACTTCCCTGGTGGCTCAGAGTTTAAAGTGTCTGCCTGCAATGCGGGAGACCTGGGTTCGATTCCTGGGTCGGGAAGATCCCCTGGAGAAGGAAATGGCAATCTACTCCAGTACTCTTGCCTGGAGAATCCCATGGACAGAAGAGCCTGGTGGGCTACAGTCCACGGGGTCGCAGAGTCAGACATGACTGAGTGACTTCACTTTACTATTACAACTGCCACTTTGTCAGTGTTTCTTTAGATGTACAACTACCTCCCCATCTTGTATTGCCCCAATACCCAGAATAATACCTGACAACTAGACACAGAATAAAAATGCATAAATGGAATAATCAACAACTGACGAAAAAAGTAAATAAACAGATGCACAGGTCACTGAGTCCAGGCATGGACTCACACATGCCAGGCACTATATGCTAGCCACTACAATCTTAAAATTGCCTTCGAACGTAGATACTATTCTACCCATTTTGCAGATGAAGGTTTTGGCCTCAGTGAAGTTACAAAATTTGTTCAAGGTCTACAGGTCCGAAGGGGGAGAAAGCTGGATTTGTTTCAAAACCAGTTTAGTTCTAATCTTGTATTCCTAATTTATACTCTTTCCCCTCTTTTCCCACATTTTTATTTTGTACATTTATCATTAGTTTAATTTAACAATTAGCCTGGCAATATTAAGTCTGCCTAAACTGCCATCGGTTTTATAAAGAGGTAGAGGATTCATGAACTTGAACAATAGGAAGTGGGTCAGCCCTGGTCACAATTCTGAACAATTTGTTCCCATCTGCTTTTGTCGCCACACATCTCACAGTAAGACACTGGGTTTCACTAAACTGAAGGTCAATGATGTGTAACATCATGAAAACCAATCTGATGTCCATGCAGAGTATCTAGAAAATAGAATGAGACATTAGAAACTAAGAGCTCTCTCTGCAGACGTGTGTATGTGGTGTGTGTGTGTGTGTGTGTGTGTGTGTGTGTGTGTGTGTAGACACACAACTGGGAAGCTCTCTGGCTGTGAACAGCAGGTCCACAGGGTCAGCTTCTCACAAAAGCTCACGCTTCCATCAACAGGAAGAAGCTGGACCACCAGCCCCTGATTCCTGGCCCCACTCTCCTGTCCCTGGAGGCAGACACTGTTTCTCTCCAGGAAAGTGAGTAACTTTGTATATAAGGCAAGAGCCAAAACAGGCATGTATTTCAACACCTATTTTTAAGGGCAGAGCCAACGACTTTGTATCCCATTAGTCAATGAAGTTCAGATGATCAATAGTCACATCCATCAAAGGCTCTCCCTCGCCTACCACGTATCCTACTTTTCTTTGTGTTTCTTGTCTTAGAGAAACACGTTCCAGCACGCTGAACGCTCCTGACTACCTCCTTCATTACACATAGCTGAGCTTCTCCGACACTCCTGATCCTGCTCAGGCTACACAACCCCCGCCTGCACGTCATTTCCCATGCTGGTGAGATGAGGCCACTCAACGTTTAAGAGACAAAACCACCCATGGTCCACAGGCGGGGTGGTGGGGGAGCGCTCATGGTCAACAGACAGCAGAGCTGAAAGGAAGACAGTGTGTCTACAGTGGGAAGTGAGTGCCCTTTCCAAAAGGGAAACACGGGAAAGAGAAGTCAAAGAAGTCTACCACCTGTAGCATGCCAGAGGGCCAGGCCTCTCCTGAGAACGCTCGCCAGCCAGGAAAGCAGTTACCTCCACCCACCTTCTCCTGCAGGGCCTCTCAGGGATCCCATGAAGGGAGAACTGCTGCTAGTTCAACATTTTGGGGGATAATGAGTCAGACATCTAGTTTGCTTTCTCGGTTCCAAGACCACGGGTCTGTCTGTGACACTACAGCAACTGTTCTCTTTTTAAAAGCACTTGCAAGCATTTTGCTAACTTGTAGGTCCACAGCCTGAGTTCTGGGTCATTTGATCACAAGACTGGTGGGGAAGAACACAGATTCTATGTTGGAAAGTTCACCTCCAAGGTCACTCTACACTGATAGATGCTGGGAAGACTCAATAATTTGTTATTGGTAACATTGGTAATGAGATGTAACAATCAGAGAGAAAAGCAAAATTATGAATATATATTATTAATAAAAAAACAAGGGATTCAGTGGGAAGGGTTTCTCATCTCTGTCAGTCACTTGAAAACAAGTGACTCCTAAAACCCTGTAAACACAAACTTGGACAACTATTGGGGAAAGGTCAACTGTTCAACCTTGATTTCAAGTCATATCTTCTGTGAATCACTTATGACAGACACTGTGGACCGTGATGGATAGTCTTTCCAGCAGAAAGAGCTGGAGCTCAGAGGACGCGGTCTAGCTTGGAATGCCTTCTGGCTTTCCTTCCCGGCACCCAGTGTGGAGTCCTGGGACTCAGTCAGTGCTTGTGAAATGCAGGCAGGAAAAGGAAGCAACTCCAAGAGGAAGGCAAGGATGAAGGCACAGCACAGTCACCAGAGAAGGCCAGACGGTGCGCGAGAGTGCTGGCCGCTGTCCCGAAGCTCCAGAGGCCAAGCCGTGAGTCTGATGCTCCGCCAGTCCTCTTCCTCACCTCCGTCCATCTGAGACATGTCTCGTGGCTGGTAGGGCTTTGCTGCTGCTCTGGGGACCCACTGGAGAAGGCAGATTCCAAGGCTGGCGGCACCAGGAAGGTCACTGAGTCCCGAACCTACTCTGCCTGAAGGTCCAAGGCACAGAGATGCTTCCCTGTTTTTGAAAACATCTCAGCACCTGGCACCTCAGAATGAGATTCCCAAAGGGTTCTCACGACATTTGCCGATGTACAGTGCAAAACTCAGGCTCAGAAAATCACAGGAAAAGAGGTGGAGAGTGGAGATAATGCACCTTCTGCATGGACTCATTCTCAGGGAACACAAGCACTCACTTCTGTCTTCTCTGGAGCTTGAGAAGACGGAGAGAATTTTCTCAGGGACACCAAAATCTTATCAGATCGACCAAAAGGCAACCTAAATGGGGGGGTATTTTATCCATGGATCCTGAGATGATATTAATAAGATTCAAATTTTAAAACAAAGTTCTTGCATTCCCGGTGGCAACATTCTAACAGGGAAGACAAATATCAGAGCCTGCCCTCATGTTAAATTTCTCCTTATCCATCCTTCCCAGTATTGTAGGGTGGTTTATTACAAATTACTAGGAATACCTCTGATTTGACTCTTCTCAGCATTCAAGTGCATATATTCCACGTGCGCTTTCACCTCTCAAACATGCTTCAGAAAGCAACAAACAGGCATAAGTTTACTGGCAAGAAAATAGACAGTACTTTATCTACACATAGTAAACTTGAAATCTGATATTTAAATTATCCAGTGACCAGAAACACAGAATATTTATTTATTCTTTGATCAAAGTAATGAGGTAAAATTGTTTCAGTGCCAGCTGACTGCCTAAAACTCAGATATTGCATAATCTAAAAAAAAAAAAAAAGAAATTTGCAAATTAGGGTTCATTTGTGCATTTTATATCATTCTGCATAAATGCATAATTGTGACAGTCTCAGACACCAGATGGTGTGTGTAATTTATACCCATTTTCACTCTGTTCTATTACACGTAATGGCTGTGGCTTCACCTCTGAGTCGAGGCGTAGCTTACAAAACTGCCTTGGTCGACAGTAAGACCAGACACCCTAATGGTCAGGAACACGGGCTCGTGGGGGGCAGAGGCGAAGCAACAGGGCTCCCGTGCTCAAAGCGCCGACAGACCAGCACTCAGCTCCGAGTCTGACACGCGATGAGCTGCAGCAGAAGCCCTGGGGGGAGGAGGAGGCGAGGAAGGCTGAGAGGAAGCACCGCAGGGTGCAGAGGGATCCAGAGGGTGAGTCTGCAGGAGATGGAGAGCGCCCAGAGCGCTGGTCAGGGAGGCGGAGTGCCAGCTAGCCCTGAAGGCTTTTCTGGGCTTTTCTACATTTAATACAAATATATCGCAAGTCTCATTTTCCTGTGCACGTGAAACTAAGCCCCACTGAGATACAAACGCCAACCAGTCCTGTGTGTCCCGTGATCTCCCTCCCTGCTCATCTCACACTCACACACACAGTCCCCACCGGCCCTTCTCCAGCCTGTCTGTGCACACCTGCAGTTCTGTGTTAGGATGTAAGACCAGAATCCAGAGGGTCCATGTGTTAACTCACGGCCCCCGGGAGGGTAGGCAGAGATGCTCTGCCGAGAGAGTGTGGTCCAAGGGATGTCTGCTCCTCTGGAGCCAAGAGGGTCCTGGACTCCTGCAAACATTTCCAATAAAAGCTCAGACCATTTGGGCAAGCATGTGCTATGGCCACAGAGACGCAGCACAGAAAGACTGAGGTCAAGCAGAAGACTAAACCCTGACCTTGGCAAGAATTATCTCCCTTCAGCAGACGACAGACAGGGCTCCCAGCAGGGATGCTGGGTGCCTCGGAAATGCCCTGGATCCTCTGCTCTTCCTGGGGACCAGCTCCCTCCTGTAAGATTCTGCTCAAAAAATTGAGGCGGGGGTTTCCCATCAGATTCTGGATCTGTCAGTTTTTCCATTATAATCCTCTTTTTCTTCTTGCTTCTTTTTACATATTTGAGTCAGTTCTACTGTTTTAGCTTCTTAGAGCTGTAACTTTTTATCGTTAAATAATTTTATTTATGTGTAAAAACACCTGAGTCGCTTTTCTAATGTATTCTGCGCTGAGCCTTTTAGTCTCTCCCCTCCACCCTTTTGTCTCCTGTATTCTGTTATCTAAGCCTGCCCTCTCCCCTCCATGCTCTCTTCTCATGTATTCTGTTATCGGAGCCTCCCCACCCCTCTGCCCTCTCCCTCCTCTTCAGGTGAGATTTCTGTTGCATGTGTGGCGTCCTCCTCACTCCCTCTATTTTCTCAGGAACAGTTGGTTATCAGTGCATTTAGCATCGGTCTTTGCAATGGGAAGCCTCCTCGTCATCGTAGTCTGTGTCTTCTCTCTGGGTGTATTTCAGATCACTTGTTCAGCTCGCATATTCTGTAGCTTCCCTTTATAAGATGTGGGCATGCCTTATTTATTGGCCTCAATACTGGGAGTCTGTGGATCAAGAGGTGAGACCTGCTGCTTTGGTTCTGGAAAGACCTCAGCCTTTCCTTCTTTAGCAGAGCCTCATCTCCCCCTTCTCCTTAACCTCTCACCTAGCTCCAGACGCGTGCTGGCGCTTCTCGCAGCATCTTCCCTGCACCTGCACGCTTGCCTCATGTCTCCTCACGTGTCTGTGTGCAGCTCTAGTTGATGGCCTCATATCACTTTCCTAGTCAGCTCTTCTCTTTTCAGCTCTGTCAAATCCACTTACAACATATGGACACAGCAGCAAATTTCAATGACATTTCTTGTTTCTAGACACACTGTTTTTATAATCTGTCCTTGTTTTCATACAAGATAGTTCCTTAATTCTGGTCCCTTTTCCTTTTGAAAATCTATTTAGTAATTTTAAACCTACCCAGCACCTCCTCAAGTCTGTTGATTCTCATCCTTCTATCAGGTTTTCTCACCCTGAAGTTTCTTTATATGACACGTAATATTTCACTGTATGTTTATCTAAAATGAGGGTTATTTTTAAGCGGAGGAGGAGTTCCTGGAGCTCCATTTTGTCAAAGATCCTGCAGATAATTTGTGATTGGAATCAGCCACAGCAGTCAGGCTTGGACAGAATCCTAAATGCTTCTGCTTCTAGAACAATGTCCACATTAATTACAGTACATGGACCTCTGACTCAGCTTGTGGAAATTCAGATCTCACATCTGTGCCTCGAGTGTGCGAACCATTGGTAACCATGTTCTATCCATGGCTGTGGAAATGTGATAAGCTTCCTTCCTTGCTTACTTGGGCGGATGTTCTCTAGGCCTTCTCTCATAAACGGGGAAGCTCACTGAGCTTCTGGGTTTCATTCCCGGGGCTCAGCTCCGGCATCCCTCCCCGTCATCCCTACCCCCTGCGCCTCTAGCCTGCAGGTGCAACACACATCTTCTCTGACCGCCTCCCATCCTTTTGTAGTTCACTGCTCAGGGGCCACTGCCTCTGGAGTCACGCCCACCCTCAGGTTTACAATCCCCCCCCCCAATTCTTGGGACCTAAGTGATTCCCTTGCTTTCTTTCATTCCAGTTCAACTATGTGCTGAAAGCAAATGTTGATAAAATCACGCAGCGACTTTATGTCTGTAGCGGGGATGGGATGTCATCCATGCTTCTATGGCCCCATCATAAACTTTCACGAGGAGCAGTATTTTCTGTCTTACCCTAGGCAATATTTTCTGATTTCCACTATAACACAAGCCATTTTAAGGTCCTGGAAGACAGACTGGTTGGAGCAGGGTTCTGTTTTCTCTCACAAATTAGGTGAATTCTTCAGTTCCTAAGCAACACTAATTTTTTCTAGAGTGCCTGGCACATGTGGAGAACTTAATAAATGGTGGTTATCTTCCACTAACCATCCAAGAAGAGCAATCAGAAGAAAATAATTTTTATCCAAAGCATACAATTAAAAAGCTAGGATCTCAGAACCAGAGGGGCACTGGTTGTTGGTATTTGAGAACCGACACCCCCATTTCTGCAGACGGGGACGGGAGATTGGAGGGGGCGGAGAATGCTTCTCTCTGAACCCTCTGATGCCCAGTTTTCTAAAAGCAACCTTATTATTTCCCTTAATTGTTGAGAGGCCTTAAAATCTCAGGATGACACACTCTCAATTAAGGTATAAAAATAGTGTGGAAATTTCCATCGTTTATAGTCACTAGTAGGGAAAATCTTGAATATTTGCGTTTAAAAAAATAAAGAACATAATACTACAAATACAGGCAAAATTCTTTTCTTTCTTTTTGTTTTTACTCAGGGGTTGTGAAGGGAGAAGAGGTATTTTGGACTCATTCTATTTATAAAGAATATTGGAGTGTATATGTTTGTCCAAAATTTGAGGAGCAGTATGCAATTTCTGTTTTTAAATGATCGAAGTAAAAAAATATTCAGATTAGAAAGAAAATCTCTCACTTCAAACTTTATGAGATTTCCATTTTTAACCTTAATCTTGTTTTTGGATTGGCATTTCTACAAACAACGTTTTCCCAGTGATCCGATGGATATGTCACCACAAACGGTCCACTGCTTTGAAGTGATCATCTTAAGGCCTCTATCACTGAAAAATCTTTCTTTATAAAATCCATCATAACATTTTTGTAGCACATTCCTGCATGCCAGATTTATACCATAAGAGCCTATTTCATTTCTTAGTTTTAATTGGGCTAAATGACATAAATGTAAGACACTGTTGTTACATTACAGTGGATTTCAAGTGAGTTCTCCTTAACCGTGCCAGGCATCAGGATCTGTCTTCCTACCTCAGAAACTCTCTTAGGAAGGACAGCAGGGCGAACCACAGAGTGTAAACAAACAGACAAGTCCATGAACAGATGGCTATGGCCCCACCACTGTCCACAATTTTCTTGGTGGTCTTATTAATAAGCAAGCGGTAACATGCATCTGTCAATGGTGTTTGAAAACCACCATATACCCTAAATTATCTCCCTGCATTACAGTGATGGATTATATCATGCAAAACCTTCAGAGAGCCTTTCAATGTCAAGGAAACCTTAGAAGGTGACCTTGCTGTATGACATCCAGTTACTTCCGAGGTCTAAATGGCAACAGGAACCGTTAGGAAAATGGCACAAGTTGAGATGGTCTAATTTATTAAATTAGTATAGAAAATTATGTCAACAAATAGACTGCTGTTAGCAAACTTTAGACTTTTTCTCTTTTGGAACGGGTCCTCATCCTGGGTAAGTGGGTGTAACGTGAATCTGGTTCACTAAGTTCTACACATTCACACCCCACCTCGCAAGCATTCAGAGTTGCGTGGTCTCTATGTTCTGGGTAGAAAGGCAGATTCCAAAAAATAACAATAAATTCCATTAAACATCCTCATCTCAGAAAAACACAGTCGTCCAAATCTCAGAAGCCCTGTGATGTAGACAGTGTAAGCAACTGGCATGTTGAAACTGTGATCTGCATTTTATACACAATTAAACTTTCAAGGTCTCTGGAAAGCAGGCCTCCGCAGTGCAGGAACCCACAGCCTCACAGTCCTGAGGTCCCCAGCCTCCCACAGCTTGGTTCGCAGTCTCACTGGCATGACAGATACTATCATCTAAGGCAACGCTAACTGTTCAGTCTGGATCCAGGAACTGCTCTCTCCTAGAGAACTCATCATTAAAATGCAAATAGGTGTTTCCCACTTGACTGGTTTAGTGGTGAAACGCTGTTCACAGCCCCGACAAGAAAGGGAGCTCCATCAATTGATGCCTTAACCTTCCGGGTGTGATGAGTGCATGGGCCCAGATTTGGGCCCAGCATCCTGCCGCCAGCCGCTGGCTCTGATCCTTGCTCTGCAGCAGGCTTACGAGTTAACTGATAGAAGCTGCTGAAGAAATTATGAACAAAAAAGCTGATTTCAGATTCTGCTCACTGCACCCAGCCAGCCCTCACTCAGACTAATTACTTAAATGATTTAAAAATGTATGAATATTCATATGATCGTGCTTTTCAAAAAATAAAGCACAGCTGAGGCCGTGCCATCCAATCTTTCCTGCTCGCTGGTGTGGAGCAACCCCACTTGCGTGTCTGAAACCCTGAAATGACTGTGAGAGGGGAGGAGTCCTGCGAGGGGTCAGCCTTGGTCCCACGGCCACCTGACTGCAGCCTGAGACCACCCTGACCCTCAGGGCCCCTCCGGCTGGGGTCACTCTCACACCAAGGAAAGCTGGACTCTGATTAAACATCCACAGGCCCATCTGCCCCAGAACAAGGACAGATGTGTCTCCCCTCCCCCAGCAGGTCCCCCTGCTGGGCTGAGAGCGCTCCTGACCTGGACCCCGGGTGGACCTCAGGCAGGTGGACGCAGCCGCGAGCTCGTCCTGGTCAGGCAGGCCCGGGTCAGAATGTAGGGCCGGGCCTCTGCCTGGACCTGGGCCTGGCTCCACCGTGCTCTGCTGCCAGCTAGCCAGGGCTCGTCCACTCCATCCTGGCCCCTGTGCATCCACGGAAACACCGACACCCCCTGACCCAGCCTGGATTCCGATGATACACGTGCCTGAGTCAGCGCTTCACCCCTCCCTGCGCGCCAGGCTCTGCTGACTCCACTCACCCACAACCCCATGCACACACCGTCAGCCCATGGAACACAGACGGCGGCTCATGGCGACAGGGAGGGTGAGACTCAGCACGGGTTTGCAGACACGACCAGGTACAACAGCTTCACGCTTCAAGACTCCCGCAGTGTGTGTGGCACACACTTCCACAAAAAGTGGGAGCACAGGGGACAAGGGGATTGGATGGGAGGCCCAGGCATGGGCTCGGCCCATGTGGGGATGACAGCAAGAAGCTGAGACAACAGGAAAAGACACAGGACACGTTGGAGAACGCCATCTGTCACCCCCAGACACCCCAGGACACCTGCACCCCCCAGGGCCCCTGACCCCCTATGACCCTCAAACCCCCACGACCCCTGGCATCTCTGAGGTTCCCACACCACGCAGATGAAACCCGCTCCAAGCCGTCATCGGGAGCAGCTTCCCCAGGACCTTAAACCCCGAATGTTGTTTGACCCTGGAAACACCAGGACCCAGATTTCACGTTTCCATAACAGTGACGCTTAAGACATCAGCATCTGAGCTAACCGTAGCTCTGCATGTCACCACATGATCCTCAAACAGCATAGAACAGTTCCAAACAGTCCACAAAATCCAGGTAGTGCAGTGCTTGATGGAATTTTCAAGTTAACCTCTTGCTCACTCTTTTTTCAACTTGTGGGCAGACACCTTGGTGGCATGATCCCGCGTGTGGATGGAAGCCCCATGGGGGAGACATGCCACACGCTGCTGGGGGGGCCACTACTCAGACTCTACCCTCTTGGCTTCCGACCCTGACAACTAAGAAGGAAGGGCACTCCTTTCATGTGAGGGCTGTTGCATACCAGCTAATTTATCTAAAGCCCATAAAAACACATCTCAAACATTTCTGAATCCACATCTGAGTGCTGTGGTCTGGGAGCAATGCCAATTCTTCTCTGGAGACGAGCACCTCCTGCCCAGTGCCCGTCCCATGCTCGGTTCTGATTCTTCTCCTCACTTTTTCCATCAAACACTGCAAAGACCAGGCTACAGATCTGTAACCTGCCTCCGACAGGCTCCACAGTGTCCATCACAGGACAGGGTGTGCCCAGCTGAGGCTCGTGGGACAAGGGGCACTCACCTTCCGGCTCTCCGCAGAGGGTACACTGTGACTCTGCAAACAGAACAGACAGAGATATCAGTCAGTCCCAGTTCAGCCACAGACAGACTCAGCGGCAGCCTGATGGGCAGGTTTGCAACCTGGCTGTCCCGGTGGGACGACCAGCTCCGACCTTGCATCTCGGCAGACTTTATTGTAAAGAAACCACTGTTGCAGGTGTTTTATATGATGCAGTTTTTAAATGACAGCAACTGTGTCATATGCATCTGCACACACTAAACACACATTCACAGTTGTACATGACTCATATTACTCAGCTGAAATAATAGCAATATATTTATCACTTAATTTCAATATTGAAAACTTTACTTTGATTACAACTCTGTTAGATCTCTCAAGCACAAATAATTACGAGCAAACGTATAAGGCTGTGTTTTAGTAAAAACACTCAAATGGACAAGTACGGAGTGCTCACAAAGCAGGCCCACGACTGGGTGCCAGGCTCTGCGGGAGGTCCCAGGACCCCTGGGGACACTGCTGCGGGCTGCACCTTAGCAGAAGCCAGGCACCTGCGAGCACAGTGGAGGCGGGCCTGTGGGGCCATCCCCCCAGACCCTGCACAGAGGGCCTCCTTTTCCAGAAGAGCTTTAGCCTGGACAGCAGAGCTGGCTGCACACAGGACTCTCAGCCCTGGGGTCTCTCCCCCTCCCCTTCCCTCCAAATCCAGGCCCAGGGGAAAGCTCCGCAGGGCAGATATAACACTCCCTCCGCAAACAGAGGCCAAGGACCCACTGTGAAGGAGCCCACCTACCCAGCTCACCAGGAGCTCCTGCACCCCACCCTCTGCACGCTGCATACACTCAGCTGCTCTGTGTAGGTGGGGCCGCTAGCACCGCCTGCATTTAGGGACGTCCCAGGCCGCAGGGGCTCTTGTCACCGTGACAAGGGTCCAGGCGGCCCATCTGCAGGGAGGTCACCACTGGGAGCTGGCGATGGGGCAGGGGAGGGGCAGCCACAGGGCAGAGGGCTTCACGCCCAGCCCCACCCTCGACCCTGACCCACTCTGCCCCTGCTGCCCTGGAAGGGACCAAACAACACTAGGTTTTTACTCGGTATAAGAATTGTGCAATGATAACTGAATTTGCATCAAAACTGACCCACAAATTCAAGACATTCTCAGTGGACTTCATCTCCATAGGTTATTATGTTGTATGTGTTCAAAACTATCCCACAAGTTGAAACCACAGTAACAGCACGATGATGATGATGATGGTGGCGGCTCAGTAGCTGACACCCTCAGGGAATTCGGATTCTGTGAACCAAAGATCATTCTTCGGTTCAAAGAAGAAGAAGTGGGGAGATGGTATTAGTTGAGCCCGTGGCATATTAACTTCTCCAGAACGCAAGTCTTAAGCAAATGCCATTTCAAATTTGATTATTAATGCATCTAGGCCTTAGCCTTTAAAGAACTGTTTCCAGCAAGATCATAAGAATCCATCATCCGTGTGTCACACCCAGGACATGCAGTGGCACCATATGCATATCTGACAGGTTCTTCTCCTAAGGGTCCAGCACGGCCTGCTGCCACGAGCCGCAGGCCCTGGTAACAGGAGGCAGTGAGGGCCCAGCACATCCTGCAAATGCCTCCCGGGTCAGCCAGCCCGAGTTAGGGAAACAGTGCCCAGAGCACCTGACACCCCACGAGCTGGAGGGAACAAGTGGGCGCCAGGAGCGCTGAGCACACGTGAGCCTCATCACCAGGGCTGTGACCTCCAGACATTAACATCTCACCATCAGAGACACACGCCAGAGTAACAACTGGCCCCGCATGGTGACCCAAGTGGACGGCGAGCCGTGGACCTCACTGTGAAAACACCCACTCTGAATTTCAACACTCACTGCCTCTCTGGGCACCTCAGAGTCCTGGCCCTGAGCCTCCACCCAGGGACCCCACCTCTTGTCTGGGTACAAGGGCCCACAACGCACGGACAGCAGCCCCACCAGCATTGGGGCTTCACCGGCAGCTGGACACACAGGGCAGATGCACACACACGGCAGCGAGAGCACACACTTAGAGCCTGTCCTGCCCAGGGGTCCTGCCCGAGCTCGCAGAGAAGGAGCTGATGTAACACAGATGTCTCCTGAGCAGCAGCAGGGAGGCTCGGGAGCAGGAAGGTCCGCACATGAGGTGTCTCCCCTCCCAAGGGTGTGGGTCAATGGACTTGACGGGATCCTGGACACCGTCAGCTCACAGGACACCCACGTGAGAACACTGACACTCCCAGAAACATAAAAAGACCACCGAGTCCACACCTCCTGTAAATTCCCTGTCACCTGACAGGAATATCTGCGACCCAATTACACCCCATCCTGTTCTGTGCCCTCTGTACAGACAGGAGGAAGGCGGCCTTAGAGATGCCAATGTGGTTAATGTCACAGAGGCTGGACAACGTTCAGTGAACAGCAGCAGCTCAGAGGAGCAGAAACCACAGCTAGGCTGTGGGAAGCTTCCCAGGAACTGACTTAGGAGGTGAACGGTAGCATTGGGGTTTCCGTGGCCAGGGGCAGGGAGGGATAGAGGCACCAGGCCCAGGCCCCGAGGCCCCCATGTGGGAAGTCACAGGAGAAGCCACAGCTCTGGAGGGAGCGGGATGCTCAGGGCTCACGTTGTGGCGATGAATGGACTTGGGGTGAGCAGGTGCGGCTCATGGAGGCTTTGGGGGTCGTTTCTCCCAAATAAGAGGGGCTGTCAGTGCCTGCGATCTGGGACCTTCCTTTCCTCCCCAGGGCTCAGTCGGCAGTGGGAGGAGCCATGGCGGAGAGAGAAACTGGGCTCTTTGGTCTAAACCATGAAGCATCTTAACCGAGGCAGTCTGGGGAGGGGCGGGACGGTCCAGGGATGAAGGGAGGATGTAGGAGGGTGGAAAGAGTGATTTGGCGCCAGGCAACGCAACAGAGGGGGTGCAGCCTGGACCCCTGACCACAGGCTCAGGGGACCTAGACCCTGGGGACACTAGGCTGCTGACTGGCTTCACATCACTAGGGATTTGCTGTAAAGCAGCTAACTCACAGGCAAATGTGGATGCGGATGTGGCCACTCAGGTGGGGGCTTTCTCTGACTTGGGGCTGCGAGGTCTATGAAGGCCCTGACCCTCCAGCTTGGTTTCCCATCTGGTCCTCGTCTAAAAGGTAGGTTGTGCTGCTGCTTACGTGGATTTAACATGCATAAACTAGGCACTGAGTAGGGCTTTGCGGGTGAGGTTCTGGCCCCGTGTTTCCAAGCTTCTGCCTCCCTGTGCTCAGATACCTCCTTAAGCCCTGCGCCAGCTGATCACATCCTGAAATCCCGTGACAGGTAAGGTGGGATCCCGTGGGCCCACAGGATTCTCTCTGTGTTATCACCTTCTTCCCCAGAGACCCCCAGTAAAGACTGCGTCAGTGATGAGGGAATAAACGTGATGCATTGTGAGTTCATCATCATTAGTGCAGAGTCTCATTTAAATTAGGAGACGACTACACTCACTTATGCTAATTGACATGAGACAGAAATCTGTCCCAGCTCCAGGCGCACCCCAGAGAACCTGCCTGTGCCCACGCTGCAGGTCTGGCCTAATGGAGCTAGTTCGCTCTCCTGTGTGTGTGCACCCGTGTTCTCATCCTTCCGCGAAGAGGGGCACCGGTGTGAACCCAGAAAGCGTTCTGTGGTGGAGCTGCTTGTCTCAGGCCTGTGAGTGAGTTAGTCACCTCCCCCTTCTCCCACCTCCCCGCCCTTCTCACGAGGTGACCCACGGGTGAGCTAGCAGCAGTTCCCCAGGGAGCCCCAGGGGGACAGCTGACGCTCTGAAGCCCTGCAGGCGCCCTGCCAAGCTTCCTGGCACAGACTCGTGAGGCCACCAGGGCTGCTGGCAAAGCCGACTTCAAGATCACTGAGAACAGGGCAGCCCTTTCCTGGGCTGCTTCTTCCCATCAGTGCTCCATCGGCAGGAAGCAGACTGGGTCCCGGTGCTCCAGGCAGGTGGTTGGCTGGGCACAGGGCGCAGGGCACCTGCTGTGGCGGAGAAGGGTGGCCTGGGAGACGAGCTGGGGGCGTGGTCTGAGCTGGGGCGTGGCTGGGCAGGGGGCGTGGCCTGAGGGGTTGTGTTACCTGAGCTGCTAGTGAAGCCTGAGCTGAGACGTGGCCTGACCGGGGGGCGTGACCTGAGCTGCGGCGTGGCCTGGGTTGGGGGAGTGGCCTGAGGTGGAGGGCGTGGCCCGGGCGGGCGGGGGCGTGGCCTCAGAGGGCTGGGCCGTGGGCTGCGCCAATCGTACTCATTACTGACTGGGCGTGTGCCCAGTCTGCCTCCTCTCCCCCAGGCCGGGAGTGAAGGGGATGCGGACCCTTCATCTTCGAAGCCTCAGGGCAGCCGGGAGTCAGGACACAGGATGCTCCGTGTGCTTTCACGGGGAGGAGGTCCACAGCAAGAGCCCCGCAGGCAGAACACCCCTGGAATGGAACCAGGCATGCTTCCCAGACACGCAGAGGGCACGGTGATATGGCGCTCACTCACCCGTGCACTTGGGGTGATGCTGTGTGACTCAGGACAACATGGAGCAGCTATGACGACACAACTCAGTGCTGATACGATGACATGTGATACGGTAACAGGGCATACAGACACACATACAGGCATGACATGGCTGTATGACACCACTACATGGTAATACACATAACATACATGATGACACAGCTATGGACAATATATGCTCGATGACAGCATGACGATAAGACAGCACAGCTTATACTAACATGACAAAAGGACAGCATGACTGTGGTCACACAGGCCAGGTCAGTGTGGCCTGACAATGACAGCGTGGTATATGATAATAGGACCATAAGACAGCAGGACCACTGGAGAATATCACCTGACAAAATATAACAGCTCAAGAAACCTGACTATTCATAAACAAGGAACACGTCAATAAATCATGATATGATCATTCTACGAAATCTTGTGTGCTAAAATGGAAAAACTCTGAAACGTTAAAAAATAGAGGGTCAAGGGTTGAAGACTGCATCTCATTTCCAATTACGAAAGCACTGTCTTTAATATCATTCAACAAATACATATAGAGAGCCTACTGGGTGTGAGAATTTATGCTTGGTGGGAGGCACTGATGATATTTCACTATGACACGTGGTTCTGTGTATTCATAAACGTATGGGGAAGCCTAGGGTGGTAAACAGCAGATTTCACCAGAAGCTATTTCTAATTAATAGCAGTGTATAGCAGGAGGCCGGTCCTAGGGGCTAGGTGGGAGACAGAGAGGATGAACTGAGTTCTTGGTGAATGTGTGTGAATTTGTAATGGGAAAGGTACTCTTTAAAATGCACAGGTTAGGAATAAAGGAAAACAATATTTCTGGCACAAAGTCCATATATAAATATTAGCTGTTAATATTACCATCATCTGAGTTTGTCTTTGTTCCAATTTCAAATACACAGGACATAATTTCTCTGTCAAAGGGGGAGCAGTAGATTCTACCCTCAGGGCTGGGCCAGTAGTGAATGACATCATCAAGTAAATCCTCCCTCAAACCTCGCACATTCTGATCAATCACCAAATGTTAGGAGTGCCCGGGGATGGCAGCAGTGACCTGGGTTTGGCAGGAGAAGTAGGCCTTGTCTAGATGGTGGAACCCTTTCGGGGAAGGACAGCATAAGTCTCTGGGGAAGGAATCACACAAGTTTGTTTCTAAGCATTTTCAAAATATTTTGTCAAGAAGAAGACTGCTATGTGTAGTGTCTCTCACCTACTTGGGAGCCACATCACCTGTGAGCTCACACCTCTGCTTACCCTTTCCAGCTGTCAATGCCCCGCTCCCCGACAATGCCATGGTTGACTCTGCACTGTTTCTGGGGAGCTGACCGGCCCTCCAAGGAAGCCTGATTTAAGGCGGTTCAATTATTTCTTAGAATCTCTCAGGAAAAACAGGGTCCTAAGATTATTCAATTCAAATGCATGCTCACTGCCAGGCAGAGATGTGCTGGGATGCCAAGAGACCCAAGAGTTTGTGTTCCCAGTGTAGCACTGACAGGTCACTCTATTTTCACACCCTTTTTATCTGTGAATTCAATGCTGCTTAGGACTTCCATCTTATTGATTCCCAGGACTCCGGGACGTAAGAACCCTGATTATTTTTCTTCTCTAACATTAATTTTTATGAATATAGTGGCTTCACAGTGTCGCGGTGGTTTCTGTTGCACAGCACATGGAGCCGGATGTATGTATGAACACATCCCCTCTTGTTTGCATTCCTTTCCTAGTTAGGCCACCTCAGAGCACTGAGCAGAGCTCTCTGAGCTGTACAGTAGATTCTCATCACTTATCCATTTTATACATGGTATCAGTAGTGTATATATACATACTTCTTTCATTCAGCCAGGAAGACAGATGCCCAAAGAGATGAAGGCATTCTCCTCTGGCTGATCGTGTGGGCAAGCTGGTCATAAGGACCAGGGATCTATTAATATTTCTGGGTGAGAGATGCTCCTGAGATGCAGCCATGACACCTAAGGATTCTGGACACAGGAGGTTCCTGCCATTTCCTTTCTCAGCACTGACCAAATACTCAAGGGCGCGAGCAGTCCTCTCCCATCAACTCCACTGTCCTCACAGAAATGGCATGAAGACGCTATGCTAAACTTAATTTCTTGTTTTCCAAGGAGCTGCCCCAGTTCAGTCTCTTCAATATCACAAGCTGCCATAACAACCTCTCTCCTAAAAAACATGACGTCCCCCAGGCCCTGCTCTTGACCCATTGCTTGTCTCACTTTTCAAGGCTTCTTTGGGTGTGTTCACTTAATTACATGACTTGAAGGACTGACCCGTCATGTATGCTGACGACATTCCCCAAGCTCAGGTGCACAGACCCAGAGCTGCTGGTGCTGAAGGCCCCCAGCCCTTCAGGTGCCTGCTTCCAGCAGAGATACCACTCCCACCATCTGGACCTGGAGAGGCTCCTGTCTTTGCCTCCTACCCACGTCCACCCCATCGCTGCACCAAAGTCCCCACGCTGGTCACGCTGTTACCTCGGTCCCGTCTCACATTGGGTCTCACACCCTCCTGAGGACCAGCCTCAATCAACACACCCCACCGACCAGGTGCCCCGAGCTGAACCAGCTACTTCTTCCTATGGGCCCTGAGGGTCTTTACACTTCAGTCAGTGGTTTAGGGGGGTTGTTTCCCCTCTACCTGGGCTGTGTGGAGTCCACAGCTGGGCACTCCTCACACTCATACCAGGTATTTCTCAGAATTAGAAGTCTTTGAAAATGGAGATTCCATTCCTCCTTTGAAGAGGGAATCTCCCCAAGGTTTACACTGTACTATAATCAATCCCTATTCATCAATCTAACAGTATAAGCTGACATTCCTTATGTAGTTTGTGCCACACCAACTATATTTACATAAATATTCAGTCATTCATCTGACTAATATCTCCTTAGGGAGATATTAGATATTAGATATTAGATATCTCCTAGTCACATATATATGTACACACATGTATACATGCATACTAAATATATGAGTATGTATATGAATGCAAATATGTGTACCTACATAATATATAAGTACAAACATAAACACATACATTTTTATACACATGTAATTATATAAATGATTCTCCTGTCTGTATGCCTTCTGTGCTCTGATTGGCACGGACACAGAGATGGACACATACACACATGCGCATGCATGTGTTTGCACTGGGAATCCTTGTGATGTAGAATGGCACATTCATAGGTGCTTATAAGCATTTAAAGATGCTTTGAGAAATAGATGTTCAGTCAAATGCCATATCTATTTCTGATAATCTCACACAGAAAATAAATATTAGCCTCGTGGGACTTGACCTATTTTATCATTGTCAAACTAAAGGAAATTTGTATGAAATACCGAAAGGACCCAATAGTCTGCAACCCTGTGACAATACAGGAGACCCAGGATGGGCACCCCAACAGAAGCCTCTTAGTAATGAAGGGTCCAAGGTTGCTGCAGGGTGACTTTCAGTTCCCTGAGCCGTAAATACCTCCAATAGAACCTTCTGTAACAAATATCCTTGCCCCGACATCAGAGTGTCCTTAGTTTGTCCCAAAGTGTCAGCAAAACAGCACTTATTTTGAAGCCTCTTCCTTTGTGGCAAGGCACTCATCTGTTACAGTAGGGCTCACAGGAGCTGATAAGCGAGGGGCTGTTCAGCACCACGGACAGAGGCGGTCACTTACTGTCAGGTCAGGGCATTACTCAGGCTGTCACACAGAAAGAGCGCCACTGCAAAAGTGAGAACATTGTTCGCCAGGTGATGGCTGTCACACTTCAGTTCCACCTGAATTGGTATCTTCTATTTTTTTGACTTATAACAACCTATTTTCCCCCACTTTTGGCATGTGTATGCAGTGGAAGAAGTTGAAAGGGGCTTAAACCTACCTTTAAAAAAAAAAAACACTACAATATTGTAAAGTAATTAGCCTCCAACTAATAAAAATAAATGAAAAAAAAAAACCTTCAAAAAAAAGTATAGAGTCTTTAAAATGCTTCTGAATTTAGCTTGAATTTATTTTTCAAAGGGAACAAGTCTTTGTGATAGTTTAGACTGTATAAAATATCTCTCTAAATTGGAGCCAAACATAGTTACAATGGAAGTCTTGTTGCCAGATCTGAGAAGCTGGAAGTGATTTAAAATATGGGCACCCAAACCATGCTCCATGCTGCACCCCAATGCACAACAGTGTGAGTGGCCCCACAAATTCAGAGCATCTGCATGATGAAGAGGCTGAGAAGGAACAGGTAACATCAATACAGAGGAAGAGAGGAGGGGAAGAAGGGTGGAAGTCTGAGCAGCAGTTGATCCAGAAGCATCACCACGTCGCCTTTTCAGGAACACAACTGTGATTAGTAGGAAAACTGTTTCTCTACTTTCAGGTTTTATTGAAAATTTCTAGGACTCTTTCCATTTTTAGGTTAGTTCTCTGCTTCATTTACCAACTTCATTGGGGCCACTTCCTGAACACTGAAGTGACCAAATGCTATGCAGTGATGACAAAGTGTTTAGAAGACATATAGAAATCCTACTCATAACAACACACTTAGAATATTTAGAAGGTCAAATGTGTTCATTTGAATTAAAAGGTAGTTATTGATAATACATAAGTAACAGGAACAAATTTCAACAAAAGTTTCAATGTGGAAATTAAAAGTGTTCTGATTCTGTTAATAGGTCCATTTCCTAAATGACAGAGCCTTCACCTCTTAGCACCTCTTAGCACCTCTTAGCACGGAACAGAAGCACCTACCCTCCAGGTTAAACCAGAACCACACTAGACCACTCGGTGCTCACAGACCAAGTCAGGCCCCTTCACCCGTGCCTCTGCACAGGCTGAGGGGATGAAGTGCATCCTTCTGCTCCCCCTTTGAAAATGACTACTCATTCTTTTTCTTCAGTGATTTTTTTTATGATGACAGATTTATTCAGATACCATTTGTGTACCATACAATTTTCCCACTTAATTCAATGATTTCTAGCATATTTACAGAGTTTCACAGCCATCACCACAATCAATTTTGGAGTATTTTCATACTGTACCATTTAGCAGTCAACCTCCTGTCCCTCATCAACTGAGCCCCTGGCAGTCACGCCACTAATCCAATTCTATGTAGATCTGCCCATTCTGATCACTTCATGTAGATAAGTTCTATAACATGTGGCTGTGATAGGTGACTGGCTTCACTTAGAAAAAATGTTTTCAAGGTTCATCCATGGTATAGCCTGTGTCAGTACTTCCTTCTGTTTGGTTGTTAAATAATATTCCATTTAATGGATATACCATGATTTATCCATTTCACAGTGGGCACTTGAGCTATTGGTATTTTGGGCTATTATGAATAATGCTTCTATAAACATTTGTGAACTGGTTTTTGAGTGGACATATGTTTCATTTCTCTTGGATATATACCATGCAATGGTAATAGGCTAATCCTATGTCTGGCATTTTGAGGAAATACCTTCCTGTTTTCTGAAGTGGCTACACCATTTGCATTCCAGTCCAGTTCGGTTGCTCAGTCGTGTCGACTCTTTGCAACCCCACGCACTGCAGCACACCAGACTTCCCTATCTGTCACCAATCCCAGAGCTTACTCAAACTCATGTCCATCGAGTTGGTGATGCCACCCAACAGTCTCATCCTCTGTCATCCCCTTCTCCTTCTGCCTTCAATCTTTCCCAGCATCAGGGTCTTTTCCCAGGAGTCAGTTCTTTGCATTAGATGGCCAAAGGAGTGGGGTTTCAGCATCAGCATCAGTCCTTCTAATGAATATTCAGGACTGATTTCCTTTAGGATTGACTGGTTTTATCTCCTTGCAGTACAAGGGACTCTCAAGAGTTTTCTCCAACACCACAGTTCAAAAGCATCAATTCTTTGGTGCTCAAATTTCTTTACAGTTCAACTCTCACATCCATACTTGACTACTGGTAAAACCATAGCTTTGACTAGATGGACCTTTGTCAACAAAGTAATGTCTGTGCTTTTTCATATGCTGTCTAGGTTGGTCAACAAACTATGGAAAATTCTTAAAGAGATGGTAATACCAGCCCACCTTACTTGCATCCTGAGAAATCTTTATGCAGGCCAAGAAGCAACAGTTAGAACTGGACACGGAACAACAGACTGTTTCCAAATCAGGAAAGGAGTATGTCAAGGTTGTATATTGTCACCCTGCTTATTTAACTTATATGCAGAGTACATTAAAGGTCCTTGTGTGCACAAGGTTTTGTCTGTGCCCTCCGAGAGCCTGCTTCCCCAGTCCTGTGTAAGGTCTGTAATCAAACCCCACTGGCCTCCAAAGTCAAATCCCCTGGGGGCTCTCAGTCCCTTTGCCTGATCCCCAGGCTGGGAAATCTGTTGTGGTTCCTAGAACTTTCTTAACAGTGACAGAATTTCTTTGGCATAATTGTTCTTTAGTGTGTGGGTCACCTGCTTGGCGGCTCTATGGAAGTTAATGGCAGCTTCCACCGAGAGGCTTATGCCACAAGCCGTGTGACTAGGTCTCCTGCACCCCGTCCCTGCGGTAGGCCACTGCTGACCCACACCTCCACAGGAGACACTCAAATACAATTCTGGCTCAGCCTCTGCCGGGTCTCTGGGTCCTGGTGTGCAAAAGGTTTTGTTTGAGCCTTCTGAGAGCCTCTGGTGGGTCTGGGATTTGATTCTAAATGTGATTTCGCCCCTCCAACCGTCTTGTTGGGGCTTCTCCTTTGCCCTCGGGTGTGGGGTATCTTTTTTTCGTGGGATCCAACGTTCTCCTGCCGGTGGTTGTTCAGCAGTGGGTTGCAGTTTTGGAGTTCATGCAGGAGATGAGCTCACGTCCTTCTATGCCGCCATCTTTCCGCCCGGTCCTCACAGCAGTTTATGAGAGATTCAGTTTCTCCACAGTCTCACCAGCACTTGTCGTTGTCTGTCTCTGATTGCAGGCATCCTAACCAGTGTGAAATGCTGTCCCATGGTGCTTTGATTTGCATCTCTGATGGCTACTAATGTGAGCATCTTTTCAACTGCTTATTTGCTCTGTGCACATCTCTTTTGCAGAAGTATCGATTCAAGTCCTTTGCTCATCGTTTTATTGGCTTATTGTCTCTTTTTATGGAGGAGTTCTTTGTAATTGCTACACATAAGTTCTTATCATATATTTAATTTGCAAACAATTTCCCCATTTTGTGCATTTTCTTTTCCCTTTCTTGATGGTGACCCTTAAAACACAAACATTTTTAATTTCAGTGAAGTTCAACTAGCCTTTTATCCCCCCCTTCTTTGCTTGTGCTTTTGGTGTGACATCTAAGAAATCATTGCTTAATTTAAGATCACAAAGATTTAAGCTTATGTTGTTTTATAATTTTAGCTCTTGCATTTAGGTCTTCAATGCATCTTGAGTCAGTTTCTGTGGTAGGGGCTCTACTTCATTCTTCTGCATATGAATTTTTAGGTATTCCACCACCATCTGGTGAAGTCCTAGTCATTCTTTAACATTGGTTTTAATTACCAGTCCTTCTAGGAAGTCAGCTTTAACTGCTCCATTATGAATTTATGCCCTTCTCCCCACTATTCATGTTTCATCTCTTACACGTGGGACTTCAGAGGTGAGGACCTGCTCCCCACCATTTATTCCCTTTCTCATTTAACAATTTCCAAAATGTTTTAGGTACTCACTGTGTTGCTGGCCTCACACCAAGTACTGGGAGTATCTTTTCAGGGAGAGACAAACATGCAAGCAAAACAAAATATGATAGTAAAAGAAAGTGAAAAATGGGAGACTAACCTCTGAGTTTTCTGGAGGGGTGTGTGTGTCAGGAATAGCTCTATAGAGACCAGAAAGACTGAGATGGTATTTGAAGCATTGAGGGAGGTTTCCATTCCTTCCTTCCTTCCTTCATTTATTGTGACCTCTCCCCCAGGGCTTACCTTAAGTGATAACTGCTAAGTTGCTTCAGTTGTGTCTGACTCTGTGTGACCCCATAGACAGCAGCCCACCAGGCTCCGCTTTACCTTGGATTCTCCAGGCAAGAACACTGGAGTGGGTTGCCATTTCCTTCTCCAATGCATGAAAGTGAAAAGTGAAAGTGAAGTTGCTTAGTTGTGTCTGACTCTTCGCGACCCTATGGACCCTACCAGGCTCCTCTGTCCATGGGATATTCCAGGTCAGAGTACTGGAGTGGGTTGCCATTGCCTTCTCCGTTAAGTGACAGAGGTGTCTACAAATCAAGGAATCACAAGGATAAGCAGAACATGTGAGCCATGACCCATGCTCCCAAGGGCAGGTGTGAAGGTCCACACAGGAGAAGATGCCCTAACTCTGTAAGCAGGGATGGCTCCTTGAGGAAGGAGCTAGAGTGACATTTAAGAGGAAACAAGATACAGAGACATTGCAGGGAGAAGGAACATTATATAAGAAGCAAGTGCTGTCAGCCACACAGGTAGGGCGGGGGAGCCTCAGAGAAATCACGGAGGTAACCAAGGCCTGGGGCCAGGTCCACAGTCGGGGCTGTGGCCACAGGTCCAGGCGTTTTCTCCTGTGCCCGGCACCGAGGTCTGAGCAGGCAGCATGACTCAGTGGTTTGCTAGGGCCTCCCTCCCCGACCTGCACCACCTCTACTCTCCAGCACCCCTGAGACCTGCACCTCTGCCCGCCTCCGCCACCACCACATGTGCCAGCCCAGCTCTGCGCCGGGTCCCCAGAGCTCTGCCAGCAAACTGGATAAACTAATTAGTACTTCCATGTTAATTAATTTTCTGTTGTTTACATAAGCTATGAGAGTTCTGTTCTTGTGATGGTCCCTTTAGGTAAGTTTATCTACAAACAAATTAAATCCCATTACACCAAATTATACTGGAATGTCAATCATCAGAGCAAGTCTTAAATGCGCGTCTTTCCCTGCAGCACCCTCAGAGGTAATCTCACACCATAAAGAAACACCTAAAATAGAGGTAACACCGGTAATTGATGCACGCTGTCATATTAAAACTTCAAAAAGATTTATTAGAAAAGTCATTTGAACACTGTGACAGCTGTATTTTTCTCTACATTCCTAAGTTGTGAAAATTTAATCACCAGAATTAAGAGTATAAGTAACACTAAACTTTAAAATTGAACAAGGCTAATCTGAGTGTTTCCAGAATTGATTAGCTCTCTACCACTTACATGATTTTTGCCAGCTTAAATCTAAATCACACTCTTGTTCTGAGAAATTAAAAGTATACAGTTAATGCAAGCACTTTCTATTAGTTAAAATAGAGTACTAAGTCTAATGCAGAAAGAATAATTCAGAAGCTGACTGGTTCACACCACGGAGAGAATTACATCAGAGAACTCCCCAATGAACCATATTCTACCTGCTCCTGTGTCCATGTAGGTAGGTGTCCTCAGGGGCAATCTGTAATAACTTCCAGGAAGAAATAAATAATGCTTTAAAATCGAGGTAATTCCTAAACCCAGTACCATAAAAATCCAGTATTATAAACACTGTGTTCCACTTCCCTGGTGGCTCAGTTGGTTAAGAGTCCACCGGCAACACAGGAGGCCTCGGTTTGATCCCTGGGTCGGGAAGATCCCCTGGAGAAGGAAATGGCAATTCACTCCAGTGCTCTTGCCTGAAGAATTCCATGGATGAGCCTGGTGGGGATAGTCCACAGGGTCACAGAGAGTCGGACATGACTAAGTGACTAACTTTCACTTTTCACCACACTGGTTATATCGCCGTGTACTGACTCACTTGAGAGCATACATGAAGCTCCCACTGAATGATCTGCTTGTTCCAAGTGATGAGTTAATTCTCGTCATCTAAGATTTCCCTGCAGTCCATGGGGTCCCAAAGAGTCAGACACAGAGACTGAATGAGAGCAAAGCTTTTCCATCCACAATGTCCAACCCAAAGTCCTTAGCCATCCCAATCAGACCCAGATTACTGAACCTAATTTTTTCTCTTTATCTTTTAAATTATGAAAGTATGATAACACATTTACAGGAGACTTGGAAAATATAGAACAAAGCTACATATGGTTCCACTGTATGTTACAATTATTTTTAAGTAACTAAATAAAGATTTTTAATTGGAGTTTCAATATCAAACTGAAAAAGTAATAGAATGGACAGAAAAGTAGAATGTATTAACAGTAGACCTGAAAAGCACTATGAAGCAATTCAATATGATTAAGATTTATACAATTTTCACACAACAGCAGGGTACAAATTCTATTTGCGTTCCCATAGACTATAAACAGGAGACACTGGAATATATCCAGACACATAAAACAAGGTGTGAAAATTTCATGGTTTAAAGGTACTGAAATCATACAGAGTCTGTTCTCTTACGACTGTGGAATTATGTTAGAGATCAATATCAAGAGATACTTGAAAAGGACTGGTGCTGAAGCTCCAATACTTTGGCCACCCGATGGGGTATACACCTGATGCTTGAGGGCAGAAGAAGGGGATGACAGAGGATGAGATGGTTGGATGGTATCACTGACTCAATGGATATGAGTTTCCGCAAGCTCCGGGAGACAGTGAAGGACAAAGCCTGCTGCAGTTCATGGTGTCGCAGAGTCAGACATGACTTAGCGACTCAACAACAACAATAAATTTGAAAATAACCCGCATATTTTCAGCACTGAACATAATTTTAAACCTTGTGCACATACACTTGCATTTCTTATTCGGAGAATGAGGCCACACCCATCTTTACACCCCACTTGCTGGCCCACAGCAGGCGCTCCATGAGTGTCATGTAAATGCTCAAGAAGGGCAGGAAATCACCAGCACCTGGTACTTTTCTTGCAACTCTGAGACCATAAGCTTCCCAAGAGCAGAAACTCTGTCTTAGTGTCCTTGTGGTTAATCTGCACCATAACACCTGAAAAGTACTGTACAGCCCCAAACTGTCATTTTGATCAAATGATTAGCTTGAATCTGCCTTCAAATTAATTAATATCAGGAGAGCACACAGGAAGGAGAAACTAAAGCTGATAAAGTAACACAACTGAAGTTAAGAAAACACCCTCAGTGCTTTTGGTGCCGAGGACCACACTCCTGCTTCTTTCCACCTCACACTTCACCTGCTGGGGAATGGAGCATGCAGGTGGTGCTCAGAGATTCCCTGCCCACGGTTCAGCTGGTTTTATTCTTAGAATTCCAACCAGTAATTATCCTGCTTCACCCAGGGAAAACCAAACCGCCACCACAAACTCTCCACAGTCATCACAGAGGTGCTCTAACCACTGGGCCCCTGTGCACACACTATCCTCCCCTTGAGAATTCTCAGCCTGGGAACTCCAGCAAACCAGGTCTCTCCATGGCCTGGGCCGCACGTGGCTTTCAGCAAATCGTATTTTCCCTAATATCAGCCTGTCAAGAAGTCAGCTGATAAGCACGGTTGTATTACTGGGTCTCTCCTCTCCTGCTTCCAGAGAGAAAAAGGAAGCGGAGCTCAGCAGTTTCCTTCTTAGGCAATGATTTTTTTTCTGTAAAATGTTGAGCTTTTAGTTGTGCTGTAGAGGAAAGAAAAATGTCATCCACTCACTAATTGGTTCAAAGTCACTCTCCTCCTTCCCACCCTATACACTAGTCACTGTTATGTCTCACTGTGAAATGAAAAACAGCGTCTCTGTGTCGGATACATGTCTCTTCTCTACCTCGATTTCTCATTACTTTCCATCAGCTAGGACAGAGTAGAGTTCACCCCCTAATTAGTTACTACTGTTGACTTCATTCTGTTTACTTTATGTCCAATTCAAGGAAAATATGACATTTTTTGACGGAGAAAGAGAATGATGTATGGGCAGTTACGAGAGAGGCGGAGCCTAAGGAGGGAATTAAATTTACAAAAAGTACTGGTGGCTCCAGGACACTGGGGGGAAGCCCAACTCGGGTAATGTGGATTATTCCAGAGCCCGCGCGCCCAGTCTGAAGCAGGCATGCCCTCTGCGGTTATTACTTCACATTTAGGGTGACTAACTTCTCCACGCATATCTGAGAATCCCCACCCGACAGGACCAAACACACCTCGTCACACACACACTGCAAACGCACTCCCTTCTGCCCACATACGCGCTCTGGAAACAGAGAAACAGTGAAGAGACTCCTGCCATAAATGAGCAGGAAACCAGCATCTAGAACGAAGCACTGTCCGCCTCCTTCCTGGTGCTGTGGGCAGTGCGGATCCAGGGCGCCGCACACGAACCCACCTGGGAAGTTTCCCAGACGAGTCTCCCACAAGCCCGCACGCGGACGGCAGACTGTCGGGAGGACTGCTAACAAGTACACTGATTTGAACTCACAGATTCTTTATCTTCACACCCAATTAGATGTTCGGACCTTGTTCTTCTTTCTGAAGCTGAGACGCTCCACTGACGACCCTCTCACTCCACCCGCTGCGCACCACATTTTTATTAACGCAACAAAGTTCTTCCCTTGATGATGGTACAGATGTAGCTTATTTTCCCTTTTGATTTGTGACAACTTTCATGAGGCTCTGAGAAGTTAGTAGGGGAATTTATGAGCAAGACTGTTATCTTGAAATGGAATAGTGCTTCACCTCTAAAGGTCTGTTCCAGTGAATTTGAGTCGGGGTGGGGGGTGGGTGCATGGGCCCCAATTAAGTTCAGACTCTGGATACAGACATGGAAGCAGCAACAGATGGTTTTTAATCCATTAGAGAATATTATGTATAATTCAAGGCTAATTAAAAATCGTGACAGTAGGAAGAACAGCAAAGATTCATGTAGTCATGCACTCTGCACAGATTCATTGAACGTCTGCCATGCAGGTGCCGAGACTTGGTCCAGATTGCTGAGTGGAAGGAACACTGTCCTGTCACGGGGAGCCCAGCTGGCTGAGGGCACACGCAGTGCAGTGCCCAATCCTCGGTAAAGGCAGGTCCCTTCCTGCCCACAGCTCCAGATGCAGCCCTGGGGTCACAGTGACCTTAGGGTGTCAGATGGAAAGAGCCCTGAGCTAGTTCTCGAGGACATGGGGACATCTCATCACAGGCAGATGCCGTTTGGTCTTGTTTGTGGAATTACAGTCAGAGTGACTCCAGGAAACAAAAAAAGCAAACTTCCAGACTCAGTATCATGGGTGATTTCTCACTTATTCTGCAGTAATTGTGGGCAAATCAACCATTTCTTTTCATCTGCTACTTTCCATGAGAGCAGAGCCAACAGGTGGAGGGGAAGTGATGTGAGGAAATAATGTGTGATGGGAAAGTTCTGCTCTTCAATCCAGCTCTCCCAGCTCAGGACAAGACATGGGAACATTCTGCTTATTAACCCATGGTCTTCTGAGACTCAGGCCGAGACACTGCGGGTCGTGTCAGCCTGCCCGCCCCGCACACAGGCCCTGCTCTGTGCCTCCCGGGGGCCCTGGCTCCCCGGGGCCCACACGCACCCCCGTCGGCTAAGCCGTGATGTGTCTGTGGAGGTGGGATCATTCCAGCCACAGAACATGGCCTTGCAAACCTGGAGTGTTGGCCCTCCACTGCCCTGACGCCAGATCAAACATGGAGTCATGTTTTATAGTTTTTAAAGACCTTGAACTAATAAGATACACAAAACAGCAGCAGGCAAGGGGAGGGTTTAATGTTAGAAACTTAACAGGGTATTCAGCAGTACAGAAGTTGACTAACTGAATTTACTAAACAAAACCAACTCAGTGAAGAAATAGTAGCTGAACACATAAGGTGCCCAGCAGGAAGTGGGGCAAGATGCATGTGGCAAATGCCAGACTCTCTCCCTGTGTCTCTGAAGCTTAAACTTCAGAACAGGGAACAGGAGCAAACAGTGAGCATCGGGGCCATGAGAGAGAGGAGTTCCGGACCACCCTGGGGAAGGGGCGAGGAGGGAGGGGTGCCAGGCACTGCCCCTTCAGGGCACAAACCTACATGTAGTGTATGATGTGCTGTGCATGACATGCACTCGCGTACAGACGTGCTACCTACAACACGGCATGTGTGTACAGACCTGCATATACACAAGGTACACATATGCACACATACACTCAGTGTACACATGTGGACACCAGGTACCTATGCAGACCTCATGCACGCACACCTAACATCTATAGTGTACATGTGCACACATACACACACATGCACGCATGTGCATTCCTGTCCTGTCTCTCAGCGGTGGCATCTAAGATCCTATAAATGAAGTCACCTGTTCTGTTATACACAGCCAGTGGGAGGTCCGACCCAGACTCCAGCCCAGTTCTACTGTGCTCCATGACTTGGCCTCAGAGCTCACTAACACTCATGTTCCCTCTCTAGCTCCTAGCCACCCATCCCTTCCACCCAATGGCTCCGTGACAGTCTCTGCCTGGTCACGCTGGTCTCGGGAGCTGGTCAGACTCTGTATTTCTTCCTGACGTCTACTTCCCGTCTGCACGTAAGACAGCACAGGGCGCGCAGGTGAAGCCACTCTGTGGACACTGAGATGCCCTGCAACACACGTCAGCCACCCCGCCCCACCACTCACCCAAGCTCCCTGGACAGCGGTCGGCGAGGAGGGCTCAGAGACGCAGTCTGCGCCGCCCACTCCCTGAGTCAGAACCCACATCGCAGCGAGACCCCTGGTGACTCTGAAGCACTCAAGTCTGAGAAGGACTGATCAGCTTGTTTCTTTAACTAAAACAGAAGCCTTTCTAGAGTCGACAGGATTTTTGACACTTGAAATGCACACTCTTAGTGACAGGTTTACAGGGTGAGCATAAAATTTCCAACACAAACACAATGACTCCCTACGTAACTGAGTGGCACATAAACTGCCATCTCGGCCAGCTCCCTAGACTCACACAGGTGAGACGCAGAACAACAACTCTCGGGAACGCTGACCGTGAGAACAAGGATGCTGTTCACCACTGGGATGTGAGCGCCGTGGACACAGCCAGTGCCTGTGGTGGGGACAGGGCTGCAGTGAGGGGTTGACAATCCTGGCTCTCGGCTCTGCCTCCATCCCTCCTTCCCTGGAAACATGACTCTCCTTGTGGCAGGAGGGGCGTCTCCCTGAGGTGGTGGGAGGACAGTCCATCCAAGACGCTTTGATGCATCTCTGCAGGCCTGTGTGGAGCCGCTCAGGGCGGGTGAAGCACACAGAGGTGAGAAGCCACAAACACCATCAGGGATGCCTCGTGGCCTCCTCCATGTTCATAGCAGCACTGCTTACCCTGCTCCAGTAACGCAACAGCCTAAATGTCCATCAGTGGATGGATGGATCAAAAAGGCACGGTACATGTTACAAACACACACACACCTGTGCACACACATATACAATGGAATAGTACTCAGTGATAAAAAAGGGGAACCCAGCCATTTGGAATAACATTGAGGGCATTATGTTAAGTGAAATAAGTCAAACAAATAAGAAAGACAAATACTGTATGATCTCACTTATATCTTGGATCTAAAACATCCATGCACATATATTCTGTGTGAATATACCCACAGAAAAGAGATGAGACCTGTCATCAGAGGTGAGGACAGCTGGGGCTTCTGGAGGGAGAGGCCAAACTCCCAGCTGTGGGACGAATAAGCCCACGCTGTAGCTCACGACACAGTGCTTGGAGCTAACACTGCCGTGTGATGAGTGACAGTGACGAGAGAATAAGTCCTAAGTGTCTCAACCACAAGGAGAAAACATTGTTTCCTTTGTTCTTCTTTTCTGTCTTTTTACTGTATCCACGTGAGACGAGGCATGTTACTGAACTTGCTAAACTCATTTCACAATGTGTGTGAACCCAACCACCATGCTGTATACCTTAATCTTATCTGGGGATCTGTCCACCGTTTCCTGAGAAGTTTACAAAATGGATAAAGGCACTGAAAACCTGAGTCTGAGGTCCCTGATGTCAGTGTGTCTCTGAACAACACCCCAGTTCTGAAGGTCAAGGTCATGCACCTACCTGAGGCCTCTCTCCCTCACGGCTGCTCCACGCCCCCGGGAGAGGTGGAGCCTGGGTGTATGTGGGGAGCCACACGAGGCCTGGGAGGGTCAGGTGCTGGGAGAACTGGGTGAGTGGGCCCGCGAACAATTCGCCTTCCAGCAACTCCATCCCCCAGGAAGGAGGAGCCAGACGGGGCTCTGTGATGAATACGAACCAACGAGGTGAGTGGGAACACTGCCCTTGAGGAAACAAAGCAGACACAGCCGTCTTGAGAGAAAAGAGGTGGGGCCATGCTCAGTGACTGAAGGATGGACAGCTCTGGAGCGCCAAGAGTCCCCGCTGGGGCCTGGGGTGTGCGAGGACGGCTCGGAGAGACACGAGCAGGAGAGAGCCGCAGTGCCCAGGGCAGAGCTCCAGGGCCCCTCGGCCGCCCCCCAGGGGCCCTGCACTCAGCCTCGCTCCCCGGCCCCCCGGGACTGACTGCAGCCCCTGCCCCACTCACACGGTGAGGACAGGAGGGTTAACGTGAGTAAGACGGGAGGAGCCTCCGGGGCCAGGCTCCCCCGGGACAGGGCTGTGGTCTGCGGGCTGTCAGGCTGTTGAACCTGGGGCGGGTCAGGGGGCGGGTCAGGGGGCCCTCCGACGCCCTGTCCCCTCTCTTCACCAAACAGAGTCTAGCAGCACTTGCTGTCCACACTCGCCTGCGCCCTGGACACAAACACTCAGCGAGGGTGCGAGCGGCGAACCAACCGGGGGAGCTGGACTCTTCACTGCACAGGAGGGGAGGGAGCCTGCTTCCTGGCACTGATCGGATTGCGGCCACTGAGGGTCTTCAAGGTGGTTTTCCCAAGGTCGCATCAATCTCCTGAAGCCAGCCTCTGAGCCGTCCGAGCTGGAGGCCTGTGAAACTGCGTCTGTTCTCGACTCCGCCACACACATGTCTTCACCGCCTCCTACTACTTCATGCTTCATCTGAAATTTTAACACGGTGTCCACTCGTTTGTAATGTGTGCTCACGTTCACAGTTCTGAAGTCTATTTTTCTACTAAGTAGGAAAAAAAGAAGTTGCTACACAAATTAACAGCCAAGACATATTACAGAGGAAAAGCTTAACCCTCTCAAACACTGCAATGTATTTATTTTCTCATTAAAGCAGGTTCCTGAATGACATCTATTTAGCTGGGCTTTTAATTATTCCCCCTTAGAGTGAACACATTAAAATTACATTTCTGTAAAACCACTCAATCGTCCAAAATTATTGTCAGTAATTCAAACAATTGTTTCTGCGTGTCTACCTGTAATTATCTCAGAGTCTTGCTGTCTTCATGACTTACAGTCCTTCTGAAGTGAACAATCTCAGAATGTGAAACGTCACCTTCAGTCTGTTATCGAATCTGTTCACAAACGTCTAAGAAGCAAACCTGATACTCAGGTCTGATGAGAAGCCCACACTCAGCACAAAATCTACACAAAAGCTTCCAGGTTCAAGGGTCATTTTCTGTGTTCAAACAAGCTGAATCACCACTCCTCCGGTTCTCCTCCTGAACTTCACCGTCCAGAGAAAGGTGGGGGCAGGCCGAATGTTCGCTGGGATCGGTTACACATTTAACCCCAAGGCAGCACACATCACAACCTGGTCACAGCCAATCATGATGTCCGAGCAGAGGCTCAGGTCACAAAGTCGAACTCAGGCCTGCTGTGCTCCAAGTGAGGCTGCAGATTCAAATCCACATGTGCTGCTGACGGTTCCGTGTCCTCTGAGCCACTCCACCCCCTGGCAGAAACCAGTGAGAGCCAACCCAGCAGACGTCATGTGAGAGAGGCTTGAAGGAAACCACGGAAGGCCAGCACCCTGTCCGAGTCCAGAGGTGCCTGAGCTAGTGCTAACAGGCCCTCTGAGAGCATTAGTTTGACGTGTGACAGGGTTTTTAGTTACAAACTGAATGAAAATGGAACAGCAGCAGACCTGTCTGAACCACAGTCCGCATTCTTCAACAGCAGCCGCAGCGTGAGCACCCACGTCCTCCTTATTCCTGACACATGGACGCCCGGTAGTACCCTCGAGGCCGTGATGGCCATTGCTTCGTGTCCAGGTCCAGTGGCCACAGCTTCCTGCTGCTTCCTTAACTGAGCTGAAGGTGCCCCTCGGTCAGCAACCCCCACGGCGCTCTCTGGGCCACGGCGTCCAGCGCAGTGCTCTCAGAGAAGCTTTAATCCATCTGTGGATTAACCGACTGGCTTTGTCATACAGGAAGGCACATGCTATCTGAGACTATTTTGCAAAGTTCGGCAGTAAACCAGTAAACAGTCCTCCACCCGAGTGACTGTGTTCCTCGGAAGCACAGCTGGGGAGACTCTGCGTTCACCAACGACGACCAATGTGAGGGTCACTGGGTCTTCAGGGGAGGAAAGCGGGGTGCCCGGCACGCAGCAGCACCCAGGTTCCCAGGGCAGGGGAGGGCACAGTTCCGCAACTCCGCTCACGGTGCCTTCCCAAGCGCTGCGCTAATGCGTTCGCTTCCCTCCGCCCCACGCTGTCCACTGAGAGTGCCGGCAAAGCCCAGGAATGCCAACCATCAGAGGAGTACCGGAGTGAGCTGCCATGCCCTCCTCCAGGGGATCTTCCCAACCTGCATATCGGAGCCCCGTCTCCTGCGTTGGCAGGCGGATTCTCTACCACTGAGCCACCAGGGAAGCCCCCTTTCTCTTCAAATTCCTTCAGATGGTATCATGATAATGCTCTGTTAGTCACGAAGACAGTTTAGGCTGTCTTCCCTGAGTCCCACAGTTCAGAACCAGCAGAGTGGAAACAACTCTTCTTTACGGTGTTGTGTGTGTGGGGAAGGTTAGTGACTGTGGGGTCACCGATTGGTTTTGTGATGACGTCTCTCCTCCAACATGTCATCTGAAGGGCCAGTGTCTCAAATGTTAGCAAAGGACCAACTGCACTCCTCCTTGCTCTGAATCCGAATCTCCATGCAGGTTCCTGCTTTTCAAACATTCATTAGGCGTCATCCTTGCTTTCAACACTGGATGAAGTGTCTGCCCAGGTTTAACCCTGGGTAAAATTAATTCAAACACTTTAAAATGTTCTACAAGTGACACAAACAAGGCAATCTGTGTGACTAAGAGAATCCAGGGCATCTATATTTGGAGTTTGGTTTTTTTTCTCTAACAGTTTGCAGTGACAAGTTAGTGACAAGTTGCTAAGAAAGGCACATCCCGAGGATGGGCAGGGGACACCCCAGAGCCTTCCTTCCGAGCGGGGATGGGGCGCCAACAGTGCAGACATGGAAGCAGAGGGTCCTGGCTGCCGCCTGCTGAGGAGCACTCGCTGGGTCCCGTGGGTGTGCCCAGAGGGCTCTGAAACCCACGATGTGGACGGCACAGGAGGCCCACGCCATTCCTGCCCCTGCTTCTACGCGACAGGGAATACGTGCCTGTGCTGTTCTGGTGATGCAGGATCGTTGCTCCCAGGGCCGCCTGGAGCCGCCCGCAGCCCAGGGAAGCTCAGCCTCGCCTCCGCACTCCTGCTCCTCCACAGAGGCCCAGGTGCCTGCCGTTTGGTGAGTGGCCCCCATGGGAAGGGTGCCAGGCAGGGCTGGGGACAAACTTCAGAGACGGCTCTCCAGGGCTGCTGACAGGTGGTCCAGAACAGGTGTGAGGCCTCACTGGTCATGAGAAGACGCAGGAGAGTTGTGACCTGGGTCCTCCCCACCTGGGGCCAAGACCCCAGGCGAGCTTAGTCCCTTGGGGCATAGGTGATAGCTTAAGACCACTGCACATGTTAACAGGACGCCTCCTTTGTGGCATGGGTAGGATCAGAGGAACCTCAGTGTCCCTCTCCCAGGAGAAGGAGTCACAGGCCTTCCCTCTCTCAGGGCACCCTGAAGCCCAGGCGGGGCCAGGGCTGCAGGAGCGGCCGCAGAGCTCTGACGATGCATCAGCCATGCTCACTTGTGAGCCGAGACCGTAACCTACTGCCGAGAAGCTTCAGGCACCCCACCTGTGTCACAGCCTCCCCACCCATGGGGCAAGGCTGACCCCAGTTACAATCAAAAGCACCAACCTGCAGGTGGTCCATACAGGAACTTTGCCGCTACCCCAGGGTCCCCAAGTTCCCAGATACCCAGCACCATGGACCCCATATCAACAGGGGGATTCTCCTCACAGGCTGTACATTGTTACCCTGCTTGTTTAACTTATATGCAGAGCACATCATGAGAAATGCTGCACTGGAGGAAGCACAAGCTGGAATCAAGATTGCCAGGAGAAGTATCAATAACCTCAGATATGCAGATGACACCACCCTTATGGCAGAAAGCGAAGAGGAGCTAAAAAGCCTCATGATGAAAACAAAAGAGGAGAGTGAAAAAGTTGGCTTAAAGCTCAATATTCAGAAAACTAAGATCATGGCATCTGGTCCCATCACTTCATGGGAAATAGATGGGGAAACAGTGGAAACAGTGACAGATTTTACTTTTTGGGGGGGCTCCAAAATCACTGCAGATGGTGAGTGCAGCCATGAAATTAAAAGACACTTACTCCTTGGAAGGAAAGTTATGACCAACTTAGACAGGATATTAAAAAGCAGAGACATTACTTTGCCAACAAAGGTCCATACAGTTAAAGCTATGACTTTCCTAGTAGTCATGTATGGATGTGAGAGTTGGACTATAAAGAAAGATGAGTGCTGAAGAACTGATGCTTTTGAACTGTGGTGATGGAGAAGACTCTTGAGAGTTCCTTGGACTGCAAGGAGATCCAACCTGTCCATCCTAAAGGAGATCAGTACTGGGTGTTCATTGGAAGGACTGATGTTGCAGTTGAAACTCCAATACTTTGGCCACCTGATGCGAAGAGTTGACTCATTTGAAAAGACCCTGTTGCTGGGAAAGATTGAGGGCGGGAGGAGAAGGGGATGACAGAGGATGAGATGGTTGGATGGCATCACCAACTCAATGGACATGAGTTTGAGCAAACTCTGGGAGCTGGTGATGGACAGGGAGATCTGGCGTGCTGCAGTCCATGGGGCTGCAAAGAGTTGGACATGACTGAGGGACTGAGCTGAACTGAACCTCATAGGCTGCTGTGATTAGTATTAATAAATGAGAAAAGACATTCCCAGGGATTGAAACCCTTCCTGGGCTACTCACCATTTGCAATTATTTTTAGTAGCTCACTCTACAGATCAACTCTTACAGAAAATATTAGTATCAAGAAACACACTTGTGCACACACAGCGAGCACTGCCAAAACTGTCATCTGAACACAGATAACTGTAAGTTACTCACCAATTAGTCATGTTCTCACTGTCATTACCTTACTTATTCCATTAACTGAAATTCTTTCCACTCCTCTTACAAGTGACCATCTCCTCCAGCCTCACCGCACCTGCCATGAGGGGCCCTTTCTCACTCCCTTCCCAGATCCCGAGTCCCTGCTCGCAGCTCATCCTCTTGTGCCCATTGCTGACGTATTGAAGGGTCCGGGGCCCAGCCCCATGGCAAGCTCAGCGAGTCATGCAGAGCAAGGTCTGGGATGCCACAGCCCACACCTTACAGCTCCGACGCTCCCTGTTCTTTGTGACGCTCACACAACTCGGATGGCGTCTGCATTCACCCAGAAGTGCCCTGTTCCCTTCAGGGTCTGAGCTCCAGGCCCCACCCCCCGCCCCTGACAGTGCTTCACTCTGCCAGGCTGCCTGTCTACTCACCATGTCCTGCTCTTTCCTACTGGCCGACACCCGCCCCACGGTCTGGAAGTCCGGCATCACCTTGTGCGGAGCGCCTCTCCTGACTCAGTGCACACCAGGAGCTCACCGTGAGCTCCCCAACTTCTAGCACTACCTTCTATCTTACTTGGCTTTTAAGGTTATGCATGTTATTCTCCCAACTAAATTGGAAGATCCATGGAGGATGGGAACTTGCCCTTTAAAATTTGTTAAACAGAACAGTTATTTATATACATATGTTTATACATTATTATATATACTATTACAATGTTTCTTCATACACATGCTACATATTTCTATACTTTATTTAATAAACATATTTACATAAAGTGCCCCAGACTATTAGTTTGCTTTCCCAGAATAATTTCTCAAGGCAAGTCACCTGGGAGCTTTCTGGAGTGGCACTGTAGGCTACCTGAGAATAAGCTAGGTCACAAGGCCACAGAGTTTGAACATAATCTCGTTTAAAAGATTTTTACAGAGTGTGTGTCAAATTAACGGCGCTGGGTCAGTCACGTTACGTGATGTCGCTGTGTTTACTCTTGTGCCCAGAACAACCTGCTGCAGGGGTGCCGGGCTTTGAATTCCAGATCAGAGCTAAACATCTGGGTCCCCTCTGGCACACAGCAGCGTCCTAACCCTTCTCTAGGACAAGATGGATTTGCATTCCATGTCAGTGGCGGGAGCATCTGGCAGTTAGGTGCATAAGCCTCGCATCCTCTGTCTACCTGAGGACGTGTTCCCAGACCGTCAGCGCTCCCTTCTGGGATGTTCACCGAATGTGTCAACCTGTCCGGTTGGGAGGGGCCCAGATGTTGGGTCGGGCGTTCTGGCTTTGTCTTTGAAGGTGTCCTCAGAGATGAACACTTCAACAGGTAGGCTGAGTCAGCACGTGGCCTTCCTGAGCAGGTGGGCCGTGTCCAGTCAGTTGATGGCCTGAACAGAACAGACCACTGACCTCTCCAGTAAGAGAGGGACTCTCCTGATGGCCTCCCTTGGAACTGGGGAGTCAGCTTTTCCTGCCTTCAGACTCAGGATGAAACGCCAGCTCTTCTGAGTCTGGCCAGCAGCCTTCAGCCTGGATCACAGCGCCGGCTCCCCAGGGCTCCAACTGGATGGCTTGCCCGGCATGTCTCAGGCTTGGCAGCTCCAGCTTCTTGTGACGATTCTCCCCCCGGGTCTGTGCAGCCAGCCCTCCTATGGCTCCTCAGGGGCACCCGTGCTTAATCTGCTGGCTGTAGCAGTCCTGCATTCTGGCCCCGGAGCCCCGGGTCAGGACTGCAGCTCCACGTCCCTACTGCTCACGCGCAGCCAGCATCCAGCACCCAGAGGCGCCCGGCCCCTCAGCAGATGTGGGCCTGGACAGCAGGGCTGCTGGGACGTGTCCTCTCACTTTCTGCTTCTCGGCCTGGGTGAGACACCCACCCCCGTCCACGTCTCCGTACACTCAGGCTTCAGCTGGTGGACGCCAGGCCCTCTGGTGGCGCCCAGCGTTGGGGGGGGTCACCCTGAAGCACCTGCTGGGAACCTGTGAACAGCAGGGATCATACGTGACTGCGCACGTCCTGTGGAACTGTGGGACAGGCACGCTCTCCCAGAAGATAGGCTCCTGGACTGGAACGGTCCCTCGGGGTGGCTCCTCCCCCAGTGTCTGAGGCGCCGTCCTCCTGGACAGCTTCTGTGAACCCGGGCCCAAGGCCTTCTCGGCACCTTCGGTCACTTGGGAGTGTGCCTTCTCTGCACATGTGAGCCGCTGTCAGCGAGTCCTAGACACGGGCAGCAGCCACACGTCCCGGTCCACAGGGAGGACGCTGAAGCTGCTGCTGCAGGTGGGGGACAGATGGCCGGCGGCCACACTCTGGGGCTGGGACATCCTGCAGCGGCTTCCTCCACGGCCACCCCTGTCACGGTGGGGCCCCTTCTGCTTCCACATCGGGGTGGCGCTATGTCCTACCCTCAAGAGCTGGATGAAGCCCTCAGAGCTCATGCCCATCTCTCTGCAGAACTTAGGCAGCAGCTGCAATGTCCTCCACACCATGCATGCAGCAACAACACGCCCTCACACTAAACCATGCTGGTTCATCTCTGCGAGGGGCTCACGGACTTTGCTTCCAATGGCCGAGGCTTCACCTGAGGAACAGTGAGCGAGCTTTCTGAAATGTAGACCAGTTTCTGAAATGTGGACAGGTTCTCTGCCTTGACTGGTGCCCAAGCTACACAGAACGCACACCTGGTATGTGGGCATTTTCTGTACGTAAAGTGTACATCAAGAAGGCAAGAAATAACCTGGCTTTATGAGAGAAATAAATTATAATTTGTATCCTTATTAGTTAAAAAAAAAAGGTGGTTTATGTACTGGGAAGGCATAGCTGTTTTGATTTATTCATTCAACTTCATGGAATTGTTAGAAACATAATAGGAATACTCAATAACATTTTAGAAGTGTTTCTCCACTCAAATAAAAACAAATTAGATTATGTCTTCACTTTAATTGGCTAGTATCAAACACCAAATATTTAATTGCATTTACTCAAACAATAATCCAATATTTATTTCTAATGGAATGCTTTAATTTTCCATCTACTAGTCTTTTTGTTTTCCCATAATTATTTGTGCACTGCAGCTAGTGTTACATATTGAATATTCTTCAATCCATTCTTGGCAATCACTGGGTATACACTTAAGGGTATGCTGTGGAGGCTAAAATACTTTTCCTGTTTAGCTCAAAAAATTTATACTCACATTTAGATTTCATAAAAATATGACAACTTTGCATAAGCATATATTAATGCAGCAATGCTATTCTAGTATCATTTAACATGTAGATCGAGTTTAAACTGTGATTGCAGTACACACAGAAAACCGCCTTATTTACAACAATGCATAGGCAATGAGGAAAGTTTAATTACTCAGTACCATATTTATTTTACCTTCCTGAATTAAAAGGAAAATTTAACACATTAATTTTAAGTATTAGTAGTACTAAATAGATACAAACAGTCAAGTTTGGGCTCCTCCCATCAGGCCACAGGCCTGGTCTGGCAAGGGTGTGCAAAGTCTTGGCGTGGGTGGCGCCTGCAGGTGCCAGAGCTGGGAGCTTGAGGGCTGGGTGCCCAGGCGCCTGCTGACTCCTCTCCAGGGCACTCCACATGGCCAGGGCAGTTCTCGGGGACTGGTCGCAGAGGCTGAGCCCGGGGGAAAGCTGAGCTCCCTCGGGGCTCCACCTCTGACTTATCTGAAGTGGTAAGTCATCCTTTCTCCCAAATTGCAAAGTGGAAACAGTATCCACATATGTTTACTTTCTTTGGGCACTTAAGGGATTAAAGAAATTAAGTCCATAAAACACTCTGGGGGTCTCTGATGTTACTCAAAGGTATAGAAAGTCATCTTTTATTTCTTTTAAAAACCTGTGTGTGTGTGCCTGTGCGTATGTTTGTGCCTGTGCATGTGTGCTGTGCTCTGTGTGTGCGTGTGTAACCTTCACTCCTGACGTGAGCTGGCAGTCACTGCAGAGACGCAGTCTACAGGGACCTGGCGCAGGTGAGATGCAGACCTGGGCCCAGGTGGGTGGTGAGGCGGGTGCAGACCCAGCCCCGAAGGCAGCGGCTGGGGTGGCAGGCAGACCACTCCTCTGACTGGAGGTGCCGGTCACTGGAGGCCACGCAAGTCAGGAGGCGCTCATGCCGCTTCTTCCCGCAGCCGTGGGAACATGGTCCAAGTATCAATGGTCAGAAAGGTTGTGGGGGTAGGGCAACCTTTCCCGGCATTGACTGAGTCACGGTGAGACTCCTCCTCACAGCGGAAGAAAACCCAACCCCCATGTTGCTGAAACCCCAGCCTGTGTGTCTCCCCCAGCCAACTCAGGATGGGCTTGAATGTGCTGCATTCGTGTTTGAGACCCAGAGGGTGGAGCCATCGTTCACAACCACCTGGAGAAGAAATGCCTGACCTCACCCACACATCACGGCCCTCGAAACCCCATGTGAGACGGGATGTTATACTCATAAATGGTACATGATTGCTATAACAGACCAGGCCTGACCAACATGGGATGGGGCAACAGGCACCAAGCTCTGAGTGAGCTTGTTACAGGCGCAGGAAAACCCTCCCTGCTGCCAGCTCTTCCTGGGAGGGGAGATGTTTCTTCATAAGAAATGAGCAACTCCAGGCCTGCAAAGGTCAAGAGTAAATGCCACAAAGTGTGTGCTAAGTCCCTTCCGTTGTGGCCAACTCTTTATGACCCTATGGACTATAGCCCACCAGGCTCCTCTGTCCAGGGGATTCTCCAGGCAAGAACACTGGAGGGGGTTGTCATGCGCTCCTCCAGGGGGTCTTTGTGACCCAGGGATCAAACCTGCGTCTCCTCAGCTCCTGCACTGCAGGTGAGTTTTCTACCACTGAGTCGCTGGGAAAGTCCTGCCACAAAGTGGGAGCTCTGTAAATCACCTTGGGGAATGTGCCTGCAGATGCGAGCAGGAGCAAATGAGCATCTTCCTCAGATCCACTCGCCACGACTTTCAGGGGTCCAGCAGGTCTCAACTCTCTGAGGAGTCCCTGGGCCCCTCGCAGTGGCCACACAGACAGCCCTCCGCAGGGCCTCGGCCCCCACCAGCCCACCTGAACCCGGCATGCCTGCCGCGTCAGTGCAGCATCCGTTACTGCTCCTCAGGGCTTTGCCTGTGCTCGCTGCCTGAGGTCGAAACGTGGTGAAAACAAACACTAGCCAAGATTTAAGACACAAATCAACAGAGCCACACCACAAGAAGCCCAGACAACAAATGCGGTGCCCTGCCTGGAAGCAGGGTGACCTGTGTGTGGACCTGGGTTTGTGCAAACCTCGGCAGGAGGGTCAGGAGGCTTCCAGACAAGGCGGGCGTGCCGTGACCAGGGGACCACACATGTTCTTTCTGGAGAAATTGCTAACACACCCGGTTCACTGATATAACTCCTTCCCTGAACAGAACAGTACTCCAGGAACACATGGGGAGAAGATAAATAAACATGTGTCTTCAGCAAAGAATCCAAAATATAGTACAACTGAGGGGCATGAGGCCCAAGCTGCGGAGGGTGGGCTGTGGACACAGCCGCAGAGGTTCCCCCCCTGCAGGGCGCTGACTGCCCACAGGGACGAGGGCTTCTAGACCAGACGCATAACCACACGTGTGCTTCTCCAGAGGAAGAAGCTGAGTGAGCAGGGCCCTCTGCGGCGGGGGAAGCGGCGGGCACACCTCATGTTGCATGTGGTCTCAACCCCGCACAGGAGGACATCTGTGTGTGCCCTGGTGCACAGGCCGGGGAGGCCCAGAAACGCCTTCACGCGCACCAAAGCAGATGCTCCCAGGTCTGGAGACAGGAGTGGGGTGTGCAGCGGGGAGCCTGGATTAATTTCGTGGGAAAACTGAATTTCGGTGACTCAATTCAAACTCTTTACTGTTGGCTGAATATGTTAGTGGAGAAAAGAATAGGATTTTCATTCTCAGGGGAGAGGAGAGACGTTGTTTACACTTATCCCATAAGAAGAAGGTCGGTGGGCACAGGGCTCTGGGGGCTGGCCTGCAGTGGCCTCGCTGCTCACCTGTACCCCCACCCAGAGGACGCCCTGAAGCCTGTTGCCCAGGATGTGACTGCAGACTTGGGAGCCCCAGAACAACGAAAGCTGATTCCACACCGGCCAGCCTGAAGAATCCCACTGTTACAATGATCACAACAAACTGACGCTCCTGAAACGTTCAGTCCAGCATAAGTATTAGCTCAGCCTGGGTCACTCATGACCACCTGACCCCCAGGGAGTGAAGCCTGGCTTCTGCCGGCACCTGCGGCAGACTGTGAGTAACTGCGTGTGTCCCCACACCCGCTCCAGAGGGACCGTCACGGCGCGCTGCCCCCGGAATCTCTCGTGCCTTTTCCTCTTGCTCGGCCACTCCCTGTGACGCCAACGGGGCTGTGCGCACCCTCCTCCAAGACGAAAACTTCCTGGCCAGAAGAAGTGCAGGAGACAGAGAGGAGCTGCAGCTCTCAGGACTGGGCCCTGGCTGTGCTGTGCCCGGCCTGGGTGTCCACTGAAACGGGTCTGTCTCCCTCTGAGGTCCCTGTGGCTGAGGGGTTAGCAATGGATCTCAGGGAACAGAACTCTCTGAGAGAGTTATTCCTGCGGGGTTGACGCAGCTGCCGTTTCTGCTGTTGTGCTGCTTGGTCACACGTCAGGAGGCTTCTGTGAGTCTTTATTTCTTCCTTCAAAACTCATAACCAACTTAATACCATTCTCCATTCATGAAAAACTATGAAACCACTCTTGTCTTTACCAGAGACCATTTTTTTAACCTGAGAGGTTAAATTGTTATATGATGTCAACAGGGGACTTAATGCTACCAGGAAGAAGAAAATAATCGAAAAATAAACAGCAGTGATTGCAGAGACATTTCTCATGAGTGCTCCATAAAAATGTCAGCATAACAAGGCGATTTCACATAAAAAGAGGGTGGGAGACTGTCCCCTCCCCACCAAACAGAACAGCGTCGTTGAAGACACCCACTGTCCCTGCAGGGCTGCAGAGGGTGGCCTCCACGAGCAGGAGTCAGACCAAACGGGCACCGCACCCCAACGGCCGCCAAGCTGGGCGGGCGGTCCTGACTGCAGAGAGGCTGCAGCCCGGCTCCTCTGCGGGGATGGATGCTGGGGGCCGCTGCCTCTGGGGCCCGGGTGTCTGCGGGACTCAGGGTGGAAGCACGAGGATGGAGATGTGCTGCCCGCACTCGAGGAGAAGACGATGCCTCAGACTGACAGACGCCAAGGAGGTCCTGGGAGGGAGGGGCCCCGGGGACAGAGAGGGGGGGCCCAGGGACAGGGACCGGGCCTCCTGTTAGATTCACCCCGGGTGACAGTCAGGCACGAATGTCTGATGCCTCCCAGCAGCATCACAGGGAAAATCAACAGAGACTCGAGGACAGCTCACGCTACACCGATGTCTAGTTACGGAGCTCCCTGGCGATGTTAACGGCTCATAATATAAAAGAAGGACGAAATCACTGCACCTTCCTCAGCCCTGATACAGAATTAAAATGCATCTTCACTCACAGTTCAGACTCTTCATCCTAAATATCTGGTGTGATCCCAAGATTACTGCCCTGTTTATGTTGCGATCACTCTAAACCCATTTAATCTCTCCTCCACGCACGAGCCTCCACTCCTACACAGGAAGTGGGTGAGCGGCAGGCCCAGTTCACTGAGAGGAAACAGGGCCTGTCACTGACTGGCTTCCCTTTATTGATGACAAAGCCCCTCCCCGCTGGTCAGGTCGCCAGCATCACCCTGGGTGACCGTTCAGCTGCTGTTCAAGACACAGGTGCCTGGGGGGTTCAGAGTGCAGTCTAGGCCCCAGTGAGAAGCGCAGATCCGGTTCTCAAATAGGATCTGCTGTGCCTCCACAAGGGGCCCGTGACCTGGTGCCCGGATGCACAGCCCTCACGCTGGGCCCTAGGCCAGGCCAGCCACAGGCCCTGGCTACAGAGAGGACCTTTGATCGCGAGGCTCAGATGCTCAGCTCAGCCCTTCACTGTGCCTGAGAACAGTCCGGCTACTGCCCAGGGGTGCTTAGAGAAAGCCAGATTGGTGATGTTCAGTTTACAGCTTCACAGAGAAATCAGTGCGCCCATTGGGAGGGCTTGGCACCTGGTGGGAAATTCAAACAGCCTTACAAGGAGGCAGGATGCCAATTGTAAGGGCAGGACCGCCCTGCAGTGGCTGCTGTTACTGACCATTCATAACCAATCACACAACCAAAGCTACATTCTAGGGCTGAGCATATTCTTTAAATACTTTAGGAACACATTAGATACAAATAGAGCCATTAAGATACTAGACAATTGAAGATAAGCTCACCAAAGGTCTGCTTTTTGCTGAAACTTTGAGGGAAAAATAATTTGTTAGGTGAAAAATCTGCAGTGTGTCCCAGCCTTCATTTACTTAACTGATAGTGAGAATTTGATTTCAAAACAAGCACAACCAAGCAGAAAACAAAATCCAGTCTGGTCTCAATGCAGGTGCAAAACAAGTGCTCCCACCCTCCCTGGGCGGGCTCTGTCGGGAACCGTCCAGGGTGTGAGGCTGTCTGCTTCCTACCTTGTGCGGAGTCCAGGGCCCTCCTTCTGAGAGGGGGCCTTCCGCAGCACAGAAACTTAATAAAAACCAGTGAGGCCACTGCCATTTCCAGAATCTCAGTGTGAAAGAATGAAGGTGACTCCTCGACAGTGTCGAGTGAATGAACATAAGGTCCAAAGCAAAAGCATGTGTGCTACATCCTCCTCAGTTTACAAGGAAGAGATGATCACAAAGGAGCCTCTCACTGAAGCGAGGCCTCCACAGCCAGGGAAGATAACACACACACACACACACACACACACACGCAAACCACGCACACCACACATACACGCACAGACACCACACATGCACACCACATGCACACACATGCACACCACACACACAAACACACCACATACACATGCACACCATGTACACACACAGGCATACACACCACATGCACACACACACCAGACACACCATGCACATCACGCACACCACACACACATGCACACACACCACAGACACACATGCATGCACACCACACACACACCGTGCACACACACACACACACACACACCAGACACATGCACACCAGACACACCACATAGACATGCACACCACACAGAGATGCACACACTTCAAGACACCTGAAGACAAGGACTGGCTCCCTCTGCCCTGGACTCACAGAGGTTGACCCTCTCCTGACTCAGGCAAAGGGCTGGTGACCGTGGACCCACAGGGCCCTGACGGCTGGACACAGACTGAGACCAGCCTGGTGTGTGCACAGGGGTCTCCGTCATGACAAGGGCTCCTCTGTTCCTGCGGCGCTCCCTGTGCTAAGGGAGTAGCACTCGGGAGTAACAGCCCCTCTTCCCCTGCCAGCCGCACAGGCCGGCAGTCGGCCTGCTCCCTCCCAGGTGGCCCAGGGCTGCCCCCAGCGGCATCGGCAGGACGGGAGCCGGCAGGACCACCTCACCCCCACGTCATGCACTGGCTCTGGGGTCCCAGCATGGGGTGCCTCCTGCCAATTTCCTGTGCTGCTTCCAGGAGAGGCATGCCCCGCGGGTCAACACCAGCCCTGGGGCCACGGTGACCTCCTGCCCAAGGTCATCAAGGAACATGGGAGATGCTGTTTCTTCCCCAGACCATGGCCAGGATTACTCAACTCAGGAGGGAGACTCTGTAACTACAATTTCCATCTAACTGCACTGACCACATTTAACATGAAAATGCACTTAAAACAGCCAGTGCTTCCTCCTACCACTATCTGAGGTGCTTTAGACAAAGGTATGTATTTCATTTTTATCGTTCAAATATAGAGAGAAAACAGAAACACACCCAGGGCATGCTGGTCATCACACCAAAACTCAGACTGTCAGACACATGAGGGCCACGTGGCCTCTTCAGACATGCACCACTTACACCAAGGTCAGCACGGGCATCACTCAGCCCAGAAACACGAAGGAGAAGGAAACCAGAATCCACAGAAGGTTCATACCTTTGAACAGGGTCAGTCCGTGCAAGGTTCCTTTGATTTTAGTCAGTCTCAGCTCCATGGGTTGGGCCCGACCTTCTAGTCATGTCCTTTGGAAAATGGAAAGTAAGGTTTGTGCTAAAGTCATCCCTAAAGCGATCAAGTCACAAGGAAATCAGCTTCACAGTTGTCAGTGTGGATGGGGTCATGGATGGACAAGGGCTAGCAGGACCATGGGCCCTGGCACCAACCGGCTCCACCTCCACACTGTCTACTCGCAAAGAACGAGCTGTTGGCAGAGCTGCATGGGTGCAGGGACCTGGGGGGCTGGGGGTTCACTACCTGGTGAAAACAGAGAAGCCTTCATTCCAGCTCTGCCCAAATCCATTGGAAGAGCAATTTCTACACATGAAAATGTCACAAAGTCCCTCACCTACCCCCTGAAATGTATATCTTAAGTCAATAATAGCCCCAAATCATCAGGGTATAGTGTAAATCAAGTATAAAGTGGCCTTTGCAGACATAAATAGACCCACAGATCTTAGGGGAAACACAGATTACATACACATGCACAGGTCCACACGCACATGCATACGGATCTCAGGGGAAACACAGATTACATACACATGCACAGGTCCACACACACATGCATACGGATCTCAGGGGAAACACAGATTACATACACATGCACAGGTCCACACGCACATGCATACGGATCTCAGGGGAAACACAGATTACA
>CM035300.1:41579687-41634541 GCA_020226075.1 Hydropotes inermis
CGCATGTGCACAGGTCCACACACACATGCACATGGATCTCAGGGGAAACACAGATCACACGTGTGTGCAGAGGTGCACATGCACACATGTAATCAGATGATGCCTGCTTAGTTCTCAGTGGTATGCGGCACAGTAGTATCAACTTTTGTTACTTTGCCTCATATTTCAAATTTTAAAAAATTATAGGGTACCTCACAAAATAACTATGAAGCTTATTTTAACTGGCAACTTGAGGCTGACCAGGCATGGTTTAAGTTACACCAGCTTTACACATGTGGCTGCAAGTTCACAGCCACAGGGCCACTTGGGGAAGAAACACGGGAAGCCAGATGACAGCAGTGAGCGGGCACCTCATGCCGCCCAGGCCCAGGGGAGCAGTGCTGTGTCGGGTCATCTCCCCGAGAAGCAGCAGGAAGGCCAGCAGCCCAGACCCTGAGAGCCCGAGACCTCGGCCCCTCCCCGGACTCCGTCTAAGCTAAGACTGGCCAAGGGGGTGGGGCCGACCCCATGGGTCAGAGCCCACTGTTACACGCTCAGGAGCTTTACAAGCCAGGGTTTAAACAGTCATTCTGAAAACTCACATTTCGTAAACTTACAGTCAAAGAACTCATCTTAGAGCAAAGGGAACAAGCACTCATGTTCACCCATCTGCACACACCGTCCTGACCCCTTTCGCTCCTGTCTGCCCATGAGATGGACGCACTACAGTGGGGTGGCGGCCAGTGTCCCACCCTGGGCTGCGAGGGTAGGGCTACCCCCTGGAGCCTGCCCACCACAGCGTCAAGGGACCACACACATGTGAGGAGCAGGAGCTGAGAGGGTGCTGGGAGAGACACTCGAATCTAGGAGAGTTGCAACATTCGGCTTCTACGACCCAGACAATTAAGGCCAGACAGGATTCCCATCCCTGGCCCCCCCACCAACCAGACGCCCCATCAGCTCCCCAGACTGCTGCAAAAGCCTCCCTGCCCTGCAGGCCCCGCAGGGGGCGGGGTAGGGACACTTCCTTCTCTCTCAGCTAATTCCAGGCGCTGAGGATGCAGCCACGTGTGGCAGGGCTCACGGTTGCCTAGCAACCTGCCTACGCGGCATCCAGAGCTGCTCCCTGAAATATCCTCGTACCACAGAGCTGTACTGGAAAGTTCCGGGGAACATTTTTAGAATGAACTTCCTGAGGCTGGTGAACAGCAGGTGTGCTGGAGGCCGTGAGGGCTGCTCGCTGTCTGCCCTGGAAAAGGCCCCAGGCCCCCGTCCCTACTCCTGGTCCCAAGCGGGGAGAGCGGGCTGTCCAAAGGCGAGGCTGCAGGTGTCCACTCTGGCAGAAGGGGGCATCGGGTGACGTGAGCGCAGCTTGCTCCCGCGTGTGTCAGTCCTTGGGTCCACCCTGTGGGCTGGAGGGCTCACTGAGCCGTGCAGAGGAGATGCTCAGGGAGCACTGCCCTGCCGGTACAGCCCACGGGGCCACGGGCAGTAAGCAAGGGATGGGGGTCAGTGAGCCACAGAACGGGGCCACGCCGGGGCCTGCCGGGCAACAGAGAAGGCACACAGCGCAGAGGGCTCCCTTCTCCACATCCTCAGTGACATCAGTCACCTGTGTTCTTAATGATGCCAGTCTGACAGGGGTGAGGGGACAGCTCATGGAATAGGACTCAGTCAGACAGAAGAAGGAAATGTTGCCATTTGCAACCACATGGATGGACTTGGAGGTTGCTATACTTAGTGAAATCAGTCAAGGACATATCACTTATATGTATAATCTAAAAAAATGCAACAAATGACTGAATGTAACAAAAAAGAAACTCATGGATTTAGAGAACAAACTGCTGGTTCCCAGTGGGTGAGGGCAATACAGGGCTTGGAGAATGAAGAGGCAGAAAGTATTATGTATAAAATAAACTACAAGGATACACTGTACAACATGGGAAATAAAATAACATACTTATCACTTTTCAGACATGGAGTATAACCTTTAAAAATTGTGACTCACCATATCGTACACCTGGTAGCATATAATATTGTATATCAGCTATGCTTCAATAAAATATTTTTTTAAAACTTTAATAAGAAAGAAACAGCATTAGGATTTAAAGTAAGGTCTCCCTTTAAACTGGATGTTCCCAAATTAGAGTAACAGTGGATATAATTAAACTCCTCTTGATCTCCCAACTGTGAAAGACAACCTGTGATTATACGTTAGAAAAAGAAAGAAAATCACAGTCCAGGAGACAGAAATGGACACACCATCCATAACCACCACAGCACCCAGCGCATTTACACGAGTTCAAGGCGCCTGAATGAGATGCGCGGGGCCAGCGTACACCAAGAGCAAGCCAAGCGGTTGGAGATCATAAGGGAATTTAACTGAGTGCAGTCATTTAAGCAAAATATAAAATTCACAGCAAAGAACATGACAGTAACATTAAGGTCAAATGTACTACTGTCCATTGGGAGCCTAGTCCATCAACTCTGCTAAGAAGACAGTGACCAAAATCTGCCAAAGAGACCAGATGTGTGCCCTAGAACAAATCTGGCAAAACGCTGTTTCCATACCCATCTGTTCTAACTGATCAAGTCAGTAATACATTAACTTCTAATGTGAATTATTTGTGGGTTAAGAAAAAAAAAAAAACACCAAACTGCTCTTATTTCAAGAGAAGGCAAAAAAAATTAATAGGAAGAAAACTGACTATAATACTTAGTAAAGCACATTTTATTTTTTTTTCCTTCTTGGTTCTTTTCTTTCCTCACTACTTTCTTTTCTGCTTTCTTTGTCTTTCAAAAGATATTTTTATCAGAAAAGAAAACACAGAAGATGAAATGTAAAATATGATCACTGTTCTGAGATCTTATATGTTCTCACAGCAAAAAAAGAAATAGTAAGTTTGTTACATGATGCCAGTGTTAACTAATGCTAGAGTCGGAATTGATTTGCAATATATGGGCATCAAATCACCACTTTGTACACCTTAAAGTTACACAGTGTTATAAACATGTCAATTAGACCTCAATAAAGATGGAAAAACACAGGATCACTGTTAATGTGGAATTACCTTTGCACAAGGAGAAAACTGCATCACAAGCTGAACATACTTTCATGTCACTAGTGTTTTTCCCAAAGAAAGTCCTAGATGTATTTATCCAGACTTCACTATGTGGCATTTTGTCACTGAAATAGATCCGAAAAACATTACACTATCTTTTTAATAATTACAATGGCAAACGTGCACCACTAAGCAAAGCTAATGACATTAAGACAATGTTAATGGCCTGGCAAACAAGAAAAGCCTAATTTTGATGGATTGGTTCTCATTAGAGTCACATCCCAAGATGCCCATGAAAAGTTAAAATCAAAGCTATGGCTGTGCAACTTTCGCTTATTGTTTGATGATTTCACTCTAAAGCAAAAAAGGAAAAGAAAATAAAAACAGGCTAATTAGTTCTGCTAGAACTACATACACCCCCTTTCTCAGGATGCCCTGGATTCTGTTAGTGGCAGAAGAGGATTTGTGAAATAACCCACAGGACTTACAGGCTCTATGCTCTCTGTGCTACCAAGGGAGAAAACCGAAAAATGCTCCATGCTGATTAAATCCAAGACTGTAAAGAGGCTGGCAGTGTGCTGCTTAGGAGCCCGAAAAGCTGTCTGCAGTGTTCAGGTTTTGATTTATATACAGTTTCAATGCCAAAAGCAGGATTCTTCCTCCTGAAGAACATGACAATTATCTGGACTTGTTCTGAACTTGGGCTGATGACTGTCTACTCAGACGAGGAAGAACCAGTATCTGGCATCACCGTGGTCTGAGGCTGAGGAATGCCTTGTCTCTCAGACACAAGGACATCATCAGAGCAGAGACATTCAGCACTCTGGAAATCAAACCATTTTCCTTCTTCTAAAAAGGCTTAAGCAAGAATAAAGAGGTAAATTTCATTTTCAACTTTCTTTAGAATGGCTTGAATTGTTAATGAGTGCCAAATGCATTACCAAGGAAGAATGTCTGAGTGGGCAAGGTTCCAGACTTTTAAAACATACTAATTCCCTCAAGTCATTTCAAAAGCGAGTGGACAGCAAGATGAATGGCCGTTTGGAGAAGAACACAGCTGACTGTTTGGGACAGCAAAGCGAAGGGTCACAGTGTGATGCGGGTTTGGCCTGTTTAGGGTGTATCCACTGTACGTCTGGGAGGGAGCTGGTTACACTAATATTTCAAGACACGGAGGAATGGAGGAAGGGCTCCCTGCCTGACTCACACCCGATGGTCCTCCCAGGCAACATCGTGAGGCCCCGTCCCCCCAGGAGGCCCTTCCCGGATGGAAGAGGTGGAGCGTCTCTGCCCAGCCCTCAAAGACTTCATCTTAGAGCAACCTCTATCCTGCTCACTGCTTTGTGTCTTAAAATCTGTTCAAAGAATAGGGTCCAAGGGAAGGAGAGCAGGACGGGCCACCCCAAAATATGAAGAGAAGCTCAGGGCACACCACTTCAAAACACACCACTTTGGTATGTCGATCACTGAGGACTGAAAGCGTGGGGAAAACAGCAGAAGCAGGAAGAGGTATTTTCTGGTCTCAGGTGCCATAAACGCCCTCTCTTGGGACTGTCATCAGTGAAGCTGGGGGGCGGGGGTGGCCTCTCGTCGAGGAAAGCAGCCCAGAAGCAGACCCCACACCAGAGACTGTGGCTCAGGCTGTCACCCTCCCCTCGACCTCTGAGCCTGATCTTCCTAAAATCACTCGCTCTCTCCCAGATGCCTACACCCTCCTCCCATTTCCCTATTAAGCTGGTTTTCAGTCCCAAATTTTTAGCCCCCTGGGAAGTTACTCTTTCTCCCTGCACATCTCCCATGTAAAGTGAGTCCACGTGTTGCAAACATTTTGCCTTCCCCTTGTTAATCTCTCTTTTATTATAAGAGGTCTCAGCCAAGAACTCAGAAGCATAGAGGGGAAACTACTTTTCTTCCCCTACAAGGAAAAAAGTGAATATGTATTTTTCTATTTTTCAAGAACTAGATCACAGAATAAATAGAAATCATTCAATAATTCACAGCTTCTGAGACTGCACTCCATTTTATTTGAATATTTAGTGTTGTTTCTTTGAAGTGAGAGGATCTGTTCAACGCGAGTTCTAAATATCCAGCAAGTGAATGGTAGGTTCTAAGGGAAAAGCTGAGACCGTATCACAGTTTGCATATGTTAAGTGTATACATAATAAAGTCAACAGTCCAACTGGAAACATATCTCCAGAAATAACAGAAAATGTTACCAGCAACATTATACAAAGTATTTGCAAAAAAAATTAAGAAAATCACTAACATTCTATTTATGCTATGCAAAGTAGATAAAAGTTTGAATATAAAATTAACAGAAGATTGCTTCCATGCCCTGGCTATTATAAACAGTGCTGCGATGAACACTGGGGTGCACGTGTCTCTTTCAGATCTGGTTTCCTTGGTGTGTATGCCCAGGAGTGGGATTGCTGGGTCATATGGCAGTTTTAATTCCAGTTTGTTAAGAAATCTCCACACTGTTCACCATAGCAGCTGTACTAGTTTGCATTCCCACCAACAGTGTAAGAGGGTTCCCTTTTCTCCACACCCTCTCCAGCATTTATTGCTTGTAGACTTTTGGATAGCAGCCATCCTGACTGGCATGTAATGGTACCTCACTGTGGTTTTGATTTGCATCTCCCTGATGCCCATCAGCAGACGAATGGATAAGGAAGCTGTGGTACATATACACTATGGAATATTACTCAGCCATTAAAAAGAATTCATTTGAATCAGTTCTAAGGAGATGGATGAAACTGGAGCCCATTATAGAGAGTGAAGTAAGCCAGAAAGATAAAGACCAATACAGTATACTAACACATATATATGGAATTTAGAAAGATGGTAACGATAACCTTATATGCAAAACAGAAAAAGAGACACAGATGTGCAGAACAGACTTTTGGACTCTGGGAGAAGGCGAGGGTGGGATGTTTCAAGAGATCAGCATCGAAACATGTATATTATCTAGGGTGAAAAAGATCACCAGCCCAGGCTGGATGCATGAGACAAGTGCTCGGGCCTGGTGCACTGGGAAGACCCAGAGGAATTGGGTGGAGAGGGAGGTGGGAGGGGGGATCGGGATGGGGAATACATGTAAATCCATGGCTGATTCATGTCAATGTATGACAAAAACCACTACAATACTGTAAAGTAATTAGCCTCCAACTAATAAAAATAAATGGAAAAAAAATTAAAAAAATATGGAGAAAAAAATTAACAGAAGAAACATAAATACTCAGTAAATATTTGAACACACATTATGCTCTCTAAGAAATAAAGGGATGGAAATGAAAACAAAACATAATTAATATTGGGAAAGGTTAAAACTAAACTGGGATTTAATGGGAGAGACATGGGGTGATGACTGAGTGAGCAATAGTGGGAAATGGGGGTGAGAAAAGTATTCACAAAATTCTCATACAAACATAAATTTGTTCAAACAAGCAGAAAGCTAATTGGGCTTTATATATCATAAGCCTTAAAACATTCCTAACACTTCATCTATAGCTTTACTTCTAACATTTATTCTAATGAAAAAAAAAATCAGAAATGAAGTTAAAGACTCATGTACAAAGAGGCTTATAACAATGGCACTAATTAGCTTAGCTTAGTCACTCAGTCGTGTCTGACTCTTTTTAACCCCGTGGACTGTAGCCTGCCAGGCTCCTCTGTCCACGGGATTCGCAAGGCAGAAATACTGGAGTGGGTCATCATGCCCTCATCCAGGGGATCTTCTCGACCCAAGGATCAAACCTGTGTCTCCTGCATTGAAGGAGGATTCCTTACCACTAGCGCCTCCTGGGAAGCCCAGGGAGATAGTTAATAAAAATTCAATCATAATGAGATGTAAGTCAGTGTTTACCTATGACACATTGAAGAAAACACATGAAATATAAAGTGTTATCTACATGGTGCTGGATGAAGAAAGCAGAAAACCAAGCCACACAGAGGACATGATACAATTTGTATGTGTACATGTGTATGTGTGTTTTACACATATGTTACAAACATCAAAAGAAAACAAAAGGAATTACATCAGAGTGATAATTCTTATCTCAGAAGGTAACACTGCATGTTTATCATGTCCATACTATGTTTAAGCTCAGAAAAGTGTGTCTGACAAAAAAGTGAAGTTAAGACATTTAGAGGAATGACATCTGGTTTGTCAGTCTCATGTAACTCTAACTTTTCAGAACTGACAGAGTGTCTCACCCCCATTTCTTACAAAGCGTGACATTCACGAGCCCCGTGGCCCCTCTCTGACACTGGGTGATGTGTACAGCGAGCATCAGCCAGCCCTGCAGGCGCACACAGCGGGACCAGGGCAGCCCTGCCTTCCTCGGACGTGCAGACAGCCACAGAGTGGGGCCCGGACATTGAATCCCGCCAAGCCTCAAGCTGGCCCACAGGGACTGCTGATCACTGGTGACGCGCCCTCAGAGCCCTGTGTCGTAGCCTCACGCTGCACACACAGGCGGCACGAGTGCCTGCAGGTGTGGTGGGCAGGACCCAACAGAGACGAGGAGAGCACAGTGAAAGAAGCTGAGACCGGACAAGTAAGCAAGGAGGCAAGCACAATGACTCCCTAGTAAGACGCTGGAGAGAAAGACTGTGGTGACATCACCAAAAAGCCGAAGGAATCAACTGCCCAGCCACACAGCCACAGTTAGAGAACACGTTTTTGCAAAGGAAAAGGAAAATGAAGACATCTCCAGACAAACAAAAAGTGAGGGAATGTGTTGCCAACAGATGTTCCCAAAGTCCAAACTGGGTAGGAGACGGCATGGGGTGGGGGGGTAGTTGTCAGGGAGCAGAAAAAGGCCTCCAGACAGAAACAAGGAAATAGGAGAATCAGTGACAGGCTAGAAAGGTGAGGACACTAAAGCCTTTGACTGCGCATCACAACAAACTGGAAAATTCTTCAAGAGATGGGAATACCAGGCCACCTTGCCTGCCTCCTGAGAAACCTGTGTGCAGGTCAGGAAGCGACAGTTAGAACCAGACAGGAACAACAGATTGGTTCCAAACTGGGAAAGGAGTATGTCAAGGCTGTATATTGTCACCCTGTTTAATTAACTTACATGCAGAGTACGTCAGGAGAAATACAAACAACCTCAGATATACAGATGACACCACCCTAATGGCAAAAAGCAAAGAGGAACTAAAGCGCCTCTTGCTGAAGGGGAAAGAGGAGAGTGAAAAAGCTGGCTTAAACCTCAAAACTCAACATTCAAAAAAAGAAGATCATGACATCCAGTTCCATCACTTCATGGTAAATAGATGGGGAAGCAACGGAAACAGTGACAGAATATTTTCTTGGGCTGAAATAACTGCAGTTGGTGACTAGTCATGAAATTAAAAGACACTTGCTCCTTGGAAGAAAAGTTATGCTCCCATATACCTAGAAAGAATATTAAAAAGCAGAAACATCAGTTTACCTGCAGAGGTTCATACAGTCAAAGCTGTGGTTTTTCCAGTAGTCATGTACAGATGTGAAAGTTGGACCATAAAGAAGGCTGAGTGCTGAAGAACTGATACTTTCAAACAGCGTGCTGGAGAAGACTCTCAAGAGTCCCTTGGACTTCAAGGAGATTGAACCAGTCAATCCTAAAGGAAATTAATCCTGAATATTCAGTGGAAGAACTGATGCTGAAGCTGAAGCTCAAGCACTTTGGCCACCAGATGTGAAGAGCCAACTCATTGGAAAAGACCCCGATGGTGGAAAAGATCAAAGGTGACAGAGGATGACATGGTTGAATGGCATCACCAATTCAATGGACATGAGTTTGAGCAAGCTCCAGGAGATAGTGAAGGGCAGGGAAGCCTGATGTGCTGTAGTCCATGAGGTCGCAAAGAGTCGGACATAACTTAGCGACTGAAGAACACCACCACATCAGAAATTATTGACACATTTAGTTTAATTTTACTGGGCTAAAATAAAAGCAACCAGCCACCTGTGTAAGGAATAGTACTTAAACATAAGAACAGAGAAAAAGGTGGGAAGTAAAAGGATTAAAGAAGATCAACTGCATAAATATTAACCCAAAGAAAGCTGATATATATTAACATCAGATGAAGTGGGGTTTAAAACCAAAATCGTTGAAAGAGAGAATTTCATAATGATATATGGTGAATTTTCTAGGAAGAGTAACAACCTGATTTATAAGCTCAACACTAAGATCATGGCATCTGGTCCCACCACTTCATGGCAAATAGATGTGGAAACAGTGGAAACAGTGGCTGACTTTATTTTTCTGGGCTCTAAAATCACTGCAGATGGTGATTGCAGGCATGAAATTAAAAAGACGCTTACTGCTTGGAAGGAAAGTTATGATCAACCAAGATGCATATTAAAAAGCAGAGACATTACTTTGCCAACAAAGGTCCATCTAGTCAAGGCTATGGTTTTTCTAGTGGTCATGTATGGATGTGAGGATTGGACTATAAAGAAAGCTTAGCACCAAAGAACTGACGCTTTTGAACTGTGGTGTTGGAGAAGACTCTTGAGAGTCCCTTGGACTGCAAGGAGATCCAACCAGTTCATCCTAAAGGAGATCAGTCCTGGGTGTTCATTGGAAGGACTGATGCTGACACTGAAACTCCAATACTCTGGCCACCTGATGCAAAGAACTGACTCATTAGAAACGACCCTGATGCTGGGAAAAATTGAGGGCAGGAGAAGAAGGGGATGACAGAGGATGAGATGGTTGGATGGCATCACCAAATCGATGGACATGGGTTTGGGTAGACTCCAGGAGTTGGTGATGGACAGGGAGGCCAGGCGTGCTGCTGTTCGTGGGGTTGCAAAGAGTTGGACACTACTGAGCGACTAAAGTGAACTGATATAATTTCAAAATACTAAAAAGCAGGAGCTGACAAACTGAAAAGAAAATAATAGATAAATTTCGGTAAATTTGAAGGATTAAGGAGACAGATTAATCAGAAAATATCAGTAAAGATTTGAAAGGCCTGTATAAGAGGGCTAATAATCTTGAATGACTGATTTGTTATAGAAACCTGAATCCAACAATAAGATAATTTTGTTCCTAAGTGCACAAAGAACATCTGCCAAAAACTGGCCATATTCCAAAACTTACAGCAAATCCCAGAAAATTTCAAATGATTGAAAACATATTTTTTGACTAGAGTGGAACTGAATTCATTAATGAAACAGATAACTAGTAGTAAGTTCAGTTCAGTTTAGTTTAGTCGCTCAGTCATGTCCCACTCTTTGCAACCCCATGAATTGCAGCATGCCAGGCCTCCCTGTCCATCATCAACTCCTGGAGTTTACTCAAACTCATGCCCATCGAGTCAGTGATGCCATCCAGCCATTTCATCCTGTCGTCCCCTTCTCCTCCCGTCCCCAATCCCTCTCAGCATCAGGGTCTTTTCCAATGAGTCAACCCTTCGCATGAGGTGGCCAAAGTACTGGAGTTTCAGCGTCAGCATCAGTCCTTCCAATGAACACCCAGGACTGATCTCCTTCAGGATGGACTGGTTGGATCTCCCTGCAGTCCAAGGGACCCTCAAGAGTCTTCTCCAACACCATAGTTCAAAAGCATCAATTTTTCGGCACTCAGCTTTCTTCACAGTCCAACTCTTCACGTCCATATATGACCACTGGAAAAACTATAACCTTGACCAGATGGACCTTTGTTGTAAAGTAATGTCTCTGCTTTTTAATATGATAATTAGGTTAGTCATAACTTTCCTTCCAAGGAGTAAGTGTCTTTTAATTTTGTGGCTGCAGTCACCATCTGTAGTGATTTTGGAGCCCCAAAAAATAAAGTCTGATGTTGTTTCCACTGACTCCTCATCTATTTCCCATGAGGTGATGGGACCAGATGCCATAATCTTAAGTTTTCTGAATGTTAAGCTTTAAGCCAACTTTTTCACTCTCCTCTTTCACTTTCATCAAGAGGCTGTTTAGTTCCTCTTCACTTTCTGCCATAAGGGTGGTGTCATCTGCATATCTGAGGTTATTGATATTTCTCCCGGCAATCTTGATTCCAGCTTGTGCTTCTTCCAGCCCAGTGTTTCTCATGATGTGCTCTGCATATAAGTTAAACAAGCAGGGTGACAATACACAGCCTTGATGTACTCCTTTTCCTATTTGGAACCAGTCTATTGTTCCATGTCCAGTTCTAACTGTTGCTTCCTTACCTGCATACAGGTTTCTCAAGAGGCAGGCCAGGTGGTCTGGTATTCCCATCTCTTTCAGACTTTTCTACAGTTATTTTGATCCACACAGTCGAAGGCTTTGGGGTAGTCAATAAAGCAGAAATAGATGTTTTTCTGGAACTCTCTTGCTTTTTTGATGATCCAGCAGATGTTGGCAATTTGATCTCTGGCTCCTCTGCCTTTTCTAAAACCAGCTTGAACATCTGGAAATTCTCGGTTTTGTGGAAGCCTGTATTGCTTCAGCTGTATTGCTGAAGCCTGGCTTGGAGAATTTTGAGCATTACTTTCCTAGCGTGTGAGATGAGTGCAATTGTGCAGTAGTTTGAGCATTCTTTGGCATTGCCTTTCTTAGGGATTGGAATGAAAACTGAACTTTTCCAGTCTTGTAGCTACTGCTGAAATTTCCAAATTTGCTGGCATATTGAGTGCAACATTTGCACAGCTTCATCTTCCAGGATTTGAAAAAACTCAGATGGAATTTCATCACATCCACTAGCTTTGTTCCTAGTGATGCTTTCTAAGGCTCACGTGACTTCACATTCTAGGATGTCTGGCTCTAGGTGAGTGATCACACCATTATGATTATCTGGGTTGTGAAGATCTTTTTTGTACAGTTCTTCTGTGTATTCTTGTCACCTCTTCTTAATATCTTCTGCTTATGTTAGGTCCATACCATTTCTGTCCTTTATCAAACCCATCTTTGTGTGAAATGTTCCGTTGGTATCTCTAGTTTTCTTGAAGAGATCTCTAGTCTTTCCCATTCTGTTGTTTTCCTCTAATTCTTTGCACTGATAGCTGAGGAAGGCTTTCTTATCTCTCCTGGTTATTCTTTGGAACTCTGCATTCAAATAGGAATATCTTTCCTTTTTCTCCTTTGCTTTTCACTTCTCTTCGTTTCACAGCTATTTGTAAGGCCTCCTCAGACAACCATTTTGTCTTTTTGCCTTTCTTTTCCATGGGGATGGTCTTGATCCCTGTCTCCTGTACAATGTCACAAACCTCCGTCCATAGTTCATCAGGCTCTCTGTCTCTCTGATCTAGTCCCTTATATCTACTTCTCACTTTTACTGTATAGTCATAAGGGATTTGATTTAGGTCATACCTGAATGGTCTAGTAAAGGACCAATTATTTCAAAACTAAGTAATAAACTTCTAAAAAATTCCTTTTGAAAGAGACATTAAATGGAAATTTTAAAGCATTTTGAATTAAAGGTCTTGAAAGGTCTTCAAAACTCACAGAATGCAGCTAAGACTGAACCTTAGAAAGATTTAGCCTTAAATCTATGCATTAGAAAAGATGAAAACTAAACACTGATGACTTAATACTAGACCACAGAGAGTCAGAAAGAGATCAGAAGATGAAAATTAAATAAAAATGATAAAGATAAAATTAGAAATTCATTAAACAGAAAAAAGAAACACATTTTTGAGAAAAGTCAACAAAGTCAACGGTTGTTAATTTTTGAAGAGTAAGAAAATTCATAAACCTCTAGTAAAGTTCAAGAAGGAAATGGCATGAAGAGGGCAAAAGTAATAACATCAGAAACAGAAAAGGAACAATCATTTTAGGTTCTATGGACAACAGAAGATTTTAACAGGATAAAACTGGTGACAGTGAACATACTTGTCTTGCTCCTGACCTTAAAGCTTTCAGCTTTTCACTGCTGAGTGTGATCGTAGCCGTCTGCTGTCATATATGGCCTTTATTACGAAGTACATTCCCTGTACACCCTCGGTGTAAAGAATTTTTTATCATAAATGAGTGCTCATTTTTGATAAATACATTTTCTGCTCCTACTGAGATTATCATAAGCCTTTCATCTTCTACTTTATTAATGTGTGACCACATTTATTGATTTGCTGATTCTGAACCATCCTTGCATCCCTGGGATAAATCCCAGTTGATCATGGTGTGCAATCACTGAATGTATTATAGAATTTGGCTTGCTAATATTTTGTTGAGAGTTTTTGTATCTACATTAATCAGGGATGTTGGCCTCTAACTTTCTCTCTTGTGATGTCTCAGGTTTCAGAATCGGGGTGATGCTAGTCTTGTGCAATGAGTACAGAAGCATTCTTTCCTTTTCAGCTTTTTGGAATATACTCTGAACAACTTTACATAACAAATCTGTAGACTATTCAAAATGGAAAAATTTATTGCAAAACACAACTTATAATAACTACCACAATAAAGAATGTAAAAATCTCAACAATTCTTTGACTAATAAAGAAATAGAATCTGAAACCATAAACTTGCATGAAGGAGAATCACCAGGAGCTGATGGGATGTATTTCCTAGAAATATTTCCAAAGTTCCAGAGAATAAATAATACTAATTACTGGAGAAGGGAATGGTAAACCACTTTAGCATTCTTGACTTGAGAACCCCAGGAACAGCGTGAAAAAACAAAACGACATGACACTGAAAAGCGACCTTCCCACATCAGCAGCTGCCCAACATGCTACTGCAAAAGAGTGGAGAAACAGCTCCAGAAGGAATGCAGAGGTGGAGCCAAAGTGGAAACGATGGCCAGCTGTCGATGTGACCGGTGGTGAAAGTAAACTCCGATGCTGTAAAGAACAGCACTGCACAGGAACCTGGAATGTTAGCTCCATGAGGCAAGGTGAGTTGGAAGTGGACAAACAGGAGATGGCAAGAGTGAAGATCAACAATTTAGGGATCAGTGAACTAAAATGAACCAGAATGGGCGAGTCTAATTCAGATGACAATTATATCTACTACTGTTGGCAAGAATCCCTTAGAAGAAATGGAGTAGCACTCACAGTCAGTAAAAGAGTCTGAAGTGCAGTACTCGGGCTCAGTCTCAAAAATGACAGAATGATCTCTGTTCATTTCCAAGGCAAATCATTCAATATCACAGTAATCCAAGTCTATGCCCGAACCAGTAATGCCAAAGAAGTTAAAGTTGAACGGTTATATGAAGACCTACATGACCTTCTAGAACTAACACCAAAAAAAAAAAAAAAAGATGTCCTTTTCATAATAGGGGACTGGAATGCAAAAGTAGGAAGTCAAGAGATACCCGGAGTAGTTGGAGTACAGAATGAAGCAGGGCAAAGGCTGAGAGAGTTCTGCCAAGAGAACGCACTGGTCCTAGCAAACACCCTCTTCCAACAACACAAGAGAAGACTCTACACATGGACATCCCCAGATGGTCAATACCAGAATCAGACTGATTATATTCTCTGCAGCTAAAGATGGAGAAGCTCAATACAGTCAGCAAAACAAGACTGGGAGCAGGGTGTGGCTCAGATCATGAACTCCTTATTGCCAAATTCAGACTTAAATTGAAGAAAGTGGGAAAACCACTGGGACATTCAGGTATGACCTAAATCAAATCCCTTATGATTATACAGTGGAAGTGAGAAATAGATTCAAGGGGTTAGATTCAATAGAGCGCCTGGAGACTGCAGACTGAAGTTCATAACATTGTGAAGGGGATGGTGATCAAAACCATCCCCAAGAAAAGAAATGCAGAAAGGCAAAATGGTTGTCTGAGGAAGCCTTACAAATAGCTGGGAAAAGAGGAGAAGCAAAAGGCAAAGGGGAAAGGAAAGATATACCCCATCTGAATGCAGAGTTTCAAAGAACAGCAAGGAGCGATAAGAAAGCCTTCCTCAGCAATCAATGCAAAGAAATAGAGGAAAAAAATAGAATGGGAAAGACTAGAGATTTCATCAAGAAAATCAGAGATTCCAAGGGAACATTTCATGCAAAGATGGGCATAATAAAGGACAGAAGTGGGATGGACCTAATAGAAGCAGAAGATATTAAGAAGTGGTGGCAAGAATACACAGAACTATACAAAAGAAATATTTATGACCCAGATAACCATGAAGGTGTGATCACTCACCTAGAGCGAGACATCCTGGAGTGCAAAGTCAAATGGGCCTTAGGAAGCATCACTACGAACAAAGCTAGTGGATGTGATGAAATTCCATCTGAGTTTTTTTCAAATCCTAAAAGATGATGCTGTGAAAGTGCTGAACTCAATATGCCAGCAAATTTGGAAATTCAGCAGTGGTTACAGGACTGGAAAAGGTCAGTTTTCATTCCAATCCCTAAGAAAGGCAATGCCAAAGAATGCTCAAACTACCACACAATTGCACTCATCTCACACGCTAGGAAAGTAATGCTCAAAATTCTCCAAGCCAGGCTTCAGCAATAAAGCTGAAGCAATACAGGCTTCAGCAAAACCGAGAATTTCCAGATGTTCAAGCTGGTTTTAGAAAAGGCAGAGGAGCCAGAGATCAAATTGCCAACATCTGCTGGATCATCAAAAAAGCAAGAGAGTTCCAAAAAAAAAAAAAAAATCTTTTGCCTCATTGGCTACTAAAGCCTTTAACTGTGTGGATCACAACAAATTGTGGAAAATTCTAAAAGAGATGGGAATACTAGACCACCTGACCTGCCTCCTGAGAAACCTGTATGCAGGTCAGGAAGCAACAGTTAGAACTGGATATGGAACAACAGACTGGTTTAAAATTGGGAAAGGAGTACATCAAGGCTGTATATTGTCACCCTGCCTATTTAACTTATATGCAGAGTACCTTGAGAAATGCCAGGCTGGATGAAGCACAAACTGGAATCAAGATTGCAGGGAGAAATATCAATAACCTCAGATATGCATATGACACCATCTTTATGGCAGAAAGCAAAGAACTAATGAGCCTCTTGATGAAGGGGAAAGAGGAGAGTGAAAAAGGTGGCTTAAAATTGAACATTCAAAACTAAGATGATGTCAACAGTCCCATCACTTTATGGCAAATAGATGGGGAAACAATGGAAACAGTGAGAGACTATTTTCTTGGGTTCCAAAATCACTGCAAATGGTGACCACAGCCATGAAATGAAAAGATGCTTGCTCCCTGGAAGAAAAGCTGTGACAAACCTAGACAGTATTTTAAAAAGCAGAGATATTATTTTTCCAACAAACGTCCATCTAGTCAAAGCTATGGTTTTTCCAGTAGTCATGTATGGATGTTAGAGTTGGACCGTGAAGAAGGTTGAGTGCCAAACAATTGATGCTTTTGAACTGTGGTGCTGGAGAAAGACTCTTGAGAGTCCCTTAGACTGAAAATAGATCAAACCAGTCAATTGTAAAGGAAATCAGTCCTGACATTCATTGGAAGGATTGATGGTGAAGCTGAAGCTCCAATCCTTTGGCCACCTGATGCAAAGAGCTGACTCATCAGAAAAGACCCTCATGCTGGGAAGAGATTAAAGGCTTGAGGAAAAGGGGACAACAGAGAATGAGATGGTTGGATGGCATCACCAATTTGATGAACACAGGTTTGAATAAGATATAGGATTTGGTGAAGGGTAGGGAAGCCTGGCGCACTGCAGTCCAAGGGGTCGCAAAGAGTCAGACATGACTGAGTGACTGAGCAACAATGCAAACTCTTCAGAGTTGAGGAAAAAACCACTTCCCAAACTTGTTTTGTAGTCAGATTAATCTTATTTCCAAACTGAAGGAATTAATAAAAGAAATTAAATCTGTGTAAATATACATACAAAAGTACTAAATAAAATATTAGCAAATAGTATACAATATTTCAAAAGGATAGAAAAACCACAAAAAATACTGTGTTTATTTCCAGAAGCAAATGTGTTTATCATTCAAAAATCAATCAATATAATACCATGTGACGAATAAAGAATAAAAATTATAAAATTATCTTGATTGGAAAAGATTAGATAAAATTCAGTTTATGACACAACTTTTAATCACATCAGAACTAGTGATACATTTTCTTATTCTGATAAGGTATATACACACTTCCTCTGGTAAACAGCATATTTAATACAGAAATATTATAAATTCCCCACCCCTCACTGAATCCAGTAATACAAACATCCGCATTCCTATTCAACATGTCCTGGAGGTCCTGGCCTGTGCAATGAAGCTAGAAAACTGAATACGACAACATGTGAAAAAACTGGCATTCGTATTCAGCTTATTATGGGTGTGGAAAGTCTAAAATACCTACAGAAAATAATTATAGAGTAAATTAGTAAGTGAATATAGGAATTTTATTAGAACAGGGTTAATAAACTATCATTTCTATATAACGGCAGCAACCAATTAGAAAAGTATGTTTAAACTGTATCTTTAAAAAATTGCCAATCAAAGCCTAGTGATTATTCTCTGTAAAAACCAAGACACTGACTCTATACTTCACACTGAAATGCAAAGTGGCAGCCCTCTGGAGCCAGCTCCGAGGAGGAAGGACGAGGAGGAAGGACGCAGCTGGAGGCCTTAAGATCCAGGAGGCGGTAGCAGCAGCAATCACGGCAGCACAGCCTGGCCCAGTGAGCCCCATCCCCTCCAGTGGCAGGCCGTCCAGCCGGGGCCGGGGGCACCCAGTGCAGGCTGCAGGGCGGGCGGGGCGGGCTCTCTTGGGAAGTGCTGCTGGATGAGGTCGAACACCCAGCCCGGAAACAAGCCCCTCTGATGGAAACAAGCCGGAAACAAGCCCCTCAGACAGAAGGCCACAGCGCCTGAGAAGCCGGACACGCCAGCTCTCGTGCTCTGCTGCCCTCCCCTCCAGCAGGGATGGAAGGACCCCGGAGGCCACTCTGGACCCTCTTTGGCCTGAGATGCACAGAAGCGTCCATACAACAATCCAGGCTGGAGGCAGCCTGCCCACCACTGGCCTCCCGACCTCACCTCTCACAGCCTCAGGACATCAAGGCCTTCTCCTTGTCTCGTCACTTCCATACGAATCACCTAAGATGAATTGGAAAAGCGATTTTTCTTCCCCTACACGGGTCTATTATACATCCACTTGGAAAAAAATAAATCTAGACCCTACCTCCGTCTGAACACATACAGAGTTTGAGATATATTGTAGATCTAAATGTAAAGTTAAACAATAATGTTTCTAGAAAATAACTGAAGTTCTAACTCTGAAGGTCAATACTGACATGACTGAGCTACAAAGGAAACTCTGGCCAACCAAGACACTATTAAGGGAACAGAAAGATAAGCCACACGAACTGAGTGCCTAGGAGAGACACTGCTGAATTTCGGGTCCGAGGTGGATGACCAAACCCTGTCAGATGGCACCTGTATTTACAACAGAAAGAAAACAAAAACAGAAGCAGAGGAAATTACAACTATTTACACTTAGTTTTTCTGTATTCCTGGTGGAAAGAGGACACAAAATAGGAAAGAAGTCTATTTTTATAACACATTAAGTTGGCCATGATGATAAAGGCAGATAAGACAAGAATGTTATATTTTGATAAACTAAAAAAGTGATATTTAGTCAAAGGAAGACAGGTTGGAAAGAAACACTCGATGGCAAGTAGAAAAAATAACTCCTGGAAGCTCACAAGATCTTTACTGATCATCACAGTCTTAACACCGCCCAGATCTCCACATACTTCTCTCCAAACGTAGCCTTCCAAACTTTGACACTAGCCTCCATGGCCCTATAAACAGTAATTTTACCTCCTGATTGGTTTTTCTCTTTAATCACCCACTCCAATGCTCCACTGCATTTTCTATCTGTTTCTGTAGAGTGTGCGTTTATGTTCATTATCTTCATAAGCACCTTTCTAGCACACGGCTGTAAAAGCATGCCCCAGTGGAAATCATTCCTCTCTTCTGCTTTTTGTCTCATCTCTACTCTTCCATAACTTTCCTCATTAGTTTACTTGATATAATAGCTCCTGCCCTGGACATCCAGGGAAAACAGGAAAACAGGGAAAACAGGAAAAACAGGAGCATCGTCATATCCACTTTGGCACTTCGGAGCCGATGGCAAGTGAGAAGACGTAGACCCAGGAGCGGCTCTCTGTTCTCCCCCTTCCCTCTGCTCCAGGGAGGATGGACGGACACTGGAGACCACAGCCCCTTCTCCCACGTGAGGACACAGAGAGAACCAGGAACGATCTTCACCAGACACAGGTCTGTGGGAGCCTTGTTCTTGGACTTTCTGCCTCCAAACTGGTGAGAAACAGACGTGTGCTGTTTAAGTCCCCAGTTGAAGGCACTCAGCTACCGCAGCCTAGCAAACCCAGACCATAGAGATGTGAGCATTCAGTAAATATCCCTTCAGCAGGTTTGGGGAAAGAAACTGTGAAGCCAAAAAAAAAAACAAGAATGTTTGACAGTGACATTAAGTGAAAGAAATCAGAGAGGTGAAATAGCAAATTAAGAGCATTAATGCAGAGACATGAGAGAACAGTGTCATTACAACCTGAGTCACAGAGGAATTCTGTTGGGGTAAGGAGTATTTTTAAACATATGATTCACATCAGTTTATAGAAACTTTCTGTCTTTTCGGGCACCTTTACATGTGGTTTCCTTACATTCCTAGAGTGACTTTGCACAGAGAACAGGAGAGCTTGTTCTCCCTGAACCAGAAAGCGGTGATTTGTCTCCAACCAAAGGAGACAGAGCCGCAGCAAGGCCTGATCCAGGACCCCAGACTCTCCCAGCAGGAGGTTCCGCAGACCAGATTGGGTCCCCAGGGCTTCCTAGGAGTCACACCTCCGGGACTCTTGGAGGGACCTCTCTTAGACAGAGAGAGGTGACGGAACAGCAGACACGGCTCGCCTGGCAGTGTGGCCCCCTCCGAGCACGCCCCCCGGCCAGAGGCCCTGAGTGTCTTCACCCACACGCCGGTGTCTTCAAGGACAGGTCTGCATCTCCACACCTTCCAGCTTCCTGTCTTCCATCTCCCACACACATCCTCCTGTACCTGGAAACCTCCTGCCTCCAACTTGCCAGACAGGAGAGGCCTGAGGCCCCTCCAGCTCCGCGGAGAGCACTCCCAGCAACCCGGGGAGCAGCTCTCAAGCACCCCCACCTGGACGGCTGCACTCCGCCCAGAGACCTTTCACACAGGCCTCTAAGGAAGACACGTCTTATAACACCTGCCCTTTTCAGTTCTTAAAGCAGAAATGCCACACACGAGCTTCCTTCAGAACTTTTACAAAAGATGCTCTCCACACTATCCCTGATGATTCACAAACACCACCGACCAGAGTCCTAGGAGACGCCAGCTTTCCTCACATCTCTTTAAGTTTGGACTTGATCTTCCTGCTGCTCTCTTCTCTATCTTGAGGTTGAGGGGCTGCTGAATAAACCTACTGACTCATTTTTTATTAGATTTTAAATTATGAGACATATAGTGCTCAGAATCCATGGCTTATTTATTGTATTCTTTTTCTTTAGAAAAGAAAGAAAACTTTGTGTAACCTTTCAATTTACTAGTGAACCACCTTATAATTTTCTAGATTTTATTATCCAGTTAATGCACACAAAAGTCTCTATAGCAAATCCCTGGGACTTCAAAGATTCTTAACTCCTTAAAAATACAAAAGCCGTTATTTCAATTTTCGAAAAAATTCCTTGTGAAAGACTATGATGTACACTGTAACGCCATTGCAAAATAATTACAAACATATGAAGCAGAAAATGAAAATTTCTACATCCCCAAGGAAGCAGCAAACACTTTGAGATATTTTTCAAATCACTTCTTAAATAAATTAAAATAAACTAATTGTTTATAAATTCTTCTATATAAAATTTTTATGGAATGCTTACTAGTTATAAATTGAATATGAATTTTGGGGGAAAATTTGGTAAAAAAAACAAAGAAATGATCTAAAATCCAAACAAAAATATCAGTCTTTTGTATTATTATTTATATATGGCCTTGAAGCATATATCTTTCAGTTACCTTTATATCTTAAACATTTTATTATGTTATTAAATATTATTTAAAAATATGATGTGGTTGCTAGGCTTTGGTGTATGACTCATTTTATCATTCTTTTATTTTAGATTTGTAAGGTTATTTCCAAACTCTTGTTAACATGCATATAATGTGTCCATGTTGAACATATCCACAGAAAAGACATTCTAGAACTGGTATGATCTCTTAAAAAAAAAAAGACAGAGGAAGCTGGATTCCCATTAGTCATATGAAAAAAGAGATCCCATTTGACCATATCACTGATTATCTGTGTTGACTTCTTTTTCTAATAATACAGACTTTCTTCTAAATACCAGGATGCATGAATCTATGAGTTCTGACTGGTGTGTCATCCAGCAATCTTTAAAAATCATTAAAAAAATGATGTATGATTGGATTTCTTCAGCCGAAATTCAGCGTTGTTGGGAAATGCAGCTGTGGGATTTTGAAAGCTTTAATTAAAAAACATACAGTAGTCCCTCAGAACCTGAGGGAAGGCGGGTTCCAGGATGCTCTGAGATGCCAAAGTCCATGGATGCACAAGCCCCATACATAAGAGGGCACGGTATCTGCACACAACTCCTGTGGGTACTCACAGACTTTACACCATCTCTGGACCACTTGCAACACCTGCTACAATGGAAATACTCTGTAAAGTTTGCCATTAGTGATGGCAAACTCCAGTTTCCCTTTGGGGAGCTTCCTGGAATTGTTTTTCCAAATATATTCAGTCCTCTGTTGGTTGGAACCTGAAGATACAGATGCTCAACTGTGTTCAATTTTCAAGGTCAATTGAAGTGAGTATTCTTCCCCTTATGACACGTCCTGCCCCTTCTGGTAGTTCCCAGTCCTCATCTGGGCCTCGTCACACCATGCCCCATTTATGTTCATGGACCATCCACCAAGATGATGGCCTTTCTCCAGGCACAGCTGCAACTCCATCATCCCTTTAAAACCTGCACAGAGAACAAACGCATGGCTGCCAGGTGGAAAGGAGGGGTGGGGTGGATGGGAGATCGGAACTCTAGATGCACCATTGAGTCCTTGAGTGCAACGACTGCCGGAGGAGCACCTCTTCCATGGCGCAGGGAGCTCAGCTCAGTGCCCCGTGGGGGCCTGGATGGGAAGGAGATCCAAGACAGAGGGGAGGGACGTATGCACACAGCTGATCATAACACAATACTGTAAAGCAACTAGACGCCAAAAAAATTAATTAATAAAAACCGCCCATTGTAATAACATGGAGCTTCTGCTCAAGGGCATGGCTGGGGCTAGAGGTGACTTCACAGGACTGTCTCCAGACCACACATGGTTCACAGGATGGTTAGGCAATGCAGCCCCACCAGTAACAAGATGCTCTGATTCTTGGTCACTGCTGTGGTTTGGTGGCTGCTGTGGACTGAAATGCATTTCATGAAACTCATCTGTTCAAGCCCTTCCCCCAGAATGGCCATGTGTGGAGGCAGGGCTTTTAGGGAGGTGGAAGTTCACAACATTGTATAGGAGGAGGTGATCAAAACCATTCCCAAGAAAAGAAATGCAAAAAGGCAAAATGGTTGTTTGAGGAGGCCTTACAAATAGCTGAAAAAAGAAAAGAAGTGAAAGGCAAAGGAGAAAAGGAAAGATAAACCCATTTGAATGCAGAGCTTCAAAGAATAGCAAGGAGAGATAAGAAAGCCTTCCTTAGTGATCAGTGCAAAGAAATAGAGGAAAACAATAGAATGGCAAAGACTAGAGATCTCTTCAAGAAAATTAGAGATACCAAGGGAACATTTCATGCAAAGATGGGCACAATAAAGGACAGAAACAGTATGGACCTAACAGAAGCAGAAGATAATAAGAAAAGGAGGCAAGACTCATAACTTGGATAACCATGATGGTGTGATCATTCACCTAGAGCCAGACATCCTAGAATGTGAAGTCAAGTGGGCCTTAGGAAGCATCACTACAAACAAAGTTAGTGGAGGTGATGGAATTCCAGCTGAGCCTTTTCAGATCCTCAAAGGTGATGCTGTGAAAATGCTGCACACAATATGTCAGCAAATTTGGAAAATTCAGCAGTGGCCACAGGACTGGAAAAGGTCAGTTCTCCTTCCAATCCCAAAGAAAGGCAATGCCAAAGAATGTCCAGACTACTCCACAATTGCATGCACCTCACACGCTAGCAAAGTAATGCTCAAAATTCTCCAAGTGAGGCTTCAACAGTACATGAACCAAGAAGTTCCAGATAGATGTTCAAGCTGGATTTAGAAAAGGGAGAGGAACCAGAGATCAAATTGCCAACATCCGTTGGGTCATACAAAAAGCAAGAGAATTCCAGAAAAACATCTACTTCTGCTTCATTGACTACGCTAAAGCCTTTGACTGTGTAGATCAAAACAAACTGGAAAATTCTCCAAGAGATGGGAATACCAGATCATCTTACCTGCCTCCTTAGAAATCTGTATGCAGGTCAAGAAGCAACAGTTACAAACGAACATGCAACAATGGACTGGTTCCAAATTGGGAAAGGAGTCAAGTCAATATACGTGATGGCTCTGTATTGTCACCCTGCCTATTTAGTTTAAAAGCAGAGTATATCATGTGAAATGTAGGGCTGGATGAAGCACAAGCTGGAATTAAGACTGCCAGGAGAAATATCAATAACCTCAGATATGCAGACAATAGCACCCTTACGGCAGAAAGCAAAAAAGAACTAAAGAGCCTCTTGATCAAAGTAAAAGAGGAGAGTGAAAAAGCTGGCTTATAACTCGTTGTTCAAAAAACTAAGATCATGGCATCCAGCCCCATCACTTCATGGCTAGTAGATGCAGAAACAATGGAAAGAGTGAAAGATTTTTTCTTTGGCTCCAAAATCACTGCAGGTAGTGACTGCAGCCATGAAATTAAAAGATGCTTGCTCCTTGAAAGAAAAGCTATGACCAACCCAGACAGCATATTTAAAAAACAGACATTACTTTGCCAACAAAGGTCCATACAGTTAAAGCTGTGATTTTCCTAGTAGTCATGTATGGCTGTGAGAGTTGGACTATAAAGAAAGCTGAGTGCCGAAGAACTGATGCTTTTGAACTGTGGTGTTGGAGGAGACTCTTGAGAGTCCCTTGGACTGCAAGGAGATCCAACCAGTCCATCCTAAAGGAAATCAGTCCTGAATATTCACTAGAAGGACTGATGCTGAAGCTGAAACTCCAATACTTTGGCCACCTGTTGCAAAGAACTGACTCATTTGAAGAGAGCCTGATGCTGGGAAAGATTGAGGGCAGGAGGAAAAGGGGACAACAGAGGATGAGATGGTTGGATGGCATCACTGACTCGATGGACATGAGTTTGAGCAAGCTCTGGAAATTGCTGATGGACAGGGAGGCCTGGCGTGCTGCAGTCCATGGGGCTGCAAAGAGTCAGACATGACTGAGCAACTGAACTGAACTGAACTAAACTGAACTGATGATTAAAGGTGCTCGCGGTGTGGGGTGCAGGTGGGGGTCCCAGTCTGATAGACCGCTGTCAGAGGAGAGGGTCAGACACCAGGGACACAGGGCGACCCTGGGCACAGTTAAATCCCTACCTCTCATCCCCCTGCCCTGACAGTGAGTCCTATCACTTAAGGATCTCCTTTCATAGCTGGAGACACTGCAGATTTTTAAGAGTCTGAGGTGGAGTAGGTGGTTGGTGGGGGCCTGGCTTGACACCAGCCCTTCAGAAGTCCAAGGCTAGGTCAGAAAGAGCAGGGCCTGGAGGGCCTTTGCACGGCGCCACCTCCTGCTCACAAGGGGCCTTCCTTTGTGGATGGGAGAAGGTCCTCAGATCACAGCAGTGGGTCTTCATTAGCAGGTGGAGAGATGTTGGTTTTGAGCCCAGAAAGGGGATGAGACTCCTGACTTGAGTGAGGTTTGACTTCGGAGATTCATCTGTTTGACGTGTAGGTGTCGACAGGTAAACAGTGAGCGGCTTCAATCCAATTTCTTAAGTTCCGAGAATGACCACTGTGGTGAAAGGTCCTGCCTCCTCCACCCTGACCCTCACCAAGCCGGGTGCTGGCACCTGGTTCCTGCTTTTACCTGCAACAACATCTCCGCACAATGACAACTCCTGTGAGTGGGTGCAACTGGCTCCTGGGCCTGGGCTCGCATCCACAGCCTGAGGCTCAGGACCTCGCAGCAGCTCCTGGACAGGCCACTCCCCAAGCTCCTATGTGCGTCCCGTCACGTCCCGATGGGACAGGAGGAGGAAATCGCAGCCCAGAGCATCTGAGGCAACGTCTGCAGGCTTGCACTTCAAAGAAGTTCATGCTCTAGAGCCTCACACTGCTCAACAAGTGGGCTCCCCAAGATACCCCTTCCATAATCCAAGGTGAGGAATCTGCAAGAAGTGTCTCCTCACCGCTCCCAGAAGCCAGGTCAGACTCCACCTATTCATGCTGACGGCGGCTACGGCTGCTTGGGGCTGACGTTCCTTTACGTAACCAAGTTCTGTCAGTTCAGTTAGTCGCTCAGTGGTGTCTGACTCCCTGTGGCCCCATGGACTGCAGCATGGCAGGCCTCCCTGTCCATCACCAACTCTCAGAGTTTACTCAAACTCATGTCCATTGAGTCGGTGATGCCATCCAACCATCTCATCCTCTGTCATCCCCTTCTCCTCCTGTCTTCAATCTTACCCAACTCAGGGTCATAAGCTGCCTTTTAATTCTAGGAAATTGGTTTTGGGGCTGAGGGTTTATTGGGTTGGCCAAAAATTTCATTCTGGTTTTTCGTAACACCAGTACTTGAGAAATGGAATACATCTTGCCGTATCAGTAAACAAGGCTGTCATAGTTATCAGCGAATACAGCCCTTCCATGTGAGCCAGCGAGCCCGTGGGAGCTCAGGGAGAGTGCCTGCCGTCCAGCAGCCACTCCCTCCACTGAGCAAAGGAGCCTCAGCAGAGGCCTGGTCCCTCCTTTCCCTAAGGAAAGGAAGCTCAGGACTGGAAATAGGGTGCTGGCCCAGACAGCTGCTGTGTGTTTGAAAGGAATGACTGCAGTCAGCCCAGACTCCTGCATCTTTCCACACACAGAAGAGCACCAAATTCCTAGTTATCTGCTTTTCTTTAATTAACAATAATCTCTTGATGTTCAGACTACCTGCCCTATGCTGCTAAACCTCTATATAAACCTGACTATTCCCCACTTTCCATCTCCTTAGAGCAGTTCTCTTGGGGTTACTTGAGATGCTGTCTCCAGGCCTTAAACTTCTAAAAATCCCATCAAATAAAACATAATTCCCAACTTATAGGTTGTGTTCCAAAAATCCCATCAAATAAAACATAATTCCCAACTTATAGGTTGTGAATATTTTTTAAGTTCATCAGTTCATTCAAAAACCAAACAGAAACAGAAAAACAACTTCTTTACCAAGGAGTGCCTACACTTTTAAATTTTTTCCAGCTTTACTGACAAGTAAAATTGAACATACTGAAGTATCCAACATGATGATTTGGTATGCATACACACAGTGAAACTTTCATCACAGTCAGGCTAACGGACACCTGCATCACCTCACAGTCACTTTGTGTCTCTCCTTTGGGCAGGGGGGTGCTGACACTTAAGACCCATGCTCCCAGCAACTTTCAAGCATGTAACTCAGTACTGTTGACTACAGGCTGACACTGTACATCAGGCCCCAGAACTCACTTGTCTTCTAACTGGAGGTTTCTGCCCTCTCCCTGACATCTCTCTGTCTCCTGCCACACCCCCAGCCCCTGGCAACCACCATTCTCCTCTCTGCTTCCATGCACTTGGATTTTTTAGGTCCCACACATAAGTGAGATTATGCAGTTCTGTCTTCCTCTGACTTCTCTCACTCAGCACAGTACCCTCAAGGTCCATGCATGCTGTAGCAAGGCAGCACTTCTCGGGGCTGAGTAGACCCCACTGTGTGTCCACACCACACGCCCAGCACCAGGAACTGAACCGTAAAAGGGTCCAATGGAGCTGTGTGTGCGACGGTGCTAAAGACACTGGGGAGGGATACTGTTCAATGACTGGATCAAAGAAAACGGATGGTTTTCATCAAATTAAAATGAAGCGTGATAGAGTCATTCTACCAGAAGGCTTTTTGGTCCTAAAATCATAATCAAAGCATCAAATAGAGTGCTTTTCTTTCGTTTGATTTAAAACCCTATTTTAGATTACTTTAAATTACCTTGCTCACTTTAATGTGGTTAATATTAATGTAAATTTGAGATGCCAGCTGAACTAGGCTTTGATACTGGAATGAAATCTGAATAATACACCAATTACATACAGAGCACATGACTGCATCCACGCCCTTCTTAATCCCAAATTAGCTTTATAATTGGAGAAAGACAATCACAATCCCAAAAATCTATTCTTGACAAAGCTGGATGGACTTAATTTTTCCAGAAAATAAGTATAATAAGCTGCTGCTGCTGCTAAGTCGCTTCAGTCGTGTCTGACTCTGTGCAGCCCCATAGATGGCAGCCCACCATGCTCCCCCATCCCTGGGATTCTCCAGGCAAGAATACTGGAGTGGGTTGCCATTTCCTCCTTCAACGCATGAAAGTGAAAAGTGAAAGTGAAGTCGCTCAGTCGTGTCCGACTCTTCACGACCCCATGGACTGCAGCCTACCAGGCTCCTCTATTCATGGGATTTTCTAGGCAAGAGTACTGGAGTGGGGTGCCATTGTGTTCTCCAAGTATCCATGTCATCTTAAATCTCTTATAAGAGGAAAAAAAAATCTTTTTGGCTTACACATGTATATTTCTCATGATGCTTTATCCTAACAATAACCTACAGAATGCTGTAATTACCTAGTTCAGCTCCCTGGTCTTACAGAAAAATGAACTTTCATTATAATCTTCTAAGCACAGTTTTCTACAGAAAGCTCTACGAGTATCTGTAATGGTAAACAAATGTGTCTCCAAGAAAAACGACACTTCAGTACTGATGCTGAAGCCCAGAGGGGGCTATCTGGTTGGCAACTGACCCGGGACCCCTCCCTTAGCCCCCAGGAGGGTCAAGTCACCTAGTACAACATGGCAGGAATTGAGAATTCCACAGACAACCTTGCTGGTATCTTGTTCCCCCTCTGGGGCTCCACATAATGGCTTCTAAGGTGGCGTTTCTGGCCTGGGCTACAAGTAAGCTGATTACACAAGAGACCATGCCATAAAAACCACCAATAAAGACTCTGTGGGGTGTAAACGTCCACTGCCAAAAGCATCTCTGTGAGTCCCTACAAGTTACCTCTTTGAGATACTACAGCGTCTGTCTGCTCCAAGGCAAAGAATGCTTATTTGTTGATTTTGCAATAAACACACATCATGAGAAAGTTGTCACTCATCTCGAGAGATCACTGTACTACCCTTCCAACATTTTCTGGGAACATTCACACTGTTCTGGTTTTAGTCTATGTTGATAGTTAAATACAACTGATATTCTCTAATAGCTGGCCAAGCTTAAGATACAACTAACACTCTGAAATTCCCAACAGTCTGGCTTCTGAACAAATAGGCAAACATTCTAAGTAAAATATTCACCATCAAATATGCTTGGTATTAAAAGAGCATCATAGTCAAGCAGGGCATATCTCAGAAGCAGAAGAATGACTTGGTATCATACGGTGTAACAGCAAAATTGATAGATCAAGGGAGAAACCATAATTCCTGTAATAGGTGTCTCCCAAGCAGCAGAGCATTCAAAATATATTCTAGATGAAAACCCTCTGCAAGTAGAAATCAAAAGAAATGCATTTAAAGTGAGGATATCTTACCAGAACCTCAAAGCAAGCATATTTAATGTGAAACTCTGGCAGCTTATTCTCATGAGTACCCCCCCCCCCGCCCCGCCACACACACACACACACACACATGCATGATCCCTGGCTCACAGCAGTGGCAGCAGACAGGACTCTGGGGCCCAGAGCAAGCAGGTGAAAGAGTCTATTTTTCCCTTAAAGGTTGGATCCTGCTTTTATTCCTTTATAATAAGAAGCATTTTATACTTCATATGTAATTAAGCATAAATATGAAATTTTTCTCAAAATTAAAGAAAAGAGTGCACATCCTTTTTAAGAAAATCAAGTGCCCAAGTGAATGTGTGTGGGGTGAAGGTCTTTCCAGGTTCAGAATCAGGCCCCAGTGCTACCTGGAGCACACCCAGGACTTGCAGCCTTAAGACTGAGGGAGGGACCCCTGCAGGAGGCGCCAAACCCACCCCGGGGAGAGTCCCATCTCAGGCTCCAGGCCGAGCCTCTGCACCATCCAGTGCCCTCCTCCCTCCCTGCCTGCCCCTCAGCATGGCTGCACTTTGATGCGATGCCGCCCAGGAGGAGAGCCAGGCAGCTGGTTGCCATGGTTACAAGATGCAGGTGTGCAGTCTGGCCCTGCAGCACTTCTTGGCTCCTGGTGAAACCACAGTGGGGATGTCCCACCTCGGGCCCAGGGGTGGTGGGTCCCCACAGGCTGGACACCTGCTCCTACTGAACAGACACAATCGACCCCTGTTTCATCTGGCTGCTCACACCTGGACGCAGATGCCTGGCCAACTCAAGACTCCACAGCATCTCATGTTACGTCAGGTCCCTTCTGTTCCCTTATCTTCCAAATTCTGCTTCCTTTTGAATGTGAACTCCTATCGCTGAGCTGCCTCTTATCATTTTTTTGAATAAGGGTTGATTAAAAAATAAGTAAACATGTACAACCATACATTCACAGAAACACAACAAAACACTAAAATTCCCATCACCTGAAAACCTACTTCTTCCAAATCACTCTTTCTAAATGAAGAAAGAGGTGGATACATTTGTGGATTATAAATATTAATCACAATTAATTAACTGGTTTGTTTCAAGTATGTGCCCTGTGTCACGTGAGTTCAGATGAAGCACTGAGACGTGTCAGCTGTGATTATAATTATAATGGGCGACCCTGTGAATGGGCATGACTACCTCACCTAACAAACGTGGGATCTGGGGGTCACCGGGCTCATGGTTTGTTGACTTCAGGGCCATTTATGGTCTACTGACTTTTAACCATTAATCTGGGCTGTTCCAATGAAGTGTGTCTTTCTGCCACAGAGAATGCCTCTTTCCTATCAAACCAGGCAAGATTTATAGTTACCAGATTAAAAAAAATTGTATACATGTGTGAAACGTGAAGCACGCCAAAAATAAAATCTAACTGGATTCCCAGTTACAAACACAACAGTTCATCTAATTTGAGAAAATGAAGTAAAAAATGAAATAAACAGAATGGGTGTCTGTCTACTTCTGAGCTACTACTTAGAGAAGGGAGCCTCCCTGGTGAAATATTAATGAGCTATTTCCCCCAATGTTTTACGGAATTTAGAATTACGACAGCAAATGTCAGTGGTGCTTCCCTGAGTTCTAAAAATTCGTATCATTGTCTTTAATTTTTAACCAATTTTACTTTTTTAAGACCACCTGACTTAAACGCTTGACTCCAATTTTCACGTCTGTACACAAAGACAAGATGGTCCATGAGCTGGAAGTCTGAGTTGGCCGTGATCTGCTGACACTAAATCCCACTGCTGCGAGCGGCCAAAGTGTCTCTGATTCACTGGGGAGGTGCTGGCGTCAGGGACTCTGCACACAAGGGCTGCCTGACTCACAGTGTTTCTGATATTTTGTCTAAGTAAAACGTGCATTATGCCTTCAGGTTTTACTTCCAATACTGATTGATCAAATGCTAATGAAGGCTCAATTTCCTTCTTTAAAATTATCAAAGGATGGTTTGGGTATGTTGTATGCTTTGGGAAAAGTTACTAAATTCTAGTGTTTCAAGATTTCTGACACATGTGCCTCAGTGTATAAAACAGATGGCCACTCAGTATTAAGTTTGGGGGCTACTGCTTTTTAAGTAAGAAAAAAATGCTAAAATAAATAAATTGCTATTTTTAATGGGAGAATGGTGCTATTTTCGAATATTTCGTGTGTTCTATTCACTACTAAAAGATACAGGAAAGAACGCACATCTCTGACTCTCCTCACGGTTTATGTGAGCCCCTGGAGCCGTCAACCCACCAGCCACACCTGAGTGGACGCTTTGGGGACCTGCACACGGGCCTTTCTGGAAGCACCAGGCTCTGAGTCTGCAGAACGAGTGGACACCTGTGGTGGGTTCTGAGTGGGACTGAGATGTGCACATGGTTTTTGGTCTTGATCCCGAAGCAGGTGTTAGCACAGAGTCCTGACCACATGTGAGGAGGTCAGGACATGACCAGCAGTGGGATCAGGACATGGAGTCAGGTCCATACAGCCCAGGAGCAAGGACACCCCCTGCCGTCTGTGCTCCTTAGGGCCAGACACACACGAACCGCTACCCGGGGGCCACTTCCAAAGACTGCGTGCTTTAAAAACCAATGTATTTCTGTGAGTGAAGAGCACAGTGCTGAAGTTCACAGCCAGGCAGGAAGGAGAGGTTATCATCCATCTTAAGGCAGAATCCACACAGTCCTCTGTTCAAGAATTTGCCAGTGTGGTGAGGAAAACAGACCCTGTCCTCATTGTTTCCTGGTTTTGAGATGCATGAAATGAAACCACGGCCTGGTAGAGCTGGCAGAGTCCGTGGAGTGAGGGCAGTGTTTACAGGGAGGCCCAGGGTCTGTGCGCTGCCCGTCCACCCAGCTCCCTGCGTGTCCTGCCCGCCCTGGCCTCAGCCCTGGCCACGCAGACTGACCACGGGGCAGTCTGCTCCTCCGCCATGTTTCACTTTGAAATTTCCAAACATCTATTTCATAAGCTACATGAGTCAAAACATGCAAGTCTAAAACGCACAAATAAATCAACTTGCATGTGTAATAAATAGCTATTCTGTTACCATCTCTATCTAATAAAACATAAATCACCAGCTTTCATAGTAGACTTGTATCTGACTAGACAGCAGGAGGGAATAGACCCTGTTTTCAAGAGCTGAGTGGGTTTCATTTGCATGATATGATTGGAAACAAGTGGCTACACTGAATTCAAACAAAATCTAGGCCTAGTTTTTATTACAAAGTTCATAGCTTATGGAGACAGGCAAATGTAGCACGTAGACTTGGTTATAAAATAAGTGTGATGCTGTTATAGGAAATTTCATTCCTGATAATAGAAGAAACTCATTTTTTTGTGAGAAAACATTTGCTCAAGAGCTGAGTGTTCATCAGGGGTGTCATGGAGTTCCAATTCCACAGCTCCTTCCAGGACGTTCAGGGGCCTGGCCAGATGGAGAAGGACCTCATCCCTCTCTGGGGTTGTGTAAACCAGGCTCCAGTAACAGATGGTGCTTCTGGGAAACTGTCAGGCATCCCCATCACATATAATGCCACATGTCATGGCTGGGATACACTTACAGTCCATCCTGGCCGAGCCTGCCAGAACTCAGACACATGGTTTGGGTCAGAAGCTGAGAAGTGCTGAAAGTATTAACGATAAGAAGTGGCTCTTTGGCTGGCCTGTCAAAGGGCAAAGAAACAGTAGTGGTAACTGGGAATTAGGCACAGAACATGAGAGGATGCAGCCAGGAGAATGAACCCGGGGGCTGCACGTGGAAAGTTAAAACCAGTGAAGCCTACGAGATACTACACCTATTTCACACTAATGAAAACCATGAGCTGACTGAGGGCAACAGGACAAATTAGCTAAAATCATAGGTCAGTGAAGGTTCTGTGCGGTTTTTATCAGCTCTGAGCCATGACACAGTGAGGCGAATGGTCAGAACATCCAAGCCACAGTGACCTGTGATAAATGATGAGAAAAGGAGTATATATAATTGTTAAATAAAGTAGCTCGCTTTATAGACCTAATTTTTAAAAATGTGGGAGATGTCCCACTTCTCCGGAACCCAGGCCATCTCCAGGACCGAGCCATCCTTGAATGTCCTTCCATGAGGACGTCCGCCCACCAGTCTCCAGCTATCAGCTGCAGCCCCAGAGTACAGTGCCGCAGCTCTGCGGCCCCAGAATGCAATGCCCCAGCTCGTGCAAGGGGCAGAGGGAGCCCTGGGGCAGTGGCCAACATGTGCTCAGGTGTCAGCACTCAGACAGAGGCCAGGGGAGGGTCAGAGATGCTTCTTCCCGCTAGTGACACCGCCTGCTCATTCAGCACCCAGAGTAGATCAGATGCTAACTGTTTTAAGGTCACGGCCCCTCACTCCAAAGCAAGACAAGGAAAAAAATATATTCTCTGCTCTGAGTGTCTTGGGAACGTATGGTTAGTGGTTACATGCTCTTTGTTTTAGAGGAAAGAAGTTTATGAAAAAATATAATTTTATACCAATGGGAGAGAATAGCGCTAGTATATAGAGGGACAGTTGATGCTAACCCATAACACTGTTATCAGTGAATGTTAATACATTTACAAAGTACTGAAGAGAAAGTCATTTTAGGTTGTATTCAAAAGGGGTGGGGTGTGGGACAGAGAGAGAGAAACAAAGACAGAGAGAAAGCGACTGAGAAGTGGGGGAGGAGACAGAGAATGAATGCTGTACTATGTCCATTGTGTTTTTCTTTGGGGAACAAATGAAAGACTATTTACAGATTATTTGAAATCAAGGCCCACTCAGGTTTATGATGGACCATTTTTCCAAGTTTTAGTCCAAATATATGACCGTTTAGTGCTTTTCTTCTAGAGTCCCCATAGAAAGCAGCATTTCCCATGTGTGCTCCTAGAAATAACCCTGCGTCTGGTCACCAAGGCTCAGGGTCCAGCTCAGACTACAATGCTCTACCATGAAGCCCCAGGTGTGACTTCAGCAAAGCTAAATCCTGCCTGAGTCACAGTGATGGAAATCATTGTTCTTTGCTTTTCTCTTTGCACTCTGGGATACAAAGGACACCTGTAACTGAAATTGCTGTAAAAGTAGATTAATGGGGATGCCTTCCAGTCCTAATTCACAAAGCAGTGAGCGTGCCCATTCCAGGGCCCCAGCAAATGCGGCTTTCCCGTGCTGTGAGGCGGCCCAGACGGGACAGTCTGCACGGTCGTCTTGCAGGCCTGCACACTCACGGGCTCCAGGCAGGCTGTGTGAGAGCCCCCAGGCGGATGGAATGGACAGCCCTTGATCCCTTCGACCCCGGTCACCCCACCTGAGGAGCAGCAGCCACTCCAGTGGACAGATGCCTGGGGCTGGTCTCTGGTCAGCCCAGGGCATGTTGAGTTCAATGCGGAGTCTGACAGACCTCTGCTACCAAACGTGAGGGAAACTGCCGTGTGCAGGGGAGTAAGAGAAACGCTGCTTTCAAGGCTGAACGAAACTGACAAATAAGTTCCCACCCCCACCCCCGAAAAAAAAGAGGACAGAAAGAAGGGGACACATGTGTACTTGTGGCTGATTCATGCTGCTGGATGGCAGAAGCCAACACAGCACTGTAAAGCAATTATCCTCCCATTAAAGTTTTTAAAAATTTGACCAAACAAAGAAAACAAGATGAAAAACACAACCTGTTGCAAAAGTCAGGTGAGTCCCGGGAGAACAGTCCTGTCCTGGACGGCATCCACACGTCACTGTGCAGACCTCTGCAGAGCCGGGGTGGGGCAGTCAGCGCGGGGACCACGGGAGGCCGGCTCTGGCGGCTTGGGCAGCCCCACCCCACCCCAGTCTGGCTCTGATCTCAGCACAGTGGGGGGCCCACTCCAGCAGGGCGGCTCTGGGGGTCACCCGGCACCCTCCAGGTCACCTGGACAGGTCCTTCTTCCCACCTTGTCCAGCTCTGGAGGCGGGCGTCAGGCCCAGCCACACCACCTCCAGGCAAGTGGCCTGTCCCTGCATGGCCAGAGGCAGCGGCTGTTCCCAGGCAGGCCCACCTCTCCTCCCAGCCCCCAGGCCCTTCCACTGGCCCTCCCGCTACAGGACGGTGGGGCAGGGGTGGCCCGTCTCCTGGATGGTGGGGCAGGGGCAGCCCCTCTCTCTAGGCAGAGGGTACAGGCGCTCCTCTCTCCAGGACGGCAGGGCAGAGGCAGCCTCTCTCCAGGATGGGGCCGCCCCCAGGCACCCTGGCCCTCCTGGCGCCCGGCTGTCTCACTCACTGTCTGCTGTGACGCCCACCCGACACAGCGGGAGAAGGCGGACAGCGTCCCGCACTCTGGGCTGACAGAGCCCTGCCTCCCTACCTCCAGCCAGTCTTCCAAAGGCAGTGGAAGGGAGACCGAATTCAAGGTTCAGGCCACAAGCCTCTCATGTTCAAAGAAGCTCCTGGAAGCCCCAGCCAGGCTCAGGGAGAGCAGACCTGTGCGTGGTGATGGATGCTGTGACGCGGCCACCGGCCTGTCTCTCCAGCCCCTCCAGGGGGCAGAGCCCTGCTCAGCACCCTTAGTAAAGGTGTCCACTGAAGACCCAACAAACAAAGGAACGCCTGAAGAGAACTGCAGATGGGCACCTGGGCGCAGGTCCAGGGCGGGGTAGCGGGAGGCAGCCTTCTAGTCAAACACTCTCCACGGTAAGATGCTGTGCTGATGAATAAGGAACTCACACGACTTCAACAACTGTGGCTTGAAATAAAGCTCTTTCTACCAAAGATCAGAAACCCTGCTACAATGAGTGCCACTGTGTGCCCTGGATGCCTCAGTAGAGAAAAGATCAGGTGTAAACTAGCACAGTAAACTAAGTCTGCCAATACATACTCAAAGGAAAAAGATCACACATTTTAAAAATGGGACCAATTATAAGTGGTTAGGGAAACAGCTCCTGGTAGAGTCTATCATGTGAGAACATGTACACATGGTCATCCATGCTCATGTTCACACAGAACAATTAACCCACCCTCTTACCCGAGGCAGACATCACTCTACTCCTCACAAAGACAACACCACCGCTCCTGGGAGTCTGTGGTCACCTCAAGGACACCAGCGTTCTGAAGATTTTGTTGTTGGAGGAAGCAGCATCATGATAGCCCGCCAAGGACCAGCTTCCTTTCACGTGACTGAGTCTAGGCTCAGGGGGCTCGCCATATGCTCAGCCGTGAACTTCCACCTGGACCCTTGGCCCCAAGGCAGGCAGCGGAGGTGCGCTCCCAGTAGGCCGTGAACCACACCTGTGCAGCCGCCCACTGACCAAGGAGCAGGAAGGAGCCGGCTCCAGGGCACACGCGCTCCCAGCCGCAGAAGCCCTGCGTCCCAGGCAGGGTTCGCCCAGATGCCCAGGCTCTTCTGGGGCTGAGGGAGTGTGTGAGTGGCACAGATGTGGGGGTACACTCTGTCCAAAGGGAGCCTGAGTGGAGACCCTGCAGACTCTGCTCCTGGGGGTGTCAGGGGCCCCCACCCAGCCCTGCCCTGGGGGCCCAGACCCCTCACCTGCGTCCTGACCACTGAGCTGGCACTGCAGGCCGCCCACTCTGAGTGAGGACTCCTTCAGAACCACACTCGTGCACTCTCGACGAGGCGTGAATGCGCATGGGATATGCCCTCTGAACTTCAGTTCCATCTCCACCCGAGTCCTTGCTCCCGGGAACCCGGGGTGACACCACCGAAGACCAGGTTAGTCCACAAAACCTGTCCACGTCATCACAGCTCAGGAACCCACTTCATTCGCCAGGGCCGTCCCACCTGGACACAGGCAGGTGCTCACTCAGCTTCACTGTAAAATGCTCTGTCCCCATCTGCACCATGAACCTTGATGCCTGCTTCTCCTACAAGGAATCTGAAAACCTGTGAGCAGTTGCTGCACAGTGGGGAACCTGGCGCGCTGGTCCAAATGGACCTCAGGTCACAGAGGTGCACGCCCGCCCACCGCCGCAGCCGATCGGTGTGAGGGCCTCGCGCACACGCTACGTGCCTGCAGGACCTTCAGGTGCCTCCTGCACGCGGCCTTGCCGGCCTGAACTCGGTGCCTCCCCCATGGGGGGAACCCAAGCGTTGTCAGGGCTCAAGCTCACCCTGCTGGCCTCTGTCCACAGAACCGACTCCCTCTCCACTGCTACATGCACACCCTTGTAGACCAGACCCCCCCACACACCTGCCTCTGCTCTCTGGACCCAAAAAGCGACTGACTTCCACCTGCTCTCGACCTCTGGCCTTGCTCCGCTGGCAAGAGAAAGGTGAGCGTCCCCAGCATGCTGCCTCCCAAACCAGGGCATTTTCACATCTCCGCTTAAGATGCTGCTTCAGAAGCAGGGGCCCAGGCGGTCCTCTTGGCGACCACCTGTGCTCTGCCCACAGGACTCTGTCCCAAGAGCCGATGCGGGGGTTTCCAAACCCTTGCCAGTGAGCATCCAGGAGCTGAGCTACGTGGTGAATGTGTAAGGTCCCCAGGCCCTTCTGACTCTCAGAGCAGCTCTGGGTTTGTTTGGGATGTGCAGCAGGTTTGTCTTTCAGTTTCCTTTGGCACAAGAAACCCTGGGATCTCCCTTCCACATATTCAGCCAAAAGCTGTTGGCTGCTGCTGAGTTTTGCTTTGGTTTCTGCTTCTTGCCATCAACCCTGCTCAGACTCGAGGCCAGCTGATTCTTCCTCAGCCCCCACCACGGCCCACGTACTGTGCTGGAGGTTTCCAAGCACATCATCTGCTGGCTCACAGCCTGAGGGGGACCTACCATCACCCAGACTTACAGGACAAGAGCCGAAGGGACAAGGAAACGGTGAGTGCCTTGTGTGAGGATTCAAATTCACACCCACGCTTTCTGACTCCAAGTCTTCCTCACCCCAAACTGAAGCCAACACGGAGGGTGTTACAGAATCTTAAGGAAGTTAATGGGAGAGCGTGGGGCCCGCAGACAAGGCCGCCTGTCAGTCAGCTGACATGAACACCCAGGACCATGTGCACATCAGCCACATGCGACCTCAGGAAGCAAGGCCACCTCTCCTGTCTGTCCTTCCTCTTCAGCCCGGGCAGCCACGGAGGAGATGGCAGAACGGCCAGCAGGATTCACCGTCAGTCACTTGACAACCCACTAAAGCCAATAAACAGCCCCGACTGGACTCAGAACGGGAGGGTCTCACCTCCCTCACGTGCTCAGAGGTGGGGTCCTTGAGGGGACAGTCACATTTGCTGAACAACACACATGCTCAAGGCTAAGCTCTCACACTCCATGGTGTGTGAGACCTGGGACCCTGGGACCCCAGGCTTCCATAATCATCCGTGAGCCCCACACGCCCCTTGGGGGACGAGGCCGTCACTGTGGGGAATGGCTCTTCGGCAGGCCCACAGACATGGCCTCCAGGGTTGGGGCCTGAGGGTGACGCCCTGTCTTCTGGGTAACTGGGGCTAGTCCTGGCCCGGCCCTGAGCTCCCAGACTGGCTCAGCACACCTGCACTGCCCCTACAGGTGGAGGGCTGGACGGTGGACCACAAGAGCGCACAGCCTGCCACAAAGAATGAAGGGGTGGGCTTCTGGATCAGAAGACCACCAAGGTGGGCTGGTCAGACCCCTACACAGGAGCAATGGCCCGACTTCATGGAGCGGTGGTCTCGCTGGGGAGTCTCTGCAGCTCAGAGGTCTCATAACTGCAGCCTCAGCTCCTTGATTATCTGGACTGTCACCGAAGAGAAGAGGGATTCTTAAAGACTCTGTCATATTCATACTGTTTGAGGAAACCCTACAGCCTCAGTGATATGTCAGGTGCTACCTTGAGCATTTTACAGGCAGAAACCCTTCAGCACTCACAGCCACATCAGGGAGCATCCCCCATCCACTGAGATTGCAGGAACAAAGCCCCATGCAGGTTGGCTCACACATTATGCTCCCAGGCCTGGAGGCTAAAGCTGAGGTCAGAGCACCAACAAGGCACCCCTCACGGAGGAAGGGCCGAGAACTCTGTAGGTTCTCTGTCAGGACACTGCTCCCATTATGGGGGACCCACCTCACCTCCTGATCACCTCCCGAAGGCCCCCCTGACACCATCACCAGGGTTCAAGGTGAATGGTGGAATGACAGAGACATGCAGCCCACTGCAGGTGAGGAGATGATGCCTCTACCCCCACTTTCAGATGGGAAGTCTGTGTCACGCAGGGGTTTAGGAGGCGGCTCAGGTCACACAGAGAACCCTGCGGTGGGGGCTGGTTGAGAGGCCCAGCCTTCCTTCCACGCTGTGATGCTTCTCTAGATGGAACGGGGTTCCGTTATAATCCTGGGGATGCTGTTGAGCACATGGGCCATGGGACACACAGGAGAAGCTGCCCCTGCTGGCTCTGGGACATGGGTCAGATGCCAAGCTAGTGTGAGAGCAAAACCCACTCTGGTCTCTCTCCCGCGCAGAGCAGGAAAACCTTCGCCTGGACTAGTCCAGGACCTGCTCTCTGGGAAGTGTGAAACTCCTGCAAGGATGAGACGGAATATTCCAGCAAAGTTGCTGCTTGAGAACACTTCTGCCCTCCCTCCTGCCTGGCCTGAGTCTGCACCTCGGACTCCCTCCCCTGACCCAGCTCAGAGGTTTCCTGCAGGGGAAACAGCCAGACCCAGCGGGCCTTCCATGGGACACCCTTGGGGGCTGGGCCATGTCCGTGAGCTGAGTGCGCCTCTGCCCACAGACCCCCCACAGAGTGCGCGTCTGGTCACGCCCCCACCCCCCGCCCAGTGCAGGGGCTCCAAGCTCAGCACCCACCCTGTCCCTGGTGACCCTCTTGGGACTCCCCTGTAGTCCCCACACAACAAAGCCAAGCCCAGTGAGCTTGCAGCCCGGGATGTCCCCTGCTGTAAATACCCCAAGCGTTCATTTCAGACACATGCATGATCATGTCCTGACCTGAGCAGCACACAAGTCACATTTTATTAGGGAGGGAAATCCATTTTTGGGGCATTTAACTCTGCCTCTCGACGCAGTAACTAGATTTGATTAACAGACTGTCTGCCCTCCTTCTTCTGTCTGCTAAGACTCTTCCCAGAAGAGAACACGTCTGAGATGTGCAAGGGAGCCTGCCTCTGGGAGGCTGAGCGGCCCACGCACCACGGAGCCCAGCGGTGGAATGAGTCTCATCTTCAAGTCCCTCGGGGCAGCTCCTCACTGGGGACTCTGGCCGGCCGAGATCCCCATGACCAGACGAAGTTCAGCTACCACGTCAGCCTACCACTCACGTGTCCCGCTCACCAAGCAGCTCTACCCACAGAACCGTCCTGCAACTCTGCTCTTCTCTGAGTGCCACGAACAGCAGCAGGACAGGAGCTCTCCAGTGGGCAGCACCCTGAGGGCTCCGGGTGCCCGTCCCTGCCCCACAGGCGGTGCCTGCGGCTGGCGCAGGGCTGCTATGACGCTACCGCCTCACAGCCCCAGCAGAGGCCAAGCGCTGCTGTTTCAGGTCCCTGACCCTTGGGGATGATCTGATTCCTTGGGGCATTTTCAGTTAAATCTCCTTCTCTGTCTAGAGAAAAACATCCATTAATTCTGTCAAGAACTGGGGATGGCTGCCTCGCAGGCCCGCCTGGGATGCAGGGGCTGTGAGGATGGCTCCCCTCCCAGGCAGCGGACCTGTCCCCGACAGCAGCGGGGTGCGCCCTGCAGCCCTGGTGCCAGCCATGCCCAGGCTTCAGCCGTTCTGCAGCTCATGGGCCCAGGCAGGCACTGTACCCTGTGGGACACAGCGGGCGCGGGGGGCCCTGCGCACGTCAGCTGCCTGTGTTCTGACCCGAACGCCACTGGGCTCTGGGGACGGCCATGACCATCTGCCTTACCAAGGGGCCCCACAGTGAAGGTGGTCGGGCTCACGGGGCCCATCCTCCCCAGACCTGTGCCAGACGGAGCTCCTGGACCCTGGGGTGGAGCTGGGCCCCTGCCCCTAGGAAGGGCTCCTGGGAACAGAGTCACACAGGCTACGTTGGCTTGAGATGCCCCTTCCAAGGAAAGCATCCAAACACCTCCAGAGGGGATGAGACTCAACTCAGCCTGGACCCCAGGGCAGCTGCCCCTACTCCTCCCTGTGACCCCAGGCAGGGGGCCTGATCCCTCAGCTGCCACGCCCGTTCCCTCCTCTCACGCCCCCGAGTCACCAGCTTGATTTGGGGGGAAGAATCTTCTTCCAGAGTGCACCCGGATGTCTGAGGCTGCCTCCCACGGCCCCGCTCTGTCATCCCATGTCTTACAGCAAGACACCCCATCCCCACCCCCGGGGATGGAGGGCCTGTGTCTCTGTGAGTGCCTCTGCTTTGTGAGTGACCGTGAGCCCCGGTCCACACACTTCACCCCCCGTTGCCTCTGTGAACAAAGCTGGGGAGTGGGGACGGGGCGGGGGGGGGGCGGTCGTGACGCTGGGCCGGAGCACCACGCCTCCCTGAGTGCCTCCTCTGGACGACCTGGAGAAGGTAGCCGCCGGGACCTGAACATTTCAGATACCAGACTACAACCATTTGCATTCAGCTCAGGAGAACGTGTATCTACAAAAGTCTCAAATAATAATCTAGTACAAGACATGGTTCACCCTCTGAAATCATACTTCAGGTGTGTGGCCTCCACTGGGAGCTGGACTCAGCTTCTCTCCGATCTTACGCAGGATGCGACTACCACACAAAGGGAATGAACACTGAGCTATTTACATACACACAAAGAGAGGTATTTATGACATATCATTTTATAATATATATGGTTATATACATCGATTTATTTTTTTTTCTCTGAGCATTTCCCATGGGATTACATTGCTCTATGCAATGCTGCATATATACTGCTTTAACTCTGGTAAAATAAACATACAATCTACTACTTCACACCATTATTGAGTATGCAGCACAGGTGCATTAAGCACAGTCGCACTGTTGTACAAACATCCCACCGCTGTGCCCAGAACTCCCTCATCTCCCGAACTGCCCTGCCCACACTGCACAATGACGTCCGCCTCCCCCAGCCTCAGGTCTACTGCCCGCCCTGCAGCTCCGAGGAGCCTCGCTGAGGCGGACTCGCAGGACCTGCCCTCCTGTGACTGGACACCTCCTGCACACAGTGTCCTCAGGTCCATGGTGTTGTAGCCTGCGTCAGAATCTCCCTCCTTTTCAGGGCTGTGTCATATTCTACCAACCACCTGGAGAGGTTTCTAACTCTCATTGTTAGGCATGACTACTTCATTCTTTTCCCTGGTAAATGAGAACCCACTGTGAGAGTCACTGACATTACATTTCAGTAAAAGTACATTTCAGTAAAAGTTCTCTCAGAGGTTTTAAGAAGAGGCCAAGTCTGAAGGCTTCGCCCTCTGGAAGTTTCTTGATAGATGAAGTGCTTTCCCACGAGGCTCCCCGGGCCCCTGAGCCTGTGGACAAGTCTGCACGGCCAGTCCCATCAGGGCCACGTTCAATGCCCCACCCCCCCGAGAGCACACTCATGCACCTGAACTCAGGATTCCAACTCACTTAGTGTCTGCACTGCTCCTCTGGGTCAGGGCAGCCCCACATCAGGGACACGGTGGCACAGGGCACTCGGACACGTGACAGCTGCAGGCAGGGCCAGTGCAGAAAACCCTCACTTGGCCCTCATCACCAGAAATGACACAGGTTAAAGAAAACACAACTTGTGCTGCTTAATTTTAAAGCAGATTTGACATGGACAGCAAGAAGCAACTGAGATGCTTTGGTTCAAATGGCTCCTTGAGGAACCTGATTTTCCACTGGAATTACCTATCAGAGATGTACATCCATGTTTCAAATTCAGTCTCTTTCTGCAGAGCGCCTCCAACCTGCTGACCCACCGCATGTGGACAGGGCCGGGGTCAGGGCCCAGATGCCGGGCCCCCCGCAACAGGGTGTCCCACACGCAGCAGCCATGGTGCCTAGGACCACCCTCCTGCTTCACTGCCCTACCTTCACTTTCTTACAGAAGTGCAGGACAGAGTACGGGCAGAAGTCCATACTGAAATGAGGGTCTTAAATATACCTCTATGCAAATAAAGAAGGAATCACTTAAGGGTGAGTGAATTATCTTCAGAACAAAGATCAGATAAACATAAAGACCTGTGCTACTTCTAAATGCCGTATCCACCAATTACGAATGTTTGTCAGGCCACTTTGGGCAAATGAACCAGCTGAGTTTCTGTGGGAGGCCCAGTAGCAGAATTCCCTTCACAGTCCCACTGGAGATGGTTCTTCCTCATCCTTCGAGATTCCTCGGTCAGAGGGACAGGGTCCCTCCTGAGTGAAGCCACGTCGCTGTGGCCGCTGGACCACAAGCTGAGTCGGCCTGGACCTGTGCCCAGTGTCACCTGCCAGGGGCTCGGAAACGACCAACCACGCAGGCTGGCACCTCCGCGGGGCACACAAATGACTCCTTGTTTTCTCTCTATTGTTGTGAACTTTCTTGAACTGCTAGTAGAAAATACTAATTCCCAGATGCCCTTTGGAAGAATTCGTAGCTATTCATACAAGTCTAAAAAGCAAGAGCAGATCTAGTGAAATTTCAAGGCATAAAAGAGCTTTAGCAAGTCAGATGCCTGGAATGGGAGCAGTGCCACGAATTCAGGTCTTTCTTTCACTTTTTGCCTTCAAACAATCTTACAAATATCATACTAATAGTACTTTCTAAATGGACATTAGCCCCAGAGGAGATGACCCTGCAACGGTCCAACCCCAAAGGAAGCAGATATTGAAATGCACGCCTCCCCACCTAGAAGGCTCACATAGCCCAAAATAACTCACTAGAATTTATGATTTTTGCAGCACCCAAAGCAAGAGAGGAGAAAAGGGCCACCTCAGAGCCTGGGGCCAATCAGCATGTGGAGGCCAGCCAGGCTCCTGCGACCGCTAGCAAGCAGCCTGGCAGCATCCCAGACAGTGTCCGCGCCTTGTCAGGAATCCGCGAGCCTGCCCGCAAGGCTTCAAGAGCCGCCCTTTGAGACGGAAGGTTAGTGCACAGCCATGTGGATGCAGAGGCCAGCAGGCATCCTGCAGGCATGTCTATCTCACATCTGATGTGACTCATTCCAACTGAGTCTCCAAACTTAAAGTCTGTTTTTGGAAGCAAGGACTGTGGGTAAGAGCTTCCGTGATGTGAGCACAGAGCTCTGGGTCCGCTCATTCTTGGGGCTGTGAACTGGGGGCGGGGGGAGGTGCCCCTGAAAGTTTCACACGGGGCCATCCATTCACAGAGAACCAGAGCCCTGCTCCCAAGTGCGGATGCTTTCTCAGGCCCCTCAGATCAGAAGGGTGAGCATGCACTGAGCGATGGGAAGCGAGCGGCCGGTCCCGCCCAGCTGCAGGGGGACCACCCAGAGGCCAGTGCTCAGGACTGATTGCAGGTCTGCACATCACGAGAGTATCCTGACTGAAGGATGCTTTCTGGCCCGAGGCTGCTGGGCCTGTCTGACCAAAGCCCCTTGGGATGTACATGACCCTGACGCACTTTAAATTCTGCATTTCTGAGCCCAACCAGAACTACTAAAACAAAGCCTCCCTGGAAGAAGTGAGCGCAGGGCTTAGCAGTATTTTAATTATTTAACAAGCGTCCCAGGTGTTTCTTACGAATAGTTTGGGAGATAATCAGTCTCTGCCGCAGCCGAGGAAAATCACCATGATGCAGAGAGCAAACACCAGTCCAATTTTCAGCCAGATGCGTCTCCACCATGTTTTCATGTTTGTGCTCTTGCAATTAGGAAAAAGCTTCAGGGAGATGGCATTTCTAAACAAACCAGGTTTTTAAAATGTTTACTTTAGGTCTTTTTTTCATTTAACAGCTAGACCTTGATTGCTGAAAAATAAACTTCTTTTTTTCAAGATATGCAAAGTTCCCTAAAATTGTAAAGTATTCTTGGTGTCAAATTCAGCTAGAGCACACTCCCCAGGGAAAGGCAGGCAAACATTTACTCAGTGCACATGTCTTGGGCATCTCAGTCTCAAGATCCAAATTGAAAAATTAATTAACTCATTAATATGTGCAATTGCTTTATTCCTCTCCCATGTGGATTCTAGAGTCAAAGCATTTTTTTCTAGTATTGAAGGAGGAAAAGGTCACATGAGCGTGAAGCCTCCTGAGGGCTTCCTTTCTCAGCTCAGGACTGCTCTGCCCCGAGCTGTGACAGAGAGGAACCACCCGGGCACTAGGGTCACGGCGCGCCTACCGCACACCTACACCGCACTACAAGGTGCTGCTCTCGACTTCTGACCTTCACAAATGTCTTGAAAAGAGGCCACTTGTACCCCATTATTAAAGTGAAAGTAAGACTTCTGGAAGCAATAAGAAATAAGCCCCAAGTAGTTCCTTGCTGGACATTCCCCATGCTGGGACAGGACAGGACACTGGACAGGCTCCCACAGGATCAGTAGCGGCTGCTGAGAGCCTGGCAGGTGCCCCGCAGCCCGAGGTGCCAGATGCAGCCCACGGGGTCTAGCGGGCGGCGGTGTCCACCAGCGAGGGACGGGCACTGTCACTGAATCTACATCGGGTGGTGGGGTGGAGGACGTGTGTGGCCCCCCTCCACCTGAGGACTCTCTGGCAAGACTCTGCTCCTTCCTGAATTTGGTCCATAACCAACCCAGCCTCCACTCCTGTGCTTTTGTGCCCATCGCTCTAAAAATGCCAAGAGCCCACTCTCACCACTATTATTCAACATAGTTTTGGAAGTGTTGGCCACAGCAATCAGGGCAGAAAAAGAAGTAAAAGGAATCGAGATAGGAAAAGAAGAAGTGAAACTCTTGCTGTTTGCACATGACATGATCCTCTACATAGAAAACCCTAAAGACTCTACCTGAAAATTACTAGAGCTAATCAACGAATATAGTAAAGTTGCAGGATATAAAATTAACACACAGAAATCTCTTGCATTCCTATACACTAACAATGAGAAAACAGAAAGAGAAATTAAGGAAATAATACTATTCACCATTGCAACAAAAAGAATAAAATACTTAGGAGTATATCTACCTAAAGAAACAAAAGACTTATACAGAGAAAATTATAACTCACTGATGAAAGAAATCAAACAGGACACAAACAGATGGAGAAACATACTGTGTTCTTGGGTTGGAAGAATCAATATTGTCAAAATGGCTATACTACCCAAAGCAATCTATAGATTCAGTGCAATCCCTATCAAGCGATCAACGGTATTTTTCACAGAATTAGAAAAATAATTTCACAATTTGTATGGAAATATAAAAAACCTCAAATAGCCAAAGTAATCTTGAGAAAGAAGAATGGAACTGGAGCAATCAACCTGCCTGACTTCAGACTATACTACAAAGCCACAGTCATCATGACAGTATGGTAATGGCACAAAGACAGAAATATAGATCAATGGAACAGAATAGAAAGCCCAGAGATAAATCCATGAACCTATGGTCACCTTATTTTCGACAAAGGAGGCAAAGATATACAATGGAAAAAAAGACACACCTCTTTAACAAGTGGTGCTGAGAAAACTGGTCAACCACTTGTAAAAGAATGAAACTAGAACACTTTCTAACATCATACACAAAAATAAACTCAAAATGGATTAAAGATATAAATGTAAGACCAGAAACTATAAAACTCCTAGAGGAGAACATAGGCAAAACATTCTCCGACATAAATCACAGCAGGATCCTCTATGACCCACCTCCCAGAATATTAGAAACAAAAGCAAAAATAAACAAATTGGACCTAATGAAACTTAAAAGCTTTTGCACAACAAAGGAAAACTATAAGCAAGGTGAAAAGACAGCCCTCAGAATGGGAGAAAATAATAGCAAACGAAGCAACAGACAAAGGATTAATCTCAAAAATATACAAGCAACTCCTCCAGCTCAACTCCAGAAAAATAAATGACCCAATCAAAAAATGGGCCAAAGAACTAAACAGACATTTCTCCAAGGAAGACATACAGATGGCTAAAAAACACATGAAAAGATGCTCAACATCACTCATTTCAGAGAAATGCAAATCGAAACCACAATGAGGTACCATTACACACCAGTCAGGATGGCTGCTATCCAAAAGTCTACAAGCAATAAATGCTGGAGAGGGTGTAGAGAAAAGGGAACCCTCTTACCCTGTTGGTTGGAATGCAAACTAGCACAGCCGCTATGGAGAACAGTGTGGAGATTTCTTAAAAAAACTGGAAATAGAACTGCCATATGACCCAGCAATCCTACTTCTGGCATACACACCGAGGAAACCAGATCTGAAAGAGACATGTGCACCCCAATGTTCATTGCAGCACTGTTTATCAGAGCCAGGACATGGAAGCAACGTAGATGCCCATCAGCAGACGAATGGATAAGGAAGCTGTGGTACATATACACCATGGAATATTACTCAGCTATTAAAAAATTCATTTGAATCAGTTCTAATGAGATGGATGAAACTGGAGCCCATTATACAGAGTGAAGTAAGCCAGAAAGATAAAGACCATTACAGTATACTAACACATATATATGGAATTTAGAAAGACGGTAATGATAACCCTATATACAAAACAGAAAAAGAGACACAGATGTATAGAACAGACTTTTGGACTCTGTGGGAGAAGGTGAGGGTGGGATGTTTCAAGAGAACAGTATCGAAACATGTATATTATCTAGGGTGAAACAGATCACCAGCCCAGGTTGGGTGCATGAGACAAGTGCTCGGGGCTGGTGCACTGGGAAGACCCAGAGGGATTGGGTGTAGAGGGAGGTGGGATCGGGATGGGGAATACATGTAAATCCATGGCTAATTCATGTCAATGTATGACAAAAACCACTACAATACTGTAAAGTAATTAGCCTCCAACTAATAAAAATAAATGAAAAAAAAATGCCAAGAGAAGGACAAATAGAGGACCCACCTCTGCTGAACAGATGCCTAGTTACCACTACAGAGTGTCTGTGTCCTCCAAAATCCATATGTGGGACCCTGACCTCAGTTTGATGGTGTGTGGAAGAGGGCCTAGAGGAGGTGATGAGGTCATGCCGCTGGACCCCCTAAGGATGAATCAGAGCTCTCCTAAGAGCCCCCTCCTCAGTTCTTCCACATGAGGACACAGAAGGAGATGCTGCTGCTGCAGCAGGAAGGGGCTTCAGCAGACTCTGTACTACTGGCACCTTGATCCTGGACGTCTGGCCTCCGGAGCGAGGCGGGGAATGAGTGTCCATCGTTCACAGCCACCCAGACCACGGTATTCTGTCCCAGGGCCCACAAAGACTGACTGTCATTGCAGACACTCTGAGGAAAATGAGTCCAGACCAGGGCAGGCCAGCCCCAGGGACCCACTGGAGTTGCGACGAAGGAGAGAATTTGTCTTCCACTCTGTTCTTGACACAGAAAGCAACACAAAAGCCACACAAAGAGACAAGGAGAACAGACACTAAGGAACACTCACTGGAAGGGGCAGAACCTCTTGGGGACACCCTCCTGTCAGCTGTCTCTCACACCCACCAGCTGAAGGAGGCAGCTGTGCTGGGTATCACGCGTGTGGGGAGAGGACACGTGTGTGTGCACAGCCACGCAGGTCACCAACACTGGATGACCACACAGAGGAGTGAGGACCTGCGGCAGACCCTGAAGCAGCCTCCCAACGTGATGAACTGGAGGACTCGAGATGCAGCTCACTGCCGTCACCATAGAAACAAGACACACTGTGAGACGGCATCGTCAGAGGACCGAGAAATGTGAGCCTCAGCAGAAAACGCAGGAAAGCACTCGAAGGATTTTTCCCCCAGAAAAATAAAGTTAACGATTCATTCTCTGTACCAAAAGTGTGTGGTTTCAACATAAACACTGATCCCGTCCCTGAGGTTCACTGTGCACCCTCCTGACGGACTTCGAACCCTGTTAGTGGCCTGGGAAGGAACCGTTTTCACAGCATAATAAAAGTTAAAATGCCTGAAATCATGTGACCTCTAGGGGAGTGAGGCATCCATCACCTTGAGGATGCTCATGCCCCCGGCTCTCACTGCCCCCCACTGAGGCAGCCCTGACCCATCCGACCATCTCCCCACCGCGGCCCTCCTCACCACCCCTCAGGGCTGAGTTTGTCTCCCCAGGGCGGCCCTCTTCACCTCCCCTCAGAGCTGAGTCCGTTTCCCCAGGGTGGCCCTCCTCACCTCCCCTCAGAGAGAGCTCAGGCCATCTCCCCAGGGCAGCCTTCCTCGCCACCCTCAGAGAGAGCTGAGACTGTCTCCCCAGGGCGGCCCTCCTCACCTCCCCTCAGAGAGAGCTGAGACCGTCTCCCCGGGGCGGCCCTCCTCACCTCCCCTCAGAGAGAGCTGAGACCGTCTCCCCAGGGCGGCCCTCCTAACCATGCTCAGAGCTCAGACCTGTCTGCTGGCAGCTGCAGATGAGGAGGAGCAGGTTGTGGACCCCTCCCCTCGATGTCTGCTGAAGCAGGGTCGACCCCACGCATCACTGGGGCCTGAATGTCCAGGAGCCAGAGCAAGGGCCTGCTGGGTGGTTAACAGCACGTGTGGACTTGGCTGTGGTTTCAAACACTCGTCTGCATGCTGCAGTGAAGGTGTGTTGAGGCAGGAACTGCACTGAAGTTGGCATACCCACAGTGAAGCAGACTGCCCTGCATGGGGTGGGGGTCTTGTCCAGTCAGCTGAAGGCCTTGCTAAAAACAGACTGCGGCTCCTGAGAAGCAGAGGTTCTCTGACTCTGTATCAACTTGAGCTGCAGCAGGAGCTCTCCACCCCTCAGTCTGCCCTGCAGCTTTCAGAACACCCAGCCCAACAATTACTTAAAATAGCCCCTTGAAATAAACCTCTCTCTTCCTCTCTGTCAACAGGCCAGTGCTGCACAGGGGGTGGCCCATCTGGCCACACTCCTCCGGGAGCACACCAATCCCACACCTGGCAGGCAAACGGAACTGCTGGGCTCTGTGCTGGAAAGCAGGGTCGGAGGGGGAGACGGCTGGGGGACTCAGAGCTGGGGGCACGGGGCAGGAGGGTGTCCAGGGCAGACATGCAACCTCACGGCCCCGGATGAGAGTGAGCGACAAACCACGACTCCAGGGTCTCAGTCTAACATGAAAGATGGCGATGATGAGAGCAAAGAGAAACCCTAAACAACGGCAAAGTGTCAACATTTTTGTTAAAAGATAAGCATGTGGACATACATGTGTACACAAAGACTCCAACTCAGAATGTTAGCAGCCTGGGCAGTGGGATTATGGTGACTTTTCTTTCCTTTTCCTGTGGTTCCTTATTGGTTATATTTTTAAGTTTGTGATCACAGTCAAGAAAAGGAGTAAGGCCAATTCCCTTAAAAAGCAAGGCTTTCCTGTCCCCTCTATGAATCCCAGGTCTAGCAGACACTCGTGACAGTGCCCGTGAGCTCATCTCTGTCCACGGGTCTCCCCCTGAATACCCTGCCAAGCATGTGTTCTGATGCCACTGGAATGAGTGCTGCTCTGCAACCTCAGCATTTGCAGAGGGGATGTTCGCAAGGAGGGGCCAGGGCCATTTCTTCCCTGCTGGCCCCTGCTGAGAGGCCTGGGTCCCTAGTGAGGCCAGCTGAACGCCCGGTCCTGGGGGCTGAAGTCAGCATCTATGAGCAGAGCCTGCGATTCCAGGGAGCTCCTGTGGGAAACGCAAAGGCAGGCTTGGGGGAGACCCCGTCCTCGGGGCTGAGAATGCCACCCCTCCTTCCAGCTCCCTGCCACTTAGGCCACTAGGACAGCCTGGGGACTACTGCCATGGGGTTGGCCAGGATTCAGGCGAGTGAACTGCCTGCCGTAGGGTATTTCCCCAACTTGCTCCAGAAGGAAACACCTGTCAGGCTTGCTCACATATTCTTTTGATTGGCTATGAAAAATCATGACATCTCAGACACAGCCTAGTTCTCTTTTGGGTCCTCTCTCCTCCTCCTCATTAGGTTCACTAGTCCAATGTTAAAAAGAACAGCATTAGTTGGCCTGGAAATTGGTACAAATCTATGATTTTTCAGCACATTTGCAAAACACCTACCTCCTACCCAAATAGTGAGCCAAGGCCCCAGGCCGTACCCAGGATGGAGGGTGAGCAGACGCTTGCAGATACCTGCCTGGAGGCCCAGCAACCAGGGGTTCTGGGAGGGGCATGAAGCTGCTGTGGGCGCGGGTGGGGTCTAACGCTGGAGGGAGCATGGGGAAGTGGCAGCCAGGCCACTGGCACCACAGGGCAACCCGCTACTCTGAAAGGGGACAGGTGATGCGTGTTCTCACAGCATGATGGACTCGGGCTGCCCTGAGCAGACTCAGAAGCAAGAACAAGGAAGAAGATGCAGATCAGGGCACCTGGAGAACCTCTTTCATTTTGGGTGAGAGAGGAGGACATGTCCATAACTGAGTAACAACCGAAGCAGACACCTGAGGTCATCTGTGACGTGGCCCAGCATTGCAGGAGTCGCACAAAATTATAGACACTAGACGGCAGGCACGGCTCCTGAGGAGCAGGAGCAGGGGGACATGTTGGTGACGAGGTGGGGGTCTGGCTGCACCCCTCAAGTGGGAAGGAGAGGCAGAGCACTCAGCACATCTGTATGCCGAGAGAAGAGCGTGGGAAATGCGGGCTGGAGAACACGGAGCCCAGGTCTGGATCGACAGCGGGGGCAGGCAGGAGAGAAGGCACGTGGGCCACCGCGTGTGTGTGGGGGGTGGGCATCCAGTCCTTCAGAGAGTCTCATACTAATGGTTCGATCAGTAAGACCCACGCATCACACACTGGAAACCATGGCTCTTTAAAGGATATTAAAGTTCTTCCTGATTTCAGAGAGACTTTCATGAAAAAGAAATGTTGCTTTATTTTACAACTAAATAAGATGACTTCACCAAACACTAAAAAAACATGACTTATAAGGCTGGGAAGAGCACTGTAACTTTAGGGTTTTGCATCTTGCCAGGAGCACGGTCCTTTATTAGAGACGTAGATACGTGAGTCACTTCCTATTTTAGGAAAAATTCATTGTGGTGCAAAATAAGAACTTTCTTTTTTTGTGAAGGTACATTCATCATTCCGACTTCAAACTCTCAGGACCTGCTGAGTAGGGGACTGGAGCTGGCACACAAAATTAATGCTCTTAAATCCTTTGTAACAATCTACTTTAGAAACATACATCCTAACAAAAGATTAATAAATACCACATCAATTGTCCCAGTTCAGTTAAACATTAACATCTGATTCTCAAAGGTTCATGATGTCAATAAGTACAATTATGAGGAAAGGGCCAGTTCTCAATTCAAACTTAAAATACTCATCAGACATTAATATGTGATATTTTATGGATGAATGAGCTCAATTAAAACTATTCAGAGAATAAATCTGGGTAACAAAGTCAATATAAGCTTACACTTCATAAAGGAGTAAAAATAACTTCAAAATCCCCCATAATGTCTGGTATTTGTTAAGCAAGAAACACAGAATAAAACAGATCAGAAATAAAGAGGACTTCACTGGTGGTACAGTGGATAAGATTCCGTCTGCCAATGCAGGCAACACAGGTTTGATTTCTGGCCCAGGAAGATCCCACATGGTGCAGAGCAACTTAGCCTGTGTACCATTACTACTGAAGTCTGTGTGTCTAGAGCCTGTGACCCACAACAAGAGCAGCCACCATTGCAATGAGAAGCCCATACAACCCAGCGAAAAGTAACCCCCCTCTCACAGCAACTACAGAAAGCCCACACACAGCAACAAAGATGCAGTACAACCAAAAATGAATGAATTAATGTTTTTAAAAGGCTGGTAGCTTCTTACAAAGAAAGAAAGAAAGGGGCCACGGAGACTCTTCACTGAAAGCAGAGGACCCGTCTCGGGGTCAGTGGGAGGCAGATGAGGGTGAGCAGAGGGGTCTAGAGCTCACGTCTCCCAGCATCCACTAAGGAAGACTTTCTGCGGAAAGTTCTTTGTCTCCCTCATTTGAGGAAGAGTTTTCTGTAATTTACAACGGTTTCTCATTGACTTGACTGTTGTAAACCTGGAGTCCAACCTCACAACTAAGAAATCAATTGTAGCCAATATTTCTCTTCTGCTTTTTTATAAGGATTTTGACACGCATTTTAACATTTCTATGTAATTTATTTATAAGCCCACATAACAGACCCTTTAAAAAAGTTTTATGTTTAAAGTTTTAAATGAATAAGATTAGGAAATAATACCCGAATCCATTCAACCCGCCTTCATTTTAAGTGGTTTCAGGAAGAGCCTATTTGAGTTCTACTTTTCCCACATCAAATCAGTCATCATTGATGAACTCCACAAAGTGCCATTTTGTTTCTACTGGGTTTCTAATTGAGGTAAAATCTTACACACTCCTCTTGCGATATGACCACCTCCGGTATACACAGCTGTTCTCAAATAAGCCAATTTAATCTTCCACTAGGAGACAGCCATGGATGGAGACAGGCTGGCACAGTTCGAGCTACCGAGGGGCTGAGCCCGGCTCATGCCAATGTGGGTTCTCTGGCAAGTGAGCTCCAGAGGCCATGCTCCCGAGTCCACAGGTCCAGACAGCACTGTCACCCCCCAATAAAGGCTTTAAAAACAAACAGCACGTAGAAATCTGAAGACCAGAATGAATAAAAGAAGGGAAAGAAAAAATATCAGTCTGAACAATGTTTTTGTTTTTTGCAAAAAGTCCATGAAACTGTTTTGAATTATGAACACAACAAATTTTAAGTACAGTTTACAACATGTTACTTGAGTTCTGTCTCGAAAAGATTAAAATAAAAAGCATCAGGAAGACGTGTCTATTGCTTGCAGGCTTTTGTCCCAGGTAGGGGAGGGAGCTTGCTGCTCTGCTGCAGGTAGGCCCACCCTGCCCAGAAGGAACAAGGTCCCTTTCTGCCCTCCTTTCAGGGGATGTGGGGGCTTCCTCTCCTGATCCAACCTAGAATTTAGGGGACATCTTCCTGTTACCTGGTTGGGGCTGAGAAGACCAGGGAGAGACTGGTATCAGCTAAGAAACCACTCTCTTCCTTTCTCTGACTCTGTGGGTGACATGACCTTCAGAACACAGGATGGTGTATCCGGTTTTAGGGAGCTCCTAGTACTGTGGGCGACCTAGACCCGGGGAAGACTCACTCAACTGCCATGAATGGACAGAACCAGAAAGAAAAGAAGCACACTGCTGACACATTCCTCCTAAAATATTTAGTTAGCCCATATTGCTCAGAAATTTAATAACGACAATAGCGATGGCTAAGCATGATCGATGTGAGGGAACTGTGACGGGCACGTGTGGGTGAGCACTTTAATGTCATGTAAACCCTAGGAGGTAATGTTATTGTTACTATTACTACTCTGGGTTATGACTATTACTATGATTGCAGGAACTAGCAAATGTTAAGAGGTACAGCAGTTAAAAAACGTGGAACAAAATATTAATGTAAATTTAATTAGATTTTGTAATCATCTCCTGAGTAAAGCCTTATTTTAAATTTTAATATACCAAATGTAATAATACCTGTGTATGCAAATGAAGTAATATATGCATATAATTTTATATGGTTAAACTATCAAGATAATGGCTTCTCCATTTTCAAAAACATTCTGGATCTATGTAATTTAGAACTTAGAATTCCAGGCAATATTTTACTCTCTTAGAGCAACATTTAACACAATCTATTCTCAGTACGATACAGTGAACAGGACAACTGCTCAGAATGCTATGTAACTGGATGTGACCTTGTATGGATTAACCACTGAAGAGTTTTTTTTTTTTTTTAAACTTGATAACATGAGCATCCATGACTCATAACTAGGTCTCAGGAGATGAGAGGAGGCACGGGCTTCAGGGCCTCACTAAGCCCCTCCTCGCCCCACCCCACCCTGCGCTCAGCACCACAGACAGCTCAGTGGGCGCCGTCCTCTGTGTCTCCCTCTCTGCCCTCTCTGCCCGCTCTGCCCCCTCAGTCTCTCTGATTCTGTCTCTGATTCTCTCTCCCTCTCCATCTCTGTCTGATCTCTGATTCTGTCTCTCCCTGTCTCTGTCTGATCTCTGACTCTGTCTCTCCCTCTCTGTCTCTGTCTGATCTCTGATTCTGTCTCCCTCTCTGTCTCTGTCTGATCTCTGATTCTCTCTCCCTCTCTGTCTCCTCACCCCCTCTCTGCCCCCTGTGTC